>CM064910.1:50030943-50393443 GCA_032727855.1 Quercus ilex subsp. ballota
GCCATTAATCCACTCCATAAATCACGTCCAATTAAACCAGATCAGCCCTCAATAGCTTGGATTAAATTTATTATGCCTTCATCTTCCTTTGGGCCAAGCTTGGAATGTCTTATATTAGAATCAGTCCAAATATCTTGAATCGGCCCATTAAGTGCTTATTTGATCTTCTTCGATCTTGCTCTAGTAATATGCCCAACTGGAACATGCAATGGATCCTTTAATGCTTGTTGATTCTCATCAAAAATTTGTCGTACTTCTATCAACCTTTCTTAACCAAATTACCTTTCACTTTTGTCCCCATCATTACTCCCTCATAAGCGCAGCCTTTTCCAAATCAGATTTTGTTGATAGATACTTATTTTTTTCATGATTTTTTTTTTTTTTTTTGGTGGCTATAGAATGATACCCCTAACTCAAAATCCAAACTCCATCCCTACCTTAACAATTATCATAATGTGAAATTTGAGACATTGCCACTTGACAATACCCTAAAACACTAGTTCAAGCAGGAAACTAAATCTAAATCTTTCAATGGATCCTTTTCATTCAAAATTATAGACTGAATTAAATTATTCTACTTTGATTTTCAGTAAGTTTTAATTTATTTTATTACATACTATACTAAAAATAGAGAGGATTTGGACTATTATCATCAAATTAAGTATAGTGCTTTCTGGTGTCTTTATACAACTACGTGAAATTTTACAGCAGGGTGAAGGTTAAGAGGACAATTAGATTGGGTACTGCTTTCAAATTTCATAAATTTCATAAACTTAAATTAAGATTTGAGATACTTTCCTTTAGTTTGACAAAATATTCACTTGCATGCAGCTAGATAAATGTCTCACTTGCTTTATTGCATGCAGCTAGATAAATGTCTCAATTGCTTTATTGCTTTCTTAAGGTCATCGTATTTGAACAATGTTCAAAAAAAAAATTTTTGAATGGTTTTATCCAAAGGCATTAAAAATAATGTTTTTTTAAATAAAATAAAAATAATAAAAATAGTAATAAAATAATAATATTAATAATAAGAATAATAGTAGTTGCATGGCACTAGTATTATAATTGTCAATTGAGTTTGAATTGTGCATTGTGAAGACCAAAACAAGCAAGTAAACCAACCAAGTACTCCAACACAAGTTAGTTAGATCGGGTCGGGTTGACACACAAAAAAGGCTTTGGTCACAAGTCAACCCATTTTTACTACAAGTCAAAAAAATTTGAATTCGGGTTGGATATTTTCTTTCAGATTTGGGTCGAGTTATCAGGTCAGGTCCAATTTTGCCATATCTAGCCTAGGCCCCTTCTTTTTTAGGAAGACAAACAATGTCCCAATTGATTGATTGTGCGAAGTTTCCTTTCCCCTTGTTCTTGCCCACACCAAAAGGACCTCATGATCATGATAGAGTCCAATTTGTTACAAATGGTTTTAGGGACTCTAAAACAGGAGAATGTGTAGAGTGATAAGGATTGTAACACAAAAGATATCAAGGTAGTTCTCCCGGCCTGTGAAAGCAACTCTGCTTTCCATCCTTGGAGTTTGCCCTGAACTATATCCCCCAAATATTCAGTCACTTTTTTTCCTCCAAGCTTAAACTGTAAATCTAAATATTTACTAGGTTGTTGAACAAGTTTAACATTGAGTTGTGCAGCTAGACATTCTTGATCCTCCTCAGGCATGTTAGGAGAACAATAGAGGTTAGACTTAGGAAAGTTGATACTCTAGTTAGAGATCTGACAGTACCATTTCAAGATCTTTTTGAGGTTTTGCCGAAAGTGCTTATCCCTTTTGAAAACATCAACAAAAAGAGGCGAGTAAAGGTTTGACCTTATTTTCCTAATTAACATCCTTGACCTTCTGGAGGTTTTCAGCTTGTGAGATTGAAGTTGATAGGATGTTTGTACAAAATAGAAATAGATAGGAGGAGAGGGGGTCACCTTGTCTAGGTCCTCTTTGGGGTTTAAAGGTTTGTGTTGGACTTTCCTTATCAGGTAGAGTGTTTGAGACTGTGGTGCACATTCAATGAACCCATTTTGGAGTAAATTCACGGCAGTCGATAAAACTTTTTGGAAATTCCAAGTAACCCTATCATATGCCGCCAACTTCATATCTATCTTAAGGGCCAATTTCGTTGCATTTTTTTGTTGTTGAAGGTTTTATACAGCTCATGTGCAAGAATGATATTGTCTATAATGGATGTACCCTTGATGAAAGCAATTTGGAATGAGGATATTAATAAATCCATGAAAGGTTTTAGTCTATTAACCAAAATTTTAGAGATGATTTTGTAAACAAAGTTGCAACAACTAATCAGTCTAAAATGAGAAATCTCTTCAGGTATATGAAGTTTATAAGGAAGAGTGATGAAATTATAATTGAGAGGCTTAAGAAGAGCACTTGAGTGGAAGAAGGGCCCTAGCAAAGTTACTTTGGTTGGAACTTTTAAAACAAATAGAATCTCACACTCGGAGGGAAAAGTAGTGGAAGTTGTTGGCCTTTAGGCTTTAGAGCATTCACATTAGTTTATGCAAAAACATTTGTCTATTTTAGCCTAAAAACTTACTTTTTCTATTTTACATACTCATTTTTCAAAACACCACACATCAGATTATCTATTTTACAATAACATTTTTTCTTTCTCTTTCTTCACACACTACAATCGTTATTTACTCTCTTCTTTCATCCTTAAGATACGTAAAGAAAGAATAAAAAATTAAATGTAAAATAAATAGTGTCAATATAAATTTACATGGTTACTATAGCAACTTTACAAAGTTACACATCGTTAGCTTGATTGATATGGATGATTTTGGGGTTTAGATGTGTAAACTGAGTCATTGTTTATTTTGCATTGCCTAATGCAAAATGCACAGTGGTGACAAATTCCATGATCCAATGGACCCATTTTGGACTAAAATTCACAACCATCAGTGCAGCTTTTAGGAAATTCCCTATAACCCTATCATATCATATGACTTGTTTATATCTATCTTAAGGGCAACAAAGTTGAATTTCCTTGCATTTCTTTTTTTCTTTTTTTCTTTTTTTGTGTGTGTGGAAGGTTTCATACAATTCGTGTGCAAGAATGATCATATTGTTTGTAATGGATCTACCCTTGATGAAAGCATTTTGGAATGGGGATATTAATAAATGCATGAAAGGTTTTAGTCCATTAACCAAAATTTTAGAGATGATTTTGAAATCAACGTTGCTAAGACTAATCAATCTAAAATGAGAAACTTCTTTAGAGATAAAGAGTGATAAAAGTATGATTGAGAGGCTTAAGAAGAGCACTTGAGTGGAAGAAGGGCACACAACTAGCAAAGTTATTTTGGCTGGAGCTTTTAAAACAAATTGAATCTCAATTTCTAGGGAAAAGTAATGGGAAGTTGTTGGCCTTTATTGCTAACATATTGGCTACTGCCCTAACATCACTCTTAATGTTAGGACATATGTGATTCACTTGTTAGGACAAAATGCACTTTACTTGTATTTGGATAGATCTAGGATGTGTTTGATACTTCAAGAAACTTTGTTTCAAGATCAAGTATTGAAGCCATGCAAGTTTGTCCAAGATTCAAGCTGAAAAGTACAAGGTCATTAAAGCTCGACAGCTAGCATCTATCGAGCTTGAAGAGCTGTTCCAACTCATGGCTCCACAGCAGCTCAATAGCTTCTCGACAAATGGCTATCTTTTGGGGTTTATGAAAAAAAGATTTTGAGTTCTGTTTTGACTCTAATCCATGATTATGTGTTTGGGCTTTCTTTTCTCACAACCCTAGACATATAAAAAGATTATTTTAAGGGCCGTCAAAGTGGACACAAGTTGCACAAGTGTTGAGCAAAGTTTGTTCAAGCAAATTGTGACCGGAGACAAAGTTTTGCCCTAGTTCATCGTTCTTGTGAAGAAGTTGCTGTGTTTGTACACCGTGGAGCTTTGTGACCAAGCATCTTCTTGATCTTCATTGTCTGGATGAACTGAAGAACTTTGCAGCCAACAACCTTCTCTAGGTTGTGATTGAAGTTGCGTACTGGAATCCATGCATTTGGTTAGTCACGTACTGGGAGCCATGCATCAAAATGAGAGATTGTCACTACAGAACAAGTCCAATCGGGTATTGGGGTAAGGGTTCAACTGTAGGTTGGTATAAGGTACAGAGATTCCTTTACTTGTAACCGCTTGTTGTGATAATAGTGAATTCTTGGGAGCGGTGACCTTAAATTCACCCGGTGGGATTTTTGCCATGTAGGTTAATTAATTAATTAAACTTGGCTAATTAATCAATCAATTCATCACAAGGGGTCAATATGTTTTTGGTCTATCACTTCACTGGACTAGTAAGCTCTCTCCAAAATCCTTAGATATATTCTATGCTTGCACTACAAAAAAATCGTCCTATTGCCGCATTTTTTTCCCAGGGCTTTTAAAAACCGCCGTAATAAAGGAGTTTGTAGCAGCGCTTTTTGAAACCACTAATATAGGAAATCCTATTACAGCATTTCAACACCGGCGCTTCATAAATCGCTGCAATAGGAGACCTATAGCGACGATTTCCAAAACCGTTGGTATAGAAAGCCCTATTGCAGCATTTTCAAACCGCCGCTATAGGTCAGAATTATTGATTTTTTTTAATTATTTTCTTATTTGAAAAGATCATATCCTGAAACTTTAAAAGCGTTGTAATAGGTTAATCGTATCCCAGCGCTTTCGAAAGCGCTAGGATAGGATTACTCTATTCCCTTATGGAGGAGACCTATCCCGGCGTCCTATCCCAGCGCTTTTAAAAGCGCTAGAATAGGGTTAACCTATACCAGAGCTGTTAAAAGCACTGGAATAGGGTTACTCCATTCCATTATGGGGTATACCTATCTTGGTGCTTTTAAAAGCGCTGAAATAGGGTTCACTTATACCAGCGCTATAAAAGCGTTGGCATAGGATTACTTTATTCTCTTATGGGGGAGACTTATCCCGGTGCTTTTAAAAGTGCTGGAATAGGGTTGCTTCATTCCATTATAGGGGAGACCTATCTTGGTGCTTTTAAAAGCGCTGGAATAGGGTTTACCCCATTCCCCTATAGGGTATACCTATCCCGGCGTTTTGAAAAGCACTGGACTAGGGATTTCTCATAATAAATGACCAATACCTCCTTAAAACTTGGGCAATGACCAAAGTACCCCCCAAAATATTGAAAAAGACCAAAATACCCTTGATTACTTAAATAAGACCAAATTGCCCTCATAAATTGAAAGAGTGACCAAAATGCCCTCGTAAACGCAAAAAATGTCCAAAACACCCCCGATACCAAAAAAAAGACTGAACACCCTCGAAACCTAGACAATGACCGAAATACCCCCCAAAACATCGAAAATGACCAAAGTACCCCTTGTGCCTGAAATAGACCAAAATACTCTCGATTACTTGAATAAGACCAAAATACCCCCATAAATCGAAAAAGTGACCAAAATAGCCCCGTAAACACAAAAAATGTCCAAAACACCGCTAATACCTAAAAAAAGATGGATACACCCCTAAAACCTAAAAAATGACTAGAATAACCCCAAAAACCTAAAAATTGATCAAAGTACACCCCAAAACATCGAAAATGACCAAAGTACCCCCATGCCTAAAAAAGACCAAAATACCCTTGATTACTTGTAAACACAGAAAATGTCCAAAACACAACTGATACCTAAAAAAAGACCAATACACCCTTGAAACCTAGAAAATGACTGAAATAACCCCCAAAACCTAAAAACTGACCAACGTACCCCCAAAACATCGAAAATAACCAAAGTACCCCATGCCTAAAAAAGACCAAAATACCCTTGATTACTTGAATACGACCAAAATACCCCCATAAATCGAAAAATGAACAAAATGCCCCTGTAAATATAAAAAATGTCCAAAACACACCCGATACCTAAAAAAGACGAATACACCCCCGAAACCTTAAAAATGACCAAAATACCTCCAAAACCTAAAAAAAATTACCAAATACCCTCTAAATATTAAAAATGACTTGAGTATTTTATTAATTTTTTAAGTTTCCAAGGCATTTCGGTCAGGTTTTAGGCTTAGGATGTATGTCTGTAAATTTTTTTAATGCTTAGGGGTATTTGGTCGTTTTTAGCTTTTGGGGGTATTTTGGTCATTTTTAGGCTTAAAGGGTATTTTTGGTCATTTTTAGGCTCAAGGGTACTTTGGTTTTTTTTAAGTTTCCAGGGTATTTTCGTCACTTTTTGGCTTAGGGTGTATATTGGTCATTTTTTAATGCCTAGGGGGTATTTGATTCATTTTTAGCCATTGTGGGTATTTTGGTCATCATATTAGGTAAAGGGGGTGTTTTTAGTCATTTTTAGGTTTCAGTGGTTTTTTTGTCTTTTTTTAGGTTTCAATGGTATTTTGGTCTTTTTTTAGGCTTCAAAGGCATATTAGTTCTTTTTCATGTTTCAGGAGTATTTCAACCATTTTTTGGGTGGTAGGGGTGTTTCGGTCATTTTTTAAGTTTATCGGGTAAGTTGGCATTTTTTTAGTCTTAGGGGTGTTTCAGTCATTTTCAAATATTATTAAATTATATTTTATTAATTTCAGCCTTTTTTTAGGTAACCAAGGGTATTTTGGTCTTTTTTAGGCTTCAAGGGTATTTTGCTCATTTTTCATGTTGCAGGGGGTATTTTAGTCATTTTTTAGGTGGTAGGGGTGTTTCAGTCATTTTTTAAGTTTATGGGGGTGTCTTTCCCTTTTTTTAGTCTTTAGGATATTTCAGTCATTTTAATGATTATTAAATTATATTTTATTAATTTTGGTCCTCAAGTTTCATCTTATATTTTTATTAATTATTAAATTATATTTTATTAATTTTTAGTATTAAATTATATTTTATTACTTTTAGTGTAGGGAAAAAAAATCCCTAAAGGCTTATTATGGCGGTTTTTACACCTATTACGGTGGTTTTAAAACCGCTGCTAGAGGTCTGAAGTAAAAAACTGGGCTTTCAAAATTTTCAAAAAAATTTGCAAATTTCATGACTTATTTGTGGCAGTTTAGAGTCGTTGCAATAAGTGAAAAAGTCACCATAATAGGTTTAAAACTTATTACAGCGGTTTCTACCGCTGCAATAAGTTCCATTTTCGTCACAATAAGTCCCTCGTACCACTTAAAAATTTTCAGACTTCCCACTTATTTTTTCAGCTTCCCACCATTTTCTCATTTTTGGTCTCCCACTTCTTTACATCAGATATTTTGCTCTCACCCACATTTTCTCTCCCTCTCCCTCTCCCTCTCCCTCTCCCTCATGGATCTTCCTTAACCGACTTCCCCTCCTCCTCTCTTCTTCTTTACTCAAAATCCACCATTTCTTTTCCAAAATTTCAAACACAAAAATACTACCCAAAACCACAAACCCTACCCAAAGCAAGGTAAGTCTCTCTAGCTCTCATTTCTTTTGGGTTTGTTGCAAAAAAGTTGATTTTTTTTGGTCAATGTTCAAAGCTTGCTACTTTCATTGAATTTTTGAGATTTTTCTGGTCAATGTTCAAAGTTTGCTATTTGCATTGAGTTTATGAAGAATATGGTGCAAAATCTTGAAATTATGAGACTTTTGATGCATTTTATTAGCATCACACTTGCTTTTATTTAATTAAATTTCTGATATTATTATATTGTTCTGCAGTACTTTTACCATAGTTTTAAAAACCGGACCGGACTGGCCGGTTCAACCGGTTCAACCGGGAACCGGACACCAATCCGGTCCGATTATTCATAAAAATCAGAAATGAAAGAAAAGTCGGAAATAACCAGTAACCGTAGGTTCAATGAACCGAGAACCGAAAAGGTTGAACTGGTTTTGCAACGGTTCTGCAAAATGGGTGAAACAGATCTGAAACCAAACATTTTGCAGCAAAGATCTATTTCTTTTTTTCCTTAGATCCACGTCTACCTGTGATGACTGAAGGCTTTGGTGAACATGGCATCAAAGCTAGCCTCTTGAGCAGTCAAAATTCCTAACCTTGCCTAAAAACACACATCTTCACAAAGAGAGAGGCAAAGAAGAGATGGTTGAAAATCTTCACAGATACACACACATCTTCACAGATAGAGAAAAGAGATGGTTGAAAATCTTTGTTTGGATGTGATAGAGGAGGACCACAATACACATGAAATTAAATTGATCCATTTTTCTTATGAGAGCTTCTTAGTTTGTAAGAGAGAGACTGGTTTGCACAGTTTGTAAAACTGTGTTGTGCCGTGCTCTGCCTCTGCTACTTGTTCAGTGTGCACACTGCACACAACACAATGGCCAATAACTCAATGAGAGCCACACATTTTTTTTTTTATTGTTTTTTGAGAATCAATGACAACCACAACTTTAATTTTCCTTAGCCTAAAGCTTTACTTTTACCTTTATAGGGGCAGCGTGAGCAACTCAGGGGTTTCCCCCATCCATTTTACATTTCATTAAGATAATTATGATATAAAAAAATAGTGGTTTTAATAATTAATTAAGTGAACAATCTTAAAATTTATTAATTTTTCTTTAAAATGAATGCATAATATATAGACCATTTTAAGGAAAAAAAAGAAGAAAAAAAAACTCTAAAAGAAGGGTGTCACTAAATGTTATATTTTGAAAATAATTTTTGGTTATTGTTTATTTTCTAGTAAGATGTAAAAACTAAAAACTCACATAATTTTTAAAAAAAATGTTATATATATTTTTTAACATAATATTATATGTAATAATCTTATTATGTATTTTATTAACTATTTTTATAATTTTAAAATTACTAATTAAATATTTATGACATCACCGGTTCGACCACCGGTTAGACCCCGGTCGGACCACAAAACCGATAACCACTTCCTTTTCCGGTTCTTTAACCGTACCGGTTTTTAAAACCATGACTTTTACTATTGGGTTCCATAGATACTTTTTTTTTTTTTTCCAAATTTGGTGGCCCAGCTTGCCATTTCAAAGCATGATTAGTCTTATTGTCATTTGTCAAGTATGTTATTGGCTTGGAACTCAGAATAGGTAGAACTTGAAATAAGATAAATAAAAGATATGACATTTAAGATCAATGACTTGTAGACAATACTTCAAAAGTTTACCAAATTTATTGTTGTGTGTTGACTGTCAATAACATCAGATTGGTCGAGGATGATGCTCTTTGAAAAATTGGGAATAAAATGTTATCTTATGGTTGCTATGTGCCTTTCAAATTTTTTTTTTTTTAAAGGGAAGTTTTATGAAAAAGTAACACCATAAATAATTCATTTGTGAGAAGAAGTGCTGATTGGCCTTAAAACTTTTATTCTTTAAGGTGGATGTGGTTGAGACAATAAGATTTAGACGGGCTAAAATAACTAGCAAAAGTTTGTACGATAATTGTGTGGCTCAAATTGTGAACATAATATAGCGGCTATGTAGCACAATTAATTCCCCATCATTTGGAGTAACTCAGTGGCATGCAATTGAAAGAATTGAGATTCATGATGTGTATGAGAATTTTGTTGATAACTTAATGCAATGGAAGGCCTAGTTATATTACATTGTACACATACATTTCGTGGTTTTCCAATTAGCCATTATTTAGTTATTTACAATTAGCTATATATATATATATATATATATATATATGAGAAAAAGAGAGGGGGGGTCATTGAGGATGTGGCTTAATATTTAGTATTAACTATTATACTAGGCCGGTATTACTATAATAGTATAGATTATAGAGGGGTAAAAGAACTCTAGGTGTTTTCTAATTGTTATCGACTGAGAAGAATTAATGTAAAAAGTTCTGCAACTGTTCTGATTTATTTTGACACTTTTTAATCATTTTGATGTTTTTTTTCATCAACAACCAAAAAAGGGTTCTGTAGGTGATGCAAGTTGGTATACATTTTGTCAGTGACACCCAATTTTATGGTAATTAAGTTGCAAATACAGCTGGTATGGATTCAATCCAAGGTAAAACTACTAGTTTTAAAGACTTGAGGTAGGTCAAATTCTTTTAATTGGTCAGTATGTATTTCTGGCTGTGAACATCCTGGTTGGTTTTATTTTAATATTTATCCTAGCATTACTAAGTAACTCATGAACTACTACTTCCTCTATTTTGGTATAGTATGCTCTTTTCAATACTCAGCACTCAGCAGTAAGTCCAACTGCAAAAGAACGTTCCTTGTCTTCAAACCAGAAACTAGTCCGAATGTATAATTGTCGATTTCCAGATATTATGATATTCAATTATTTTTGACGAACTTAGCTATGGATTTAATCCTACTAAAATATTCATCTTAGTCAATCTTGGCAGGCAGCACTACAAAATGCGGGGGTATTGGGCCGCGTTTTTTTGGGCCGCGTTTTTAAAAACGCGACTACAGAAAAAACGCGGCTTAAGTTATTCATATGAAGCCGCATTTTATGCGTGCGGCTATAGCCCATGTCTAGAGCCGCGTTTTTTCTGTGTATAGCCGCGTTTTTTGGGGTGGAGCTATTGCCGCATTTAAAAAACGTGGCTATAGGACCTTCCTTTTTTTTTTTTTTTAAATCTTATCCATGGCTGTGTTTAAAATACCCCAGTTCCAGCTTGCCTAAAGCCACGTTTTATAGACGCGACTTTAGATTTAGTCTGAAGCCGTATGTTTAAAACGCGGCTTTAGTTTGGGATAGGGCCGCATTTCTTAAATGCAGCTTCAGAGTTTGCCTAAAGCCGCAATTTAAAAACGCGGCTTTAGGCTTTATATAAATAGGAAACTAAAACATTTTCACCTCTCAAGCCCGATCGCACATCAGCCTCCATCTCTCAAGCCCAATCTCAACCCTCACCCTCCAAGCCTCCATCTCTCAAGCTAGCCCTCACCCTCCACTTCCAAACCTTTTGTCTCCAACCTCTTGACATTTCAAATCTTAGGGTTTTAAGTTCTGTGTTTAATTTGAATAGAAATTAGGGCAAAGTTCTTTAGGCTCCATCATCGACAGTTAGCATCTCATCGCTGCAGCCATCATCGGCCACGACGGCAGCGTCTGGGCTCAGAGCGCCACCTTCCCTTAGGTCCTCTCTCTCTCTCTCTCTAAATTTTTCCTTATTTTTTTTTTATTTTGATTTTCAGAATTCAGTTAGATCTGGTTGTTTTAGTTTTTTTATTTTTATTTTTCTGAATTTTTTTTGTGGGTATTGATCTAGGGGTCAGACTCCTCTAATCACCAGACTTTGATTGATCAGTCTATGTTTATGGGTTTTCTTTACGAGTGATACTAGAGATACTATTGTTTCCTTTTTTTTAATTATAACCAAGAATTTTTATTCTTTAACCTTGGATTCAATTTTTTCCTATAATATGTTTTAATGGTGTAGATACGTCAATAGAAACATTGGGAGGATTCTGTCTTTAGAAGGTAATGCTCAATTTCTCATTAAAAGTTTAAGTCTACCACTATACCCTTCAACCTATTTCAACCTATTTGCCAAAATCTTAATTATGCATTTGTACACTATGCTGTAGCAAAATATATGCCTAACATCTGCCTTGTAGGATGGATTAGATACTAATCAAGAAACTTGGCATGTCAAATTTTATAGTCCTGACCACAAATTTTATCTAAAGTGCACTGTGAGTTAATTGCCCTCCTCTCTTGCATTTTATCTTTGCAAGAGATATTGCTATGTATGTACTTTCAGAGTTTTTACAGTAAATGTGAGATTAAAATGCAAGATTAAAACTGTATAATGAAGGCAAACTGTATAATAGTCTCTTATGTAGAAAACAGGTGTGGAGGTCCTTCTTAAGCCATCTAGCCTAGGAAAAAAAAAGGGTTATAGCCGCATTTTAAACGCGGCTATAGCTTTCACCTATAGTTGTCAACAAGGGTCCTATGGCCACACTTTTTCAAATGCGGCCTAAGACCAGGACCTATGGCCACATTTCAAACGCGGCCATAGGTCATGGTCTTAGGCCGCATTTAGAAAGTGCGGCCATAGACCCCCTCTGGCCTATAGTCACAGGGTTTGGGCCACATTTGAAAACGCGGCCTAAAAAAACACAGCCATAGGCCAAATCAGCCTATGGCCACGTTTTTTGGACCTAAGGCCGCGTTTTACAAATGTGGCCACAAAACCTTTTTTTTTGTAGTGCAGGGGCGGCTTCAACCTGAAAAAAAATAAAATAAAATAAAAATAAAAAAATGTTATAAACCCTAACTTGAAAATCACAAGAATTTGGGTACAACAAAAATAAGAGTAATACTACATTCACAACAAATCTTATGTATTAAGCTATTACCAATTTTAATTTGAACCCAATACTAACATCACTTATTAACCCACCAATAACAATTTGTCACATAAGATTTGTTATGAAAATATTGTGGAATGTAACATTCTTCAAAAATAATTTTGGTCTCTCAAACATAATCCTTAATTTTTTTAAAAAAATTTAAATAATTATAATAAAAATTAGCCCAAATAATAGCAAAAATAGCCCAAACAAAAATAAAACTAGACCAATAACAACAAGTGAACAAATTATTCAATAAAAAGCCTATTAAAAGCAAAAACATTATAAAATAAAAATAAAAAAAAACTATAATCATTCAAATTTATAACTTGTCCAACTCATTATTTAAAAATAATCTCTAGTTTCATTTTTTTTTTCTTTAAAAATGTACCAAGATAAATATTGTGACTTTGAATTTTCCTTGTCTAATACCTGTAGTTATGCGCTCTTTGGCTTTGCAAATACAATAATTTTGCTCTTTCTAGCGACTCGGTTCACAGTTATAGCAAATATCATCTCTCTCTCTCCTATTTTTCTCTTCTCTAATATCATTTTAACTCTCTATCTCTCTCACTTTATTACTCTTATCTTAGCATTTTCATTTTCTTTTTATTCTGTAGCAATCTCTTTTTTTTTTTTTTTTTTTTTTTTTGAGGATCCAACCATGGAATTTATTTTATTGAAATAAGCCTGCAGACAGGGGCGTAGCCAGGAATTTTTACATGGGGGGCCGATTCGAACCATGGGTTGAAATCGACAACGATGAGTATCATCGTTGTATGGATAGGCTATATTTTTAGGTTGATATGGACCTTCTTTGAGATAAGCTCGTCGGATTTCATCTTGTTTGTTGATAGGAAATTCACATATTTGTTTACGTGATCCTGGATCACGATCTATCTCTTCAGATTGAATTCTTGAACAATTGGAGGGATCAGGGTATTCATCAGGCATTGAAGTATCAACATTTGTTTCTACAGCCACAGGTGTCCTAATTTCTGAATTGCTAACATCTTTTTTCTTAAAAAATGCATCAATTATTTTTGTTTGCTCATAATTCTTTTAGCTTTAAGAATATGACTCAAAAATTAACCTAAAAAGAAGTTTAAAAAATAAAATTTTAATTAGAAATTTTTACTTAGTTATATGGATGTTATTCATACTCAAGAAAAAACAAAATTTCCACTATAATTTAAACATACAACCCATTTTTAATACGACTTTAATTAATAATAACCCCTCAAACAAAAACAAAAATTAAACACACAAGTATTGGTACACAACATAAACCAAACAATTTAACAACAGCCACATCCACAGCCACATGATATCTAACTAATCAAAAATATGTAATAAATCAAAAAAATTTTACCTTAGAAACTTTGTCTTCACAAAGTGCAAAGATGGGTCACCCGTGTGGCAATGTCTACTGCCTCTGCCTAACTGCCTCCAACTTTAGATCTTCCCTTCAAGACTCATCACAAACAATCTCCCCATGCCTTCAATCATGTATTTCTCTAAAAATCTATGAAAATATAAAGAGCATGTGAATATTTAGGTGTAGATAGTTGAGAAAATCAAAAAAGACACTAAAAAGAGATGAATGTCTAATACTTAAGAAAGATAAGAAAACTCACTAGTCACCAAGTAGTCACCAAGTTCCAAAACTAAAGCAGATGAAGAAAGAAAAAATTGGTCAGGATTTTTTTTTTTTGGGATTGTGAGTACAGACGACTGGAGTTTTGGGGGCTGGTAGGTAGGCAACAGTACCAGTGCAAATGAAAGTGTATCAAAGAAGACCAAACAAAAGAATAAGAAGTAAAGAAAAGGATTTCGTGGGTTAGTGGGTGGATTTTTTGAGATGAAGAGAAAGTGAAGTTTTGTTTTTAGTGTTTGGACTTGAGTGGGCCAGTTTGTTTTATTTGGAGTACATAAGGTGATAAGGCCTAAAACTAAAGCTGAGTTTGGGAGAATATTTGAGCTGGGCTTGGGAGAATAGTTGAGAATTAGGCATTGGGGGGGCCCAATTTTTTTTTCTACCTACTCTAACGGAATTTTTTTTTTTTTTTTTTTTTTTTTTTTGCAGGGGCTGGGGCCCCCCCAAGCCACTATGTGGCTCCGCCCCTGCCTACAGAGTCAGCTTGAAGTACATGTTGAAACTGTAAAGGAACTTCCTCCATCCATACTAAAAAATCTGGTATGCTAACGGCATATCTAGCCAGATTATGAGCTAACGCATTACATTCCCACTTTGTATGAGAGTAACATAATTCATCAAAATTGTGTGACAATCTTTTTGCATCCTCAATTAATAAACCCAGTGGTACCAACATTCTTTCCTCCACCATCAAACCTTTAATCACACTCAAAGAATCTCCTTCCAAGATGGCTCGTTTAACACCAACCTCCAACGCAAACGAGAGAGCACAACCAGCTGCCAACACCTCAATCTCGTTGCTGCAGAGTTGTTAATGAACCAGCTTTGAGCAAGATGCGATGACCTGGCCTCTATGATCTCTAATCACGACCCGAACCCCTGTTTTCTTCTCAAGTGGAAATACCGCACCATCAAAATTAATTTTGTAAAATTCTGACGGTGGCGGTCTCCACCGATTCTCTGAGCGACAGACCTGTAGCACCTGTGTATCCGGAATGATCAGCCTGCCATGGTAATCATCCAACCAGACCTTAGAGAG
The DNA here is from genome assembly GCA_032727855.1 of Quercus ilex subsp. ballota. Taxonomy (NCBI): domain Eukaryota; kingdom Viridiplantae; phylum Streptophyta; class Magnoliopsida; order Fagales; family Fagaceae; genus Quercus; species Quercus ilex. The sequence goes on from CM064910.1 coordinate 50,045,924, forward strand.
GTAGGCAAGCTGGTGAAGTGCATTCGCTGGCTGGTTAACTTGAACCCGGTTCCACTAATTCCATATTGTCCAGGCTGTGACAGCGAAAAGAGTTTTTTATCTGCCACGATAAGAGTTCTTTGAAGTCCATGAATTGCACTAAACCTCTGTTGCTCCATAGCGCCGTGTCTGACCACACCGAGTCAAGTTCTGAGCAAGACCATAAGGCGTGCAATGGAGTCTCGGCTAAAGCTTGGCATCTAACACATAAAGGATCCAGCGAAACAGAGCACTCTTTGTGGGCATGGCTTCACGGCAAGCACGCTACAACAGATTTCTTACTTTTTGTGGAACCTTCATACACCAAATCTCCCTCCAAAACTGCTTGTCTTCGTTTGTAACCTCCCTTGATTCCACATTTAGCTCCTTTTCCTCCTTCAAGAATCTATACCTGGTTTTACAACTATACCTTCCATCACAAGAGTAAGGCCAGAATAAGATATCCTCAACTACTTCCTGGCTTAAGGGAATACTTTTTATTATTCCTGCTTCTTCATTATTAAACAGCCCATCCACCATATCTACAATCCATTGCCTACTCCGTGGGTCGATTAAGATATCACTGTTGCATTTTCAAAATCTGTCAAGGGAAAAGATGGTGCAAGTGGAGGGTGTTTCCTTGGCAGCCAATTGTCTTGCCAAATTCTTATTTTTTTTCCATCGCCCACTCTCCATCTAGCCCCCCTTTGAATAACATCCGTTCCTACAAGTATACTCCTCCAAGCATAAGATCCCATCCTAGACTCCTTTGCCTCCATGATAGTTGAATTAGGAAAAAACCGAGCCTTGAAAATTTTGTAGAAAAGGGAATTTTGATTATGTAAAAGGCGCCACGCTTGCTTTGCTAATAGAGAGTCATTGAATTTTGCCAAATCTCTAAAGCCCATACCACCTACATCTTTAGACTTTGTCAATTCGTCCCATTTCATCCAATGTATCTTCCTTCGATTGCCTCTTTGACCCCACCAAATTTTTTTTATCATAGCTTCGATCTCATTACATAGACCCATTGGAATTTTGAAGCATCCCATTGTATAAGTAGGAATGGCTTAGATGACTGACTTTATCAACACCTCTCTACCTGCTTGGGAAAGTAGCTTCCCTTCCCAACCTTGGATTTTTCGCCACACCCTCTCTTTAATATAGTTGAAACTTGCTTTCTTCCCTCTCCCCACAAATGATGGCAGCCCCAAATACTTCTCATATTGCATGATTTCTGGAACGCCCCATGCTTCTTTGATTTGGTCCTTTATAGCACCGTCCATAGCTTTACTAAAGAAAAGTGCCGTCTTGCTCTTATTAATTTTTTGGCCGGAAGCATCTTCATAGTCACTTAACATGTCAAACACCTTGCCACACTCCTCCATTGTAGCCCTGCAGAAAAGAAGACTATTGTCTGCAAAAAACAAATGTGTTAGTTTAGGGCCTTTTCTACAAAGAGAGAAGCCATGGATATCCCCATTCCTTTCCGCTTTTTTTTTTATCAACCCATTCAACCCTTCAGTACAAAGCAAGAAAAGGAAAGGGGAGAGGGGGTCGCCTTGTCTTATACCCCTAGTTGGGTGAATCATGCCACATGGTTCTCCATTCACCAACACTGAGTATGTAACAGTTTTAACACACAACATAATCAAATGTATCCACCCTTCATTGAACCCCATTCTCCTCATAATCCCTTCTAAAAAAGCCCATTCCACCCTATCATAAGCCTTACTCATGTCTAATTTTACAGCCATATAACCATGGTTTCCCGAATTATATCTTTGCGGACAGTGTAAAGTTTCAAAGGCCACCATTATATTGTCAGATATTAGTCTATCTTTTGTAAAGGCTGATTGGTGTTCTGTAATGATAGAGGATAAGACTTTCTTTAAACGGTTGGCTAAAATTTTAGAAAAAATTTTATGCAACACGTTACACAAACTTATAGGGCGAAATTGGTAGGCATGTTCAGGGGAGTTAATTTTAGGGATCAAGGTGATAAATGTGTGATTAAGGGATTGCGGGAAGGTACCTGAATTTAGCCACAACAAGATGGAGGAGGTAACATCATGGCTAACTGTGCCCCAAAAGAGTTGGTAGAATAATGGTGGCATCCCATCTGGACCCGGTGCTTTTAGTGGAGCCATTTGATGCAAGGCCCTCTCCACTTCATGGACTTCAAATTTTCGACACCACTCTTCAATTTCTTTTTTTAATTGCCTAACCCTAGTATTGTCTCCCCTATGGATAGCTTCCTCTTCGGCCTTGAGGAGTAGTTTCCCTAATTTTTCTAGCTCCCTTCTCACATTCCCAAACACATTCTTATTCCACCAACTTAAGTCTTTACCACACTTCTCCACTCTATGCAAAATCCCTTCCCCCGATTCAGAAACACCTCTTTCCCACACGGCTTCCACAATTTCAGAACACCCAGGATTAGACAACCACATTTCTTCAAACCGAAACAACTTCTTCCTTCTAGAAGGGTCCAAACCCGAGAACACAATGTGGATTGGGACATGGTCTGATGAATCACAACGTAAGTGGTGAACCCTCATACTGGGAAACTTTAAAAACCAATCATTTGTGGCCAATCCTCGATCTAGTCTCTCCCAAATTGAGTTACCATTATCAAAATGTCTAGCCCATGTGAATTTGGGTCCAATGTACCCCAAATCCATAAATCCACATTCATCTAAAACTTCTCTAAACAGCTACATTTGATTATGAGGCCTAAGAGCACCGCCCACTTTCTCATCTTTTCTAATTATCTCATTAAAATCCCCAAAACATAGCCATGGAATAAAAGATATTGAATTGAGATACCTGAGCTTCTCCCATGCCTCTACCCTTCTTGCTGTTTCGGGTTCACCATAAAAGCCAGTCAATCGCCACTCATTGTCAGTACCTTTGTCTACAATTGCATCAATGTAATACTTGCACGAACCTATTACCGTCAGATTAATGGAGGACTTCCAAAACAGAGCCAAACCACCTCCTCGACCTTCCCTTTGGACCACCCATCTATGGTCGTGTTCAATACTTCGTTGTACAATCTCTAGCCTTGCATCATCTGTAAGTGTCTCAGCCACAAACACTACAAAGGGATCTTTTGCCCGTGTGATTTCCACAAGTTCTCTTCCTGTACGTAGGTTCCCAAGCCCACGATAGTTCCAAGCTAAACAACTCATTACTCCTGGCGGGGCTGATGATCAGCCTCCACCAATATGATAGGTGTATCGTCCACATTGTGAGAAATCTGAAGATGCTTTGAGGTTAATTCCACATAGTCCTTTGATATCACAAGCTCCCTTTTTTTCCCTGTAATTTTTGGTATTGTTTGCTTCTGGGTTTGTGTGACCGGCCTGCATCTACGTGTCCAAGATGGTAGAACACGTTTTGCTTGTGTTGAAACCCTAGTGGTCACGTGAGGAATTTTTTTATTCAATTCCTGATTTAGGCGCTGATAATTAATTCCATCACGTTTCTCTAATATTACTTCATCCTCTTTTTCCTTTCCTGACACCACAGCTGTGTAACTTTCCTTAGTTGGTAATGTTTCCACATTAGTGGACTCTTCTGGAATCCCATAACTCATGGAATTAATTACTGGCGTGATTATTGGGTCTGCGGTCTTAATGGGTTTTGAACCACTGTTAGCGTTACACATTGAATCACCTGATTTGTAACGGTCATGATCCTCCTTTGCTCCTTCCTACACCGTGGTCGACTCTGGGCATGGCTGAACCGGTGTCGTCTCTTCCATTGGTTGGTAGAAATTACCACGCTGTTCTTTCTTCTTAGTAGCATAATACCCTGGCACTGAGACTACACTCTTCTTCGAAGCCACAAAAGGTTGTGCTCTTAACTCAGGTCTGAACTCCCTTTGATCAGCCTTAAGGGACCCTTCACTTTCTATCCACCTTTCGCAGTCCCGATCATCGTGTAAGAGGCTACCACACCAGTAGCAAAGATTTGGTAAGCTTTCATACCTAAATGAAACCCACACCTACTTATTATCGCTTAAAGAAACCAGGCGACCCCGACATAATGGCATCGTAACATCAACTACAACTTTCACTCGAATAAAATGACCTCCATCGTAAAGTCTTTTCTCCGATTGGCTGATAACATCTCCCACGACTCCGCAAACTTTTGCCGCTGCTGCAACTGTCATATACTTCATCGGAAGTCCATGGACTTGCACCCAGAAAGTGGTCTTTTCAAACTTAATGTCATGAAAAGGTTGCTCATGATCATAACGTTGCATGATGATCAAGTGCTTGTCGAAACTCCAAGGCTCGCTACTTAGAATTCTGTCAACATCCTCCTTCGTCTCGAAAGAAAAGAGCATCTCATGATCTCCCATCTTCTGTATTTTGAACCCCGTCTTTGCCCTCCACAATGGATTAAAGGTCCTCGCTACTGAGTCAACGTTAATGGCTCTCTTTGTTGTAAATTTCGCAGCTATAGAGAATTGGTGCACACTCTCTTCTTCAGTGAGGCAGCAACCCGGTCCTTCCTTTTCGGATAAGGATAGACGCTTCCAAGAAGCAAGCCCCTCTATAGGTTTGTCTTACCTTCCACCCCACCACTTGGAAAACTGTTTCCCACACCCCTTGAAAAAAACCCACAAGCCTGGAAAATAAACTTGGTAATTCCCAGGGACCTAACAGCACCTTCACTAGAAGGGACAAACCTTTATATATATGTATTTTTCTTTTTTTGGTAACGTTGATATATTTAAATTATATCTTTATTAAATTTTGTATAATTGATTTAATTTAAGTTTCTTTATTTGCCGCCACTGCTGGCAAGCAGCTTAGTACGTACATTGACTTGACTAGTCTTTTTTTTTTTTTTTGAGAAGAACATTGACTTGATTAATCTTAATCCAATCACTGTATTATGTTTATGTGCTCCATTGATCAATCAAGCACAAGCTTGTTTATAAAAGGAAAATCTGAAAAGTTATCTCGATAACGTTGCTTAGATATAACTCCTACACCATGTTTATTCGATTTTTGGTTTGTTTCGTATTTGCTGTTGCTATTGCATCTGTAGATTGCAACTCGGAAGGTATGGAAATTTAGTTCATACAGTTTTCTTTTTAGTAATTTTGTTTTTTCAGATATCACGCAAATTGTGTGGATTCTCAAATTTTTGAAATGGGATGCTCTTTTCAACAGGGGATGCTCTTATTTCGTGGAAACTCAAATTGGTAGATCCTAACGGTGTCCTTCACAGCTGGGATCCAACATTGATCAATCCATGCACTTGGTATCACGTTACTTGCAACCTCAATAATAGCGTTACAAGGGTGTAAGCATTCGTTAACATCTATCTTCTGTTATTTTCACCAAGTAGCCCTACGAGCAGAATACAAATCTACTGTCCTACTTTTATTACACTCGGCCGCGTAGGCAATTTTTTTAACTAAATTAGTTTAGAAGTTTAAAATTTGTTGGGACCTTGGCAATGCTGGACTTTCGGGACCTCTCGTTCCCCAGCTTGGAACCTTGGCTAATCTTCAATATTTGTAAGTTGATTTTCACTTCCAGTGTTTGATTATCAAGAAAATTTTTACTGGAGAATATTTCTCACAAGAAACAAGAAAAAAAAAATTAAATTTATACTTGTTTCGTGTAGTATTTTGTGTTTAAAGAATAGCTTATAGGAAAATGTTGTGAAATAAAGAATAAAACTTATTCATCAAAAATACTGATAATAAAGAGTAATAAGAGCAGAAAAAAGTATTTCATAAAGGAAATGGTAAGCAGTGATATCAGGAGATAACATATGTGAATAGATACCTATAATTCTATTAGACTGTCTCCAATTGATGCTTAAGTTGAACCATCTGTGTTAGAGCTAAGACCAAATAAATTATGCATGATGGTTTGTATATCACTGCCTGACTAAACATCCTTGGAATAATCGTGTTAATTTACTGGTAGGGAGGTATTTGGCAATAATCTTACTGGCACCATTCCAATCGCGATTGCTAATCTAACGAAGCTTGTTAGCTTGGACCTCTATCAGAATCAATTTAGTGGGCCAATTCCTGAATCTCTTGGAAACTTGGTGTCCTTATCGTTTTTGTAAGTGCCTATCCATTTTCCTTTGAAGTTTGAACTACTTTTAAAGTAAAAATTAAATGGGAAAAAAATTAATTAGAGGAATTTTGTCTTAAACTAAGATTTTATATTGTTTGCAGGAGATTGAACAGTAACAAGCTTAGTGGCATATTACCAGTAAAGGTCATTCAACTCGTTCGCTGGAATTTGAGGATTTTGTGAGTAGTTATTCCAAGTTCTTGTTAGCTTGAATATGATATTTTCTTCCCATCAAAAAAGAAAAAAAAAATGACATTTCCATTTTAATCATTTATATCTATTTTGAAATTTTAACTTTTATAAAAAGTTGACCATTTATTTGTGAGAAAAGCTGGCATCAATTCATTTTATGTCATTGATAGCTACCCCCGCATTAATATGAGATGCAAGGATGGTGTTTGTTACGAGAACAAAATACAAAACATTCACACCTTAAATGCTTTGCTGAAATTGACGAGAGAGAGAGAGTACACAAATAAGCCCTTACCCCCTTCATATAAAAACCAAAAGGCACAAACTACAAAGCCAAAGAATATAACTCTTTGGTAATAGGTTAGACTAAGCTCACTATTAGGCATACTCTATATAGGTTTGGTTTGGTCTAATATTTCTAACAATAATTTTACTCGAGGCAAATGAATTTTCATATGAGAATTTTCTTTCTATCAACAAATATATCATAGATACTTGGATATTATTTTACTTGCGGCAAATGAATTTTCATATGAGAACTCTTTCTTTTCTCTATTTTTTGGATGAATATTATATTAAATTTTTTATTAACTGTGTGCCTTGGTCCTGGTTTGTCTTATAGTAATTGGAATACTATGTTTTTATCAGGAATGTATCAGATAACCAGCTGGCAGGGACTGTCCACCGTAAAACCACATCTGGTACACATACAATTTTCTATTAGCTTATCACATTTTTTTTAATTCAAATTTTAATCCTATATCAAATTTATAAATCTACAACTATCACATTTTCTTTCATGGGTTGTAGGGTTTGCAGTTACCAAAATAATACAAGATCCAAGGGCTCAGAAGTAAATGAAGATTAGGATTACAATACCTTCATGCTACCATGTGGCTTTCAAATAAAATTGGGATTTCTGAAGCCCAATAAATCATGGCAATAAACCTCTATACATATCTGTTTTGCATCTATGATTCTATATATATTTCTTTTTTATCTTCAGGGGCCCTGATTGGTTAATGTAGGAAGTTCATATCTTTTGCATGGCTCACTTTTCCTATTAATTTATGATGAGTGTACTATTGGCTATGCCCAAAAATTATGGACTGGATGTTGGTTAATTGGAAGAGCCTTACAATAATTGAAGGGCGAAATCATAGCAAAAACCTTTGATTTCCATATCTGATCCACATAATGGTGTGATTCCATTGTTTATGAATGTCCAGGGATTTTGGAAATACATTTTATCAAAGTGAATACCAGGGCCCCAGACAACTAGCAAACTAGCAAAGTTACTTTGGGTGGAGCTTTGAAAACAAATTGAATCTCACTGTGGAGAGAAAAGTATTGGGAAATTATTGGCCTTTATTGTTAACATATTGGCCATTTTGCATTATTCAAATAAAAAGATCTTTGACTCTTGCTCTTCCTTTTCCAATGTTATCATGGTGATCTTGAGCCCACAGCAAACCTTGCCACTCAAACTCCTTTTGGATAAAATATGCATATGCTGCCTCTCCTTGATTTTTATTTTCTATTTTTCCTTTATTTCTTTCTTTCTTTCTTTCTTTCTTTCTTTAGTTTTTTTAAGTGGAAGGTATGGAGTACTCTTTGATCAGCAAGAATATATGAAAATATGACCCTAGATGGAATAGAATTGGAAAAAAAGTAAGAAGTTTCTTGCCCAAATTCAAGTCCTTGAGAATATAATTTTGTTGAAACCAATTGAGTTTGACGATCAGTGAACTAGGAAAGCAATATTAATGTTCATAACTTTCTTTCACAATTGGTAACCTAACAAATTATTATCAAAGCAATGTCGCCTTTATATATATATATATATATATATTTAAACATACAATTGCAAGAGATTTTACAAGTTGAGCCAATTGAAACTCAAAAGCATCACTTCTATATGGACTTACTATTAATATCACTTTTATAAGTACAATCTCAACAAGTATAAAATAGAATAGGACAATGCTATGTCCATAACATTTTTAAGATAATTTCACAACAAATCTTAAATGATAAATTCTTGTTAATTCTAATCTAAATCTATTACTGATATTATATTTATATCCACCAATAAAAATCTGTCTCCTAAAATTGGTTGTGAAAAACGAAAATGATATTACGTACCATTATTCAAACAGATCGTGATGCGCCAATATTTGTTGACAATCAAGGATTTGGTGAGATTTCATTCTCATAGTCTATGTGTTGACAATGTTCATGTTTTAGACAGAGGTTAATGATCAACCAGCCTATATTCCCTTTACTTTTTTACCGTAGGGTTAATTGGCACTTTGGATAAACCCGTGAGGTTGTTGTTATACTGATACACTCAATTTAATGATCATTAATTGAAAGGAAATGGGAAGCTATCAGTGTTGTGTTAGTGCTTTGGCTTAGTCAAGTCGCTTCTTTTAAGGAGACGAAGTTGATCATAATTTTTTTTTTTTTTTTGAGAATGAAGTTGATCATAATATGAATATCTACATAAGATTACAAAGGTACTCTGGCGTGTCCCACACCCATTAAAAAACCAAGCATGCACATGCGCATCTACTAAGCCTTTGCATTGAATGTTGAAGTCAAAAACGAAGATAAGGACTCCCACCAACAACAACAATAAAACCATACGTTAAAAGACGACTCTCTCACTCACATCACATGCCAATTACCATTCGACTTTCTATATTATTAATTAAGGGAAAGTAAAAAAATGCTGTAAGTGATTTAGAAAAATTTTTAAAAAATTTTTTTTGGATAAAGAAAAATTAATTGATTTTTTTTTTACAAATATTTTTTATAAAATGGTAGATAATTTATTTTTAAATGTCTTAAGGAGACTCATTAACCAAACCTATTATTAATAGTCATGATCCTTCATTAGCTACTATAGCAATGGATTCTCAGCCAAAAAAAAAAATTTTACTTTACTTGTATGGGCTAAAAACCGAGCAACCCAATTTTGGTTGGGTCTCTATCCAAGACAATTAATTTATAAGAGGTGGATCTTTAGGCTAACATTTAAGAAATAGAAAAAGACTCAAGTAAAGAGAATAAACTTCAGGATTGAGATAAATTATTGATAAAGGATATCTTTTGTTTATTGACTTTCACTCGGAATGTTCGAGGAGAGTTACTATTATGGTGTGAATACAAGATAATGCTCTCTCTTTAGTGTTTACAATGATCTCTCTTTTCCAACCAATCCCACAACATGTGGGATATTTTCCTATTTATAGCTCCTATGCTTCCATCTTAGTCATCCACCTATAGAGTGGACAATCTTTCAGGCAGATACTTATCACATCCTTCCCCTCCCCTTCTTTTTGAGGATGAACTGAGTAGGTAACATGTTATTGGGACACTGTTCAGAGGGGTCATTCAGCCATTAATGCGGCATACATGGTTGGTACAGTGCATTTAATGCAAAGAGGACAGTGACTTCGTCAGGGAGCTTCATCCAAAGCTTGTTTAGACTAGTTACTATTCCTTTAGCCAATCATCATTGTGGGCATGGCTTGACAATCCTTAGTCCTATTCTTGATACCCCGAGCTTCTTTCCTTCCTTGGCTTAATCTTTGGACTTATACTTTCCTCAGATTACTTGGGCTCGAACCTTCTTCAGAAACGCTTCTATAGGCCCCTTTTGGCTGCAATCCAAGCCTAGTCTTCTTTAGCTCATCCTGGCCCACACAGTACCAATAGGTCCCTTTATTGCCTTGTTAATCTGGAAATATCCTTCTTCTCACTGTTTTAGGTAGTGCACTTTTGCATTCAGAGTGTTATTTTTAAAAAATAATTTAAAGGATATCATGCTTATCACAATTATTGATATGATTTGTTGTATTTGAAGCAACATCATCATTGATATTATTTTATTATACATCTATCACAACAGATCACTTAAACATCACCAACATATTGTTACTTTAATATCTACTTCTACATGGTAAAATTTCTATTAGCTTCTTAAAGTGATGTTTTTTTTTTTTTTTAAAGATCTTAAAGTGGTTATAAAGCTTATTTTATTTATCTTAATTGTAATTTGCAGCCAACAATCTCCAAACTCATAAAATAAACAAATAATCAAATGAAGTGAATATAGAAGCTCATATCTGCATCATAAAGAATTATGTACACAAAAAATCATTTTTGTCGGTGTTTAGAAAGAGGAACAAAAAGATGCAAACATACCTTGCCCCAACTCATTTATCAATATGACGATTTGAATCCTATCAAAAAGAGAGAGATATATATATATATATATATATATTTGGGATGATTCTAGAAAGATGGAGTTTGATAGGAGAGGGTTTTTTGCCTCTTTGGAATTGTTAATTAATGTCTCAAATGTTGATGTAAAACAGGTTTTTTTGTTTTGTTTGAACCCTTTTTTTTTTTTTTTTTTTTTTAAGTTTGTTAGTGAAATGCTAACATGGCTTAATTTGAATCCTTATATTATATATACAATTATAAAAACAGATATTGAGATTTTAAAAACTCCATATCATAGAATTCTTTATGAAATATGTTATATTAATCATTCACTCTTATCGTTATTATTTAATATAAAACTTTACTCACAAGTTTATACCTACCGGCTAGGGGATCTTATTTAATGAAATTCTATGAATCTATGATTTAGAAAAGAAAAAAAAAAATATATATATATATATATATGCAGACATCTTCGAGTATCTGACTATTCACTTGGTCATGTGCAGTTCCCCCATCCCACACACACCAAGTTATTATAAGGAGGAATCCCTTGGGGGTGGCCCCAAGATGCTAGCAAGAGGTCTCATGGATATCATGAGACCTTAAGAACTTGTTAACGTGTAATAGGCTTGTAGGCTTTTGGCTCACTTTACTTGTCTTGCTTGGCACATATACTTGTACAACACACTTGCCTACTATATAAAGGCACTCTTATATATGTTATTAAGATTGTTATTACTCCAATTGAACTTAATGTACATCTGACTCCCCTACCTGGGAAACCACTGTCTAATCCCTATTTTTACAGATGATTGGTTAGCAGCCTATTTTATCTCACTATCACTCATCTAGATATTTCTTATGTTGTTCACTAGGTGAGCCAATTTCTATCTGCTCCACGAGCGACTCATTGTGCTGCTGTCCTATACATTCTTCGATACCTAAAGGACACTTTCTTTCATAGCCTTTACTACTCTACATAGTCTCCTCTTAATCTTCATACATTCTCTAATGCTGATTGGGTAGGAGATCCCACTGATTAAAGGTCAACCACTAGTTATTGTTTTATTCTTCGTTCTTCTCTAATCTCTTGGTGAAGTAAGAAACAAACCATTGTGGCTAGCTCCAACACTGAAGCAGAATATCGTACCCTTGCCGATACCACATTTGAACTTCTTTGGCTTCGATGGCTTCTCAAAGATTTAGGTGTGTCCACATCCTCTACTACTTCTCTTTATTGTGATAACTAGAGTGTCATTCATATTACTTACAATGATGTTTTCCATGAACGGACTAAACACATCGAAATTGATTGTCATTTTATCTGTTATCATCTTATCCATGGTGCTCTCAATCTCCTCTCAAGATGAACTTGCAAATATCTTCACTAACGCTCCGTTTATTTCGATGTCAAATATTTTTAGGAAAATATTTTCACATTTTACGATGTTTGTTTTAAAGTAAAATATTTGGTCAAAAGTAAGATATTTTCAGTCAACTAAACCAACTAAGGCAAATTTGTTTAAAATATTTTACACTTGAAATATCGGTAAAATATTTTACATATATTGCACTCTCTCAGTCCCGATGCACTATCTCTCTCTTTCACTTTTACGCTTTCTCATATCTCTCTCCACAACCCAGCCCAACCTCAGCCCTTCTCTCTCAGCCATCACCGGTTCCACCGTCTTCATCACCACCCATCACCGGTTCCATCCTATTTGGTACCACCCATCACCGGCTCTCCCTTCACCATTGCCACCCATCACCAGCTCCACGTCGTCGGCACCACCACTAGTTCTCAAGTTCTCTCAGCACCACTGTCAATCTTGTTCCTTCTTCAAGATTATTTAGCTGGGTTTCTAGAGGTTAGGTTGTGGTGGGACTTGCCTTTAGTGGGTCAAAGGTGGATCTGGTCATCAAGATTGTACATTTTTTGGTTGATGGATTTTGGGTCTCAGTTGTTTGAAGGATTTTGGGTCTCAGTTGTTTGATCTGGTGGCTTGATAGACAACGTGGGCAAGGTTGTTTTTCATGGGTCTTAATCTTTCTTTTTAGTGGCAGATTTCAATTGTTTCTCTTTTTTCTTTTTTGGGTAATTCAACAAAATGAAGATAAAGCTGCTCGCCAATTCAACAATGGTTCCACTCAATTAACTGCATCATGGTGTAGGCATTTCTTATAGAGTTAAAATAGTTGAAAATAAACCACAACTTGTAGCAACCAAAATTAAATATGGATGGAGATCAAGAAGAACAAGGAGGGTCTGATTCTCAAATTGTGTCTCATTTCTCATGGGTTATCGTTGTTTTTCAGGATGATTGTGGCAAATCTTGATTATTTTTTCCATGGGTTTGTGGGTTTGTATTTACCGGTCATCCTCTAATAGCTCCAAATAGATTTCTCCGATTTGGTTGGTCAAATATGCACTAATCCGCTGGGCTATGAGTTAGAAAAATGTTCACATTTTATATTAAAAAAATTTTGAAAATGATTTTCCTTGTACACAATCAAACACGGTAAAATGAAAATATTTCCAGTAAAATATTTTACCTGTAAAATATTTTACATTTGAAAATATTTTACTTCGAAACAAAAGGAGCGTAAGTCACATCCTAAGAGACATCTTCGTGCTTTAATTGACAACTTCAAGTTGATCTCACATCCACCTTCAGTTTGAAAGGGGCTGTTAACGTGTAATAGGCCTATGGCTTTTAGGCGCACTTTACTTGTTTTGCTTAGCACATATATTTGTACAGCACATTTGCCTACTATATAAGTACACTCTTATATATGTTATTACTTGAGAAATACAATACAATTTTCCGGTATTTCTAATAGAACTGAACCAAATGGCTCCTTAAATCAATGGACTAGTAAACTCCCTCCAAAATCCTGCAGCATATGATGTGCTTTGAATTTGGAACTGGAACGGGTTTCCTCTCAGTACAATATGTTATGTGCTAGTTTGGAACTGAAAATGACGTTCTTTTCCTTCAAACTAGGAACAAGTCCGTATATATAATTTTCAATTTATAATATTTAATCATTTTTTTACGGATTAACCTATGGAGAATAGACTTACCTATTAATATATTCATCTTTGTCAATCCTGGCAGACAAGTTTGTACATTAATTGATTTGAATAAAACATTATCTTTTTTAAAAATACAAAGACTAAATCTTAATCCCATCACTGTATTATGTGCTCCATTGACCAAGCACAAGCTTGTTTATATAAGCGAACAGAAAAGCTATTCGAGATTATTTCTATAACGTTGCTTAGACATAAATCCTACATGATGGTTACTCGATTTTTGGTTTGTTTTGTATTTGCTGTTGCTATTGCAACTCGGAAGTTATGGAAATTCAGTTTATGAACTAGTTCATAAATTTTTATTTATTATTTAAAATTTTTTAAGATTTCCTGCAAATTGTGTTGACTTTCCAATTTTGGAAATGGGAAATTTTTATGAAGCAATATCAGGAAAATCAAGTTTTTTTAGTAAACAGGAAAATCATGTTGTTTAATAATAAAAATAAACAATTAACCTAGAGGGCCTCTTATAGAGGTTGGTATTTGGTGTCATAAGATATAACTGTGACATAATAAAATAATTTTTCCTTTTATAGAAACATGTCTCCCAATCTCAGTTAATTTGCTTCATCAACATGGGATGCTCTACATGCATGGAAAGCCAATTTAGCAGATCCTTACAACGTCCTTCAGAGCTGGGATCCAACATTGGCCAATCCATGCACTTGGTTTCACGTTACTTGCGATAGCAATTATAGCGTCACAAGGGTGTAAGCATTCTTATCTTTTACCATCTTCTGTTTATTTCACCGATTAGCCTACTGAAAGAATAAAAATCCGCTCTCCTACTTTTATGACACTTTGCCGCTGCGGTAATTTCTTTACTAAATTGGATTAGATATGTTTAACAACTGCAGGGACCTTAGCAATGCTGGACTTTCGCGACAACTTGTTCCTCAGCTTGGAACCTTTGCTAATCTTCAATATTTGTTAGTTTATATTCACTTTCATTGTTGTTAGGGAAATATTTATATAATTGGCTAATCCTTGTGACAGAAATTTAGACCCCTTAAACAACCAGATTGCGTAGCCTAGATTAATTAGCCAAGTTGTTACTTAGTCAAATTAAGCAATTCTAGGTTAAAACAATCCAAACAATCATATCAAGAATATAAAGCAGCGGAAAATAAATAACACAAGATATGATCACCCAGGAAACCACACGGTAAAAACCTGGGGAGGATTTGACCCACCGATCCTCAAGGCATAACAGAATTCACTATGAAAGAATTGAAGTTCTTACAAAAGGACTACAAGCTCCCCGCTCGACTTCCTAATGCTACCCACCAGTAGAACTTCCTGACACGACCACGCGCAGGCTCCGAATCCACGGACTACTTCTTTCTTGAATTCCTCAATCAGCTACAAGCTCCCCGCTTGCTTTTCTTTTAAGTTCCAATGGTTGCAACTATGTTGATCATCAAGATATTGACAACCCTAAGTTTATGTGAAGGAAAGCTCCTCAAAGATCTCACAAGAGATTCACACAAACAGCAAATATGAGCAACAAAGACTTAGAGAGGTTTGGGTACAAAACCCTAAAAGGAGGCACAAGAGGCACTCTAATCTCTCTCTCAAATGTCCCAAAAACGTTCTAGGGTTTTCCTTATATATAGGAGTGTTTTACTTGGACCCCAAGACGTTTAAATAGAGTTTGGGCTGAGCTGGAACTCTGCAGAAAACGCATCTGACCCGAGATTCGATCGATCGAGTCTATCCTTTGATCGATCGGGCCAGGCCGAAATGCTCCAGTACATCTGCAGCCACTCGATTCCAACTTTACAATATTTAATCAACTTTGAGCAAGCCTAAACAAGACTAAACATATTGTTTTGATCATGGTTTGCCAATATTACACATTAGAGTTCTAAATACATAAAATCCTAAATCTTTAGAACCTAACAAACTCCCCCTTTGGCAATCCGTGACAAAACACAAAATAAAAGCTCAAAGTTTACAAGTAAACAGCCCATTACAAAAATAATGCTCATAACAACAAATCCAACCTAACTACTATCCATCAGTTGCAAGTGTAGACAGCAGCTCAATTGAATCAACCTGTATATTTCCTGAAACACTAAACAAAATGCATAAACGCATGTGTGACAGAAAAGAGTAAAACAACAGGTATAACATTCTTGTAAGATTCACACAATTCAAAATAAAGACATATATGAATGATCAACTCATAAATATAAATCAATACGCAGTGAATCACAAAGCAACAAGAATCAATAAAAAATAACATGTATATCAATCAATGTTACTCCCCCTAACATGAATATCTTTGTATTTTCCACACATATCAACATGATTCCCATAAATCAATAATTTCTCCCCCTTTTTGTCACGTATTGACAAAGATAACTCATACAAAGAGTAAACAGTCAACATACGCAATAAAGGATAAGAGAAAATAGAGAATCAAGGGGATACAGAACAATCCAACTCTATAGAAAATAGAGACAGCTCCCCCTATGAACAACACAGGTGAAAAAAAACTTTTCTCCCCCTATAAAAATAGGAAAAACAAAACAAGTTTTGAGAAAAACAATTTTGGGGAAAAATAAAGGAAGGGGGGGGATCAGCAGCATCACCAACAGGATCAAAGTTAAAAACACATAATCCAAAGTTAAAAACTAAGGTGAGGATACACATGAAGAAAAAATATTCTCTCTTTCAATAAAATGCAAACATGGCACTATGTGACCCATAAATAGTTGCATGAGTAGAGAAAATATTTGCACATTGATTATCCATCATATCTCTTAAGAAAAATATTTTGTACAGTTCACACATAAGAAATAGCATATACTAGAATGTACAAAACTCAAAAATTAATCAATCAATTTTTAAATCAAGTTGAGTACCCAATGTAGCAAAGTGTATGCATGTTATGTGTGAAAACAATGAGAGATATGACTGCAAAACTGCAAGATGGATACAAAAACAATGCAATGCATGTGAATCCTGAACACAAATGATGCAGGAAAAAAATTTTGGTCAAAAACATAGAAACTGAAAATTTTTCAGTTTCGATCGATCGAGAATCGATCGAACATCAATCGAGTCAGGCAGACTCAAACCAAAAATTTTAATCGCAATTTCGATTGATCGAAAAACAGGGTCGATCGATCGAAATTCTGAAAAAATCAGTTTTTCGAAAAACAGAGCATTTTAATGCAGAAACTCCTCAAAGCACATTGTTTTATAAAAAATGCATGAGTATGAGACGAAAAGTTTTTCAAAAACACTTAAATTTAACCCAGATCTTCCAAAATCAAGATTTTCAATCAATTTGTCCTCAAAGTGCAAACATTATACACATTTTGCATTAAAATCAAGGAACTTTTAATTTTGGATGGCCATAACAAAATCACACACAATATAATGTACCAAGTTTAACAAAGAGTAACTTGTGTAGTGTGTGCAGCTAGCAAAAGCTTGAGATACATGTGAGGTGATATATGAATAGCAATCAATCACAAAGTCTACAAAATTCATCACATAGAATTTGAAAGAGACTATCACCTAAAGAGTTACATCCTATAACTCCCACATCTCCTAGAACATAAGCTTGCAATCATGTAAGTTTCTTGAATTTTGCTCCATTATTAGGTGAAATTTGGCATCAAGCCTAATGGTACACACCAGTTTAAATTATGTGAATTGGCATCAAGCCTAATAGTACACACCAGTTTTAAGCATTAAGCATTTAACAGAGGCTACACCTTATGTTCTTTTTGTGCATGTGCTACACTTTCTCGAGCACAAAATCTTATGATATGCACTAAGGTGTTCATGATTGGCTAGTGAACAGTGGTGAGATGGTTATTTATGCCTTTCTCAAAAGGATCAAGTCCGACAGTCAAATAACATGTGACTTCAAGATCAAGACAAAGTGATAAACACCATAAACATCTTTCCCACACAACATGCACTACAAAACTTTAACTAGTAAAGTGCAATAAATAAGCTCATCAAAGCTAAACAAGGTACATAAACTAGTTATGTAAAGATAAGGTGGCCAACCTTAATTATAAATCCAAGATCTATAATACAAAACACAAAAATCTTTTTGGTTTGAACAAACTTTATGACCAAAAACAAAAAGCACATATTATGCTAAATGAAC
Source organism: Quercus ilex subsp. ballota (assembly GCA_032727855.1). Lineage (NCBI taxonomy): Eukaryota > Viridiplantae > Streptophyta > Magnoliopsida > Fagales > Fagaceae > Quercus > Quercus ilex. The sequence continues at coordinate 50,063,721 of CM064910.1, forward strand.
AATGCAAAAACAATGCATGATAGTGCAAAACTAAGCTATAGAGGGTACACAAACAAGAAATATCAATTTCTTAATTAACCCTTGAGTACATGTACAAACTAGTACATACTCACACAAAATCAAAAATAGCTTAGTACAAACTATTCAAGTTTCTCCACAATGTCAAGCATATTCTAAATCAAGAGAGATATTAAAACTCATGTAATCCTCAAGAAAAATAAAACAAGACACAAAATAAAATATTTTTTGTCTTTTTGAAATTTTTTTTTAATGTTTTTGGATTTTTTTTTTAATAAAAAAAAACAACCTAGAAAAAACAAAACAACCAAAAACAGAAACAAGACATGTCCACAAACAATAGAAAGAATTAAAACAGGGACAAGTCAGCAACACTCACCTTAAAGGATCTTTTCTCACCCATATAGCACAAGTCTTCGGCTTTGTAGGTGAAAATCCATGAGAAGCAGAGTGTATTGGAGGAATTACACCAATCTTCTGAGAAAGACTAAAATCCTGCAAATTCCTTTCACAAGCCAACAAGCTCAAATTTTTCAAAAGAATATGAAACAATTTATATGGACTTATGGCAGGAGAAATATCATCACATATCCTAGATTGACATACATAATGCTTAAATTTCAATTTATGACAATTAGGACGAATGTGACCAGAGACACCACAAAAGTGACAAACAGGAACAAATTTAGGAACATCAGTATTCCTAACAGCAAATCTAGTCTCAGATTTTGGTTTTTGCCTCAACAAAGAACAATTTGGTCTAATATGACCAACAACACCACAAAGGTGACAAGTAGGCACAAAAACAGATTTATTATGCTCTCTAACAGTAGGATTAGACTTAGGTATAGAAACTTCAGCGTCTACATCAGAACTTTTACCTTTGTCTAACCTAGCAAAATAAGCCTTTTCTTTATTATTCCTCTTGAAAGGAGGGATATAAACATTCTCAGTTTTAGGCTTAAGAGAAACAGAAACACTTCTGTTATCAACAGCAGGCTTAGAACTAGTCAAATTTTCAAGTTTAACTTTAGACTCAACTAACTCTTGTTCCAAGCTTTTCATCTTCTCATCTTGAGAGGAAATTTGATTTCTCAAAAATTCATTCTTTTTATTAGACTCATCTAATCTCACAATCAAATCCTCTTTTTCAAGATTAGCCAATTTTAACTCTTCTTTAAATTTCTTAGCAATTTTCAAAGATTTAGATAATTCCTTACGAAGAGTTTCAAAAGCATCAAAAAAATCAGCAGAAACAATAGTGTCCTTTTTATTCAAAACATCACAGGCATCAATAAAATCAGCAGAAGCATGAGCAGAAAGACACTTCAAATTATCCATGACAACAGGGGTCAAGGATCAGCTCTTAGATCAAAAGATCTAAAACAAACAAAGAGCTACCCGCTCTGATACCACTTGACAGAAATTTAGACCCCTTAAACAACCAGATTGCGTAGCCTAGATTAATTAGCCAAGTTGTTACTTAGTCAAATTAAGCAATTCTAGGTTAAAACAATCCAAACAATCATATCAAGAATATAAAGCAGCGGAAAATAAATAACACAAGATATGATCACCCAGGAAACCACACGGTAAAAACCTGGGGAGGATTTGACCCACCGATCCTCAAGGCATAACAGAATTCACTATGAAAGAATTGAAGTTCTTACAAAAGGACTACAAGCTCCCCGCTCGACTTCCTAATGCTACCCACCAGTAGAACTTCTTGACACGACCACGCGCAGGCTCCGAATCCACGGACTACTTCTTTCTTGAATTCCTCAATCAGCTACAAGCTCCCCGCTTGCTTTTCTTTTAAGTTCCAATGGTTGCAACTATGTTGATCATCAAGATATTGACAACCCTAAGTTTATGTGAAGGAAAGCTCCTCAAAGATCTCACAAGAGATTCACACAAACAGCAAATATGAGCAACAAAGACTTAGAGAGGTTTGGGTACAAAACCCTAAAAGGAGGCACAAGAGGCACTCTAATCTCTCTCTCAAAAGTCCCAAAAACGTTCTAGGGTTTTCCTTATATATAGGAGTGTTTTACTTGGACCCCAAGACGTTTAAATAGAGTTTGGGCTGAGCTGGAACTCTGCAGAAAACGCATCTGACCCGAGATTCGATCGATCGAGTCTATCCTTTGATCGATCGGGCCAGGCCGAAATGCTCCAGTACATCTGCAGCCACTCGATTCCAACTTTACAATATTTAATCAACTTTGAGCAAGCCTAAACAAGACTAAACATATTGTTTTGATCATGGTTTGCCAATATTACACATTAGAGTTCTAAATACATAAAATCCTATTATTTAATCAACATAATTTACTTGTAATTGGGTAGATCTAGGATGGGTTTAGTACTTCAAGAAACAAGTGTTCAAGTTAAGTATTGAAGTCATGCAAGTCTGACCAAGAAACAAGTGAAGAAAGTGTTGTTCATTAAAACTCGACAGAAGTCTCAACAAAATCCTTTCTATCGAGATTTAATGTTGAAGCTTGACATAAGTTGTATCTGTCGAGACTTACAAATTCAGAATTTTCAGATCTGATTTTCAGCCAATGCTTAAGTATTTGTGTAGGGTTTCTTTTCTCATAACCCTAGACATATATAAGGATTATTTTAAGGACCGTCACGAAGTGATGCAAAGATATAATATATGTTTTGAGTGACCGAATGCAAAATGTGCCCTAGTTCATTATTCTCTTTGTAGAATCTACTGTATCTTTACGCCAAGGGTTTTATGACTAAGAAGCTTCTTGATCTTCATTTTTGATGAACTGAAGAACTTTGCAACCAACATCTTCTTCAAGTTGGTGAGTTAGTCAAGTACTGGGATCCGTGCATCGTTGGTTAGCCACGTATTGGAATTTGTGCACTAAACAGAGAGATTGCCACTACAATACAAGTCCAATTGGGTATTGGGGTAAAGGTTCAACTGTATGTTGGTATTTCGGGATAAGCCAAAGGGTTTGGTAAGATTCCTTATACTTGTAACTGCTTGTGATTGATAATAGTGGATTCTCGGGAGTGGTGACCTTAAATTCACTCGGTGGGGTTTTGCCTCGGTGGTTTTCCCCATTCGTAAACAAATCACCTGTGTCAAATGTTATTTCTGCTGCATTTAGTTATTTGGTGATTTGTTTGTGCTACCACGTTATTGTATGTGATTTGACTAATTAATTAACTTGGGTAATTAATTAATTTGTAAGGGGTCAATTCATTTTAACCCAACAAGTGGTATCAGAATGGACACACTCTGATTAGGTTTAATCATTGCTGTGTGATCCATTGACCCTTGTTGTCATGACTACAAGCGGCATGAAAAGATCATTTATTTCAAATACATCTTACTTTTCTAATCTCTATTTGATTGAGTGTTTTAGAAAATGTAAATCTAAAAGTTATTTGAAAGCTATCTTGATGCTTGTTAAAAAAAGTCTTAGCATGACAAGGAAGAAACTAGATTGTCTCAAAATGAAAATGTGCAAAGGAGCTTGTAAAGTTGTGATTTACAACTATTTTATGTTGGCCTTAATTCTGTGCCAAATTTGATTGTAATTATGTTCAATCTTTTATACCATATATTTTATATGGGATTTCTTGTAAGGGTTGTGTGTGTGAGAGAGAGTGTGAAGACTCAAGGCAAAGTGAAGAGCAAGAAGTTTTCACGGGTAGCTCACGAGAAGCTTTCCCACGAAGTGAAGCATGTGCCCATCACATGACTGGAATGCGAAGAGTCAGGACAGGATGGTGACAGCTGGTTTTCGCGAGTGTCTCCTGGGTAAGGCCTTCCCGCGAGATACCCGCGAAACATTCTGTTTTGCCAAACTGTCATATCTGATACACACTATCTCTACCCACACTATTTATACCATCATTACCCACAGATGTTGAGTGCTTCTGAGAGAAAACCCTAGCCATAACCCTTGAGAGTTAGAGATTGTTATACCCACATTTCTCTACACAATCCATTATGGGTTTTCCTCAACTCCTACCTTTCCATTTCCATATCCTTGAGAGGTTGCTAGCCCAAACACTTACCATGCCCATACTAAGTGTCAAGTGAGGTTTTGGTACTGCTGGGAAGTATTGGAAGAAGCCAAGCTTTGGCGGATGTAATCGGGCGTATTGCGGGATCCGGATAGCTAGACAAGACACGATTCCGAGAAGTCTTATTGGAGTAGGAGCTTGGAGGGCTTAGGTGTGTCGGGTAGATTAGGCTTGGAGGGTCTCTTGCTATTCATGTATCCCAACTAATTGTCTAGTGGATCGATTTACCTTTTGGAGGGCGGCGGAGAGGTTTTACGCCAAGTACTTCGGTTTCCTCTTCGATAACACATCGGCGTGTTATCTTGTGTTTGCATTCTTCTTCCCTACTCTTTTAGCTTTCATATTACTGCTGTGTTTTAATGAATATGGCTTAGAGTAGTTATATTGTTTATCCACTTGCATTTACTCTATTCCGCACTTAGTACAAGTTAGAGTAAAATCAATCGAGCCGTAATATTTAATTTGGGGGTCTAAACAGCTCTTGTGTTTTAACACATTTTCGAGCTTTCAAAGTTCATCTAAGAATGGTGAAAATTAAAGGTTGTGTTCATAAATGGCAACTGAGAGGGAAAACAATTCCTACTTATTTGTCAAGCAAGCACGAAGTGTGCTTTATGATGAAGTCGGCATTTAAAGTAATAGACACATGTTTGTGGTGCCTTGATAGTGGATGCTCGAGACACATGACTGGAGACTGTTCTCTCTTTAAGGTTTTTGAGTCTAAGAAGGGTGGAAATGTCACTTTCGGCGATGGAAGCAAATCACAAATAAAAGGGAAGGGAACCATCTCTCTACCTGGACTACCAGACATTACAAATGTATTATATGTAGAAGGTCTTAGAGTGAACTTGTTGAGCATAAGTCAGATCTGTGATCAAGACTTCATGGTTCTATTCTCAAGAGGGAAATGTCTAGTTTTGAATGAGTCTGGAAAGAAACTCATAAGCGGAGTCCGCACTCTGGATAACTGCTATGGATTGGTACCTAATGCTGACATTGTGTGCAATAGTATTCATTTGCCAAATGAAGACTTCTGGCACCAAAGGATGGGACATGATAGCTGCAAACATCTGTCAATTGTATCTAAGCATGAATCAGTGTTGGGAATTCCAAAGCTCAGCAGGGATAGCAATGTTGTGTGTGGACCGTGTCAGCTTGGGAAACAAGATAAGCAAAACATCCAAACACTCAGACATCAACTACATCCAAACCTTTGGAACTACTACATCTGGATCTCATGGGTCCATCTAGAACCGAATCTCTTGGAGAAAAGAGACATATCATGGTTGTAGTAAATGATTTCACCAGATACACCTGGGTCATTCTTCCAAGATCCAAGTCAGATGCTCCTGAGTACATTGAAACTTTGTGTACAAGGCTACAAAATGAGAAGAACATGAAGATTGATCGAATTTGCAGTGATTATGGTAAAGAATTCTAGAACTCATATATGGAATCTTTTTGCACTAGATCTGGTATATCTCAAGAATTCTCTACTCCTATTACTCCTCAGCAAAATGGTGTAGTAAAAAGAAAGAACAAAGTCATTCAAGAGATGGCTAGAGCTATGTTACACAATAAAGGTGTGGCCAGAAATTTATGGGGAGAAGCAGTCAATACCGTATGTCATACGGTTAACAGAGTATATTTCAGACCCAGTACAAAGAAGACTCTCTATGAATTGTGGAAGGGTCTAGCCAAATGTAAAGTATTTCAGAATCTTTGGTAGTACTTGTTTCATCCTTAAGGATAGAAAAAATGTGGGAAAGTTTGACTCTTGAAGCGATGAGGGAATATTTTTGGGATACTCCTCCACAAGCAAAGCTTATCGGGAATACAACAAAAGAACCAAGAAGGTGATGGAAACTGTCAATGTTGTTATTGATGAAGCTTCAAAGTCTGGTTCTAAGAAAAGTAGTGAGGAAATGCCTAAGGCAATTCTTCCTTCAAAGCCTAAGGTTGATCAAGAGCTCGTTTCTCCAACTACTCCAAGTGTTGTAGAAGTCTCAGTAGATATTCCTACATCACCTGAGTCTAAATCTCATAAAGAGAAAAGACCCTTCTCAAGGATCAAGTTGAATCACCCTCCTGAAGTTATTGTGGGAAATATGAACGAACTTACACTAAGAAAGCATACAGTTGATAAATGTGTTGCTAACTTTGTGTCTTATTCTTGCTATTTGTCGTAAGTTGAACCCACCAAAGTTGAGGATGCCCTCCAGGATGAAAGCTGGGTTGAGGCCATGCATGATGAACTGCTCCAGATTCAAAGGAATGATGTTTGGACCATGGTACCTAGACTAGAAGGAGAACACATCATTGGCACAAAGTGGATATTCCGCAATAAAACTAACTAGTCGCTAACCCGTGTGATGCATGGAAAAGTTCTTAGAAATGCTAAATATTTTTTTTAATAAAATTAAATGCATTTTTAGTCGGGTTAAAAGAAATTTAGTTAACTTAAATGAACCTTTTCGCTTTGGATTTTAAGGAATAACTCACACAAAAAGGAATATACAAATTTCATTAGGATTTGAGCTAGTCAACCAAGGTGTGTGTGTGTGTGTGTGTGTGTCTATATATATATATATATATATATACAAAGCAAATTATTGCCCATTTGAATCAATTTACAGTGTTCATTCTAGGCAGAAGCTTACATGCTTTTTGTTGTTGTGATTTACAATTTGAGTAGATGAAAAATAATATGATGTTCTATCACTGGTTATTGCCTTCACAAGGAAAATGGTAAAATTTCAAATCAAAAGATTGCATATCACATTTAAAAGAAACACTAATAAAAAGTAAAATATATGACATGCACTAATAACAAATTATCATAATATTCAAAGAGTTTTGTAAATCAACAACAAAATCTTATTAAATTGCTGGGGGTAGCTTCACTAACTATATTTTATCAATAAAAATAACCTTCTTCGTAAGACTTGTTTAAGTTATCATATTAAATATGAGAAAACAGTTGCAAGCATATTGTTGTTGACTCTACACTGTATCAAAAAGAGTCTCTCTTGGATTGCTTCATTCTTCTTTCTGCTCTACAACTAAAGCCCCCCCCCCCCCCCCTCTCCCATTATAAGCTTCCTGCCTTGCAAAACTATCAACCATTAATAACACACCCAAAATGATAAAAATCTAAATAGATTAAAATGTTAGATTGAGAAAGAACTTAACTATTTATTTATAACTGCCAAAAATGTTTAAGGATTTCCAAAACTACTAAAGTTTGTCAGGGTTAACAAATTTTATACACATATGGGAATCTAATTCTTTTCAATCTAGTCAAAGAATTAGATAAACAAACAAAAAGAATAGAAAGATATAATACCTGTTTTCAAAGTTTTCAAGTGAAAAAGATCATAAATTTATGTAAACATTCAAAATTTTGGGAATTTAGATTCAGATTCTATAATAAGAACAAAACAGTCAGGTATATTATCTTAAAGGTGCTGTCTAACACAAAACAGATTAGGTTGCCAAGCTATTTCGTTTTTCCTTTACAGATGATGTATGGTAGTTGTTTTTCCTTTCTTTCCCACTAACAAAAGTAGTATTGTTTATGAGAAAAGTTTGAGTTGAAGCCAAGAGAAGAATTTTTATAGATACAAAATATTCAAGGGCAGGTTGTATGATTGAAAACAAATATTTTACCTTCCAACCATTTAAAAGAAATATTTTACCTCCTCACAATGAATTATTGGAAAAACAACTAAAAACAATTATAATGAGTATAACAATCGCAATAAACAATATGTTCCAACCTTTTAAAAGAAATATTTCTTTTATTTTGTATAACAACTCTGCTGAGTTAAATATACTTTTTTAAATTTTTAAAATGAAAATAGTCTAGAAACAAAAGAGTCTCTTTTTTTTTTTCTCTTTTTTCTTTTATTTAGCAAGTAAACAGAATAATGAACAAATATAGATTCCATAAACAAAACTATCTACATCAGACAAATAGTGCAATACGTGTATTAGTAGCAAAGCAATAAATGATCTGATTAATGGTTTTATATTGACTATTTATATATAACTTTTATGCAATAGGAACTTTTTTAAAAAAAAAAATTTTTAGAAATTGTTAACAAACCTTGAGTCGATGCAGTTAAGTATGCAGCTCTTTATCCAAAAATGAAAATAGAACCTGCAAAATAAGTATTTTTTTTAATTAAAATAATTTGTAAAAAACAGAATAACGAAGATCAATAATAGTGCAGTAAATGACCACCTAAATCAAGTTAATACCTACTCACAAAAACAACAGCGAGAGAATTAACTCATACATCCTTTGCAACTCCAAGCACGCCAAAAAGAAAGTAACATAATATATATATATATATATATATATCTCTATCTCTCTCTCTAAACCTAGACATGGATCAATGTATGTCTATCTGTGTGTAGTACCAAAATGTTCAGTTTCTCAGAGAAAAGAATTACTGGCTTTGCAATCTTTAATAGTCAGAAACTAATTCACATGCTCAGGTGCATTATGATTATAGAGGTACATAACTACAGAGATTGCAATCTTTAGGAGGCTGCAAACAAATGTGCAAGATCTGGAAGACAACATCGAAAACAGGTCATTCTAAGCTTTAGTAGTTGGAAACAGATTCACATGCTCAGTAACTAATGTGATATTAGAACTAAAATCAAAAGTCATATCAATAGAGAAACAAAAAAGAAAAAAACAGTTCTTGACAATATCCGAGGACCTTAAACAATCATATATTATGAACATTCACTGTTAACAAAATGAATTTTTCTTTCAAAAAATCATATGCCCAAACATAAGCCTAAATTTTTGATAAATCCAAACATAAGCCTAAATTAAAACAAATTCAGATAAAGAATGATATTAAAAACTCTAGCAACTCAAAACTGAAACAAACCCTAGCAGCAATGCTAAACTAAAACAAACCCCCAACAACCGCAGGAACCAAGCACAACAAATAGACATGCTAACTATAAACTATTGACTCCTTGAGAAATATGCCAGAGTTCCAAAGATTGGTCATTTAGTTGCATCAATGATTCAAATTTAAAAAAAAATAAATAAATAACAAAAAAGAGAAGAACAAACAATCTATGGAAGAGTATAAAAGAGAAGAAAAAGAATCTATCCAATACCAGAACAATCTCATAGACAAAACATTCGGCTTCATGCTTCATCCAGTTATGTTAGATTAGCAATTAATGCAGCAATCTCTTCATCAATATCAAAGGGGACCGGTCTGACAGTAGCAAAGGGCCTCCCGTATATATCTCTCTCCAACTCTTTCTACACAACACATTCATTATAGGAAAAAGATAAAATCAAGAGGTAAAAAAATCAACCATGCCTAAAATTATTATTAAACCCCATAACTATCTACAACACACAGCCCATACATATCATTGAATTAATTTTTCAGCCAAAATAAAGTAATCATTAGGCCGACTCTTAGGCCTTTCAAAAACACAGAAGAAAAAAAACCATTAAATCGATACTATCTCCACTATGAAACCCATCGATATTTACAATATTTTCTTACAAAACCTGTAGAATTTGAAATCCCTAAATCGATAGAAAACCTAATTGAAGACATATAATTAAAACATAACTTTGAGGCTCTGTTCCATTTAAACCAATTTCAATTTGAATTTTAATCCATATCAATCAAATAAAATTGAAACTTGAAAAAGATCATATTAGAATTCTTCATAGCTGAAAAATCATCCAACATCAAAAACGAAAAAGGATCCAAATTCTTCAAGTTAGTCCTAAAAATCAAATGCCCAGAAAGGGGGCCAAAAAATAATCAATGCCCAGATGATAAAAACTCAAGAACAAAATAACCATGAATCAAAATTGACATTAGCCAAAGGAGTTGTGGCTGAGAAGAGGAGGGAGCTGCATTAAATGAGAGAGTTAAAGAAGAAGAAGGAGATGGGAGTGATTTTGAAATAGAGAGTTTGATCAAGGATTTTGTTAGGGCTGAGTTTGCGTTTGAGAGATAGTTTTGAGATAGCTGCGGCTGATTTATGCATTTAGGCTCCTCTTGTAGTTGGGTTTTAATAAGAATCAGGTTTGTAATCTGTATTTGATGGGAAAAATATATATTTATTATTATTTCGGGTTTTTTATTTGTATTTGATGGGAAAAAAATATATTTATTATTATTTAGATAAGTATTGTTGACATGGAAAATTATAGGAGCTTCAAAAGCTTCAGTTTTATATATATATATATAGATGAGGAGGGAAATGTGATCCGCAACAAGGCTCGTCTGGTGGCCTAAGGATACTCTCAAGTGGAAGGAGTGGATTTTGATGAATCATTTGCTCCTGTAGCTCACATGGAATCCAATAGAGTTCGTCTAGCTCTGGCTTGTCACCTGAAGTTCAAGCTATACCAAGTGGATGTGAAGACTGCATTCTTGAACAGGTTTCTTAAAGAAGATGTCTATGTTGCTCAGCCTAAAGGATTCATCGATCCACAGTTTTCGGATCATGTGTTGTACCTCAAGAAGGCTCTATATGGACTAAAGTAAGCACCCAAAGTTTGGTACGACCGGCTTACAGAATACCTGGTCTCACATGGTTTAATAAGAGGACAAGTTGATCAAACTCTTTCTATCAAAAAGGAGAATAGCAAATTGATAGTAACTCAAGTCTACGTTGATGATATCATCTTCGGCTCTACAAAGGATGAGCTCACTCATAACTTCTGAAAGCTTATGCAAGCCGAATTCGAGATGAGCATGATTGGAGAGTTGAATCACTTCCTTTGGATTGCAGATTCATCAGTAAGAGTCAGGTATATTCATATCTCAATCTAAATATGCTAAAAATCTTGTGAAAATGTTTGGTTTGGAGTCTGCTAGTCCTGTGAGAACCCCCATGAGCCCCAATGTTAAACTCACTGTTGACTTGTTAGGCAAAAGTTTTGATTCTTCCTTATATAGAAGCATGATAAAAAAAAAAAAAAAAAAAATCACAAAATATGTCAAAGCCACTGCCGATTTCGGAGTGCAGTATAGCAAGGACACAAACGATGTCTTAGCTGGGTATTCTGATGCGAACTGGGCTAGGAATGCTGATGATAGAAAAATTACATCGAGGGGTTGCTTTTATGTGGGTAACAATCTTGTCTCTTGGACGAGCAAGAAGCAGAATTCCATCTCCTTATCCACTGCTAAGATTGAATACATCGCTACCAGTAGCTGTTGCACCCAACTTCTGTGGATGCAAAAACTCCTTCTTGATTATGGTATTCATCAAGAACATCTTACCATCTATTATGACAATACCAGTGCCATTAACATCTCCAAAAATCATGTTCAACATTCTTGAACAAAACATATAGAGATACAACATCATTTCATTCGGGAACTTGTTGAAGATGGCATACTCACTCTTGAGTTCATCCACACTGATGATCAGAAGGCCGACTTGTTCACTAAGCCTCTTGATAGCAAATGTTTTGAAATCTTACGCCAAAACATTGTTGAAATCTCCATGGAGTGATCTCTCCTCCTTTCTCATGCATTTGCATCTAGTTTTATGTTTTGTTTTGTTTAACATGTCGTTTTGTTTTATTTTGTTTTATATAAAAATTTAAAAAAATGAAAAATCAGAAAAATTCAAAATAGTGCGTTTGTGTATATTGGTACTTGTGTACCTTGGATGGCCATTAAAACAAAGTTTTCTAAACTTTGTATCTCTTGTAGCTTAGATGAGCATCTTAATGCACAACTAAGCAAGTGAGCTTTGTGGCTCGTGTTCATGATAAGTACGATTAAGATTATCTCTTATATCTTAACAATCATATCACTCTTTTTGACGGGAAGGATTAGAAAATCCTAAGAGAAAGGCATAAATAACCATTTCACCACTAAAGCCCGCCAATCATGTATAACATCTGTGTGCTTCGGCGTAGCAAAATTGTGATGTTTTGGCTTACATAATTGGGTATTTCTTCTCTCTCTTATATGCCCATGCATGATATGTTCAAAAAGAAAATATGTAAAAAATACAAAAGCAAAAAGAATCAAAATGCTTTTAAAAATGGTTGTAAGCGTGTTTCAAGGAGATGTGGGAGTTATATGATGTACCTCAAAGGTGATAGTCATTATCAAACAGTTATGATTGTGTATGAGTGTATTAGATTTTCTCATATCTCAATTCGTCATAAAATGAGAAACTTATGCACTCTTGCTATGTTTCACACACAACACGCAAGATTCTTTGCTACTTTTGATACATGTGTAGGTACTATGTGATTTGGCCATCACAAGAAATACATATATTAATATATGTTCACTAAATTATCTCAACTTTTTTTTGAAATATAGAATTAGTTAGACTTGTTTAGTATGTGTGTGTGTGTGTGTGTGTGTGTGTGTGTGTGTTTTTGGATCTATGCTTTGCATATATGTTGAGAGATGTTTTGAGAGCTTAACATGTTGATTGGATCCTTGTTTGATTAGCTTGCTAGTTGCATTTATCTCTTTAAGTTTTTCCTCCTAGAAAAATTCCTTTTTCTCAAGCTTGATAGCTTCTCGACAGATCTTCGATAGATTCTCTTTCTATCGAGCCTTCTTTCTCATTTCTCGATAGATCTCAACAGATTCTCGATCCATCGAGATTTTTGGGTTTCTTCTCGATAGATCCTCAATAGTTTCTTCAATCCATCGAGACAATTTTTTTATCATTCTGTCTGCCTAACAGCTTCTCGATAGATACTCAATCCATCAAGGTGAGTTTTGTCGTCGACAAATCCTCAACAACACCTCAACAGATCTCAATAAATACTTCAATCCATCAAGATGTGTTTTATATATAAAGCTAAGGCGCGATTCAGATTTCACTTTTCTCATTCTCTCTCAACAAAAAACACTTCTCTCTCACCCCAAACACTCTCCTCTCACTCAAATCTCTTTACCCACTCCTTTTTTGGCCTAGATCAAGCCTAAATCACATGGTAAGTGTTCTAAATCCCTTCATTTTCATGCATTCATGCATTTTAGACCTAGGTTTTGGGGTTTTTGAAAATTTTTGGGGTTTTTAAGATTTTTGTGAAATTTTTGGGTTGCGTTATATTGTTTTGGTAATGTATGCTCATGCATTGCATTCTCATTGCATTATAACAATGTTTCATGCACTTTTGATGTGTGATTGATTATTGTTGTTTAAGTGCTGGTAGGTTTGGATTGGGTTTTTACCCATGATTCTTTTAAATTTTGCACGTCACATGTTCATGCATACTTTATATCCTTTCATTCCTTTTCTAGTTTGTGACATGTTCTGCTCTCTCTCTCTCTCTCTCTCTCTCTCTCTCTCTCTCTCTCTCTCTCTCTCTCTCCCCCTTAGATAGACCACGCCATGGCACCCAAAATGCACAAATCCAGTCTGGCTCGGAACCCTCTTCTTGGTTCCAGGTCATCCTCTTCTGATCCTCCTATACCCTCTCATATTCGATTCCGTGATGAGAAGGACAAGACGGACTTCTTTGAGAACTTCCAGAACCGTGGCATTCATCCGAAATGCAGGTCATTCTGTCGAACTTTTTCGACACTGCTCTACCTGAAGTCATTCGGACTCGGGGATAGGAGTCCCTCTGTGGGAAACCCAAGAGGTGTCCAGTCGTGTTCATTCAGGAGTTTTACTCCAACATGCATGGCATCAATACCTCTGTACCTTGTTTTGTTACCACATTCCGAGGTCCGTATCGTAGTTACTCTAGATGTTATATCCGAGATACTACATGTTCCCAAGGTAGCACATCCTAACTAAAGCATCTTCAGACTGTGTTAAAGACGAGCTTATCTCTCACTTTTGTGAGAGTCCTTCTATATGGGGCGGTAAGCTAAAAACCCCACGCTCGGGCTTTGCCAAAGGCCCGAGGTTCCTTAACATGGTGATGACATTCACTTTTACACCTTTGTCTCACTATAACTCTATCACTGAGCGTCGTGTTCATTTTCTTGTTTCCTTGATGGAGGATCTTTCCATTGACTTTCCCTCTCACCTCATCACATCTATCATAGATGTGTATCAGGATACCGCTACCCGTGATAAGCTCATCTTTCCTTCGGCTATCACATAAATCCTTCGGCACTTCTCCATTCCTATTCCTCTCTCTCCTCTTTTCACCATTATAGGTGCCATCAACGCCGGTTCTGTTCGGCAAAGCGAGGCCTAGCTTAAACCGAAGCAACCACTAGTGGAGACAGATGATCCTGCAGCTTCTATTATTCCACCTTCTTCTTCGACTCCTTCCACCTTTGCTCCTTCTTCCCTGGCAGCTGGTGTGACTCTTGATGCCACCATGGAGCAACTGCAAAAAATGGATGCTCGTCTTGACGATCTCACTGATGAGATGTGTCAGATGAACAACCGTGTAGGTCACATTGCACGCAGACAAGCTTGCATGGCTGGCTTTGCTCCTTCACCTTCTCCTTCTCCAGAGAACTCAGGTGATGAGGGTGATGATGCTAGTGATGATGAGAATGATGATGCTAGCTCTTCTAGTGATGACGACCTCTCAGTGACTTGCCCTTTGTCATTCGTGGCAAAAAGGGAGAGTAGTTTTGGGTTTAAAAGTAGTCTTGTACTTCGGGGGAATAGGGGGAGTGTTTATACTTTTTGAGTGATGTAGTGAGGTTTACATGTATCTTTTCTTTCATTTTAGTTATAGACTCTTGTACACTGGTCTTGTGACCATTTATTGACATACATTGTACTTTTTTTTTTCATATATATAATGATGTATGTTTTTCTTCACCTATCTCTCCATGTGTTGTTTCCTTTCTCTCTTTATACACATGTTTCTTTATGTATGCAATCTTTATTTTTGTTTCACACATGATGCCTTGTTGAGTTTTTGTTTAAATGTTTTAGAAAGATAGGTTGTGAAAGTCCACCACGCCATGAACTCTCTTCTTGCAAAGTTTTTCAAGAGTTTATGTTAGGGTTAGATTTTTTTGTAATCCAACAAATGGCTATGAGTTTAGTGATTTAAGACTTCTCTCATTATTCATTTGTTCGTTGTGGTTTTGTCACGGATTTCCAAAATGGGAGATTGTTAGGGACATATTTATGTAATTGGCTAATCCTTTGACAAAACATAATTTACTTGTAATTGGGTAGATTTAGGATGGGTTTAGTACTTCAAGAAACAAGTGTTCATGTTAAGTATTGAAGTCATGCAAGTCTGACCAAGAAACAAGTGAAGAAAGTGTTGTTCATTAAAACTCGACAGAAGTCTCAACAAAATCCTTTCTATCGAGATTTAATGTTGAAGCTTGACACAAGCTGTATCTGTCGAGACTTATGAAATCAGAATTTCCAGATCTGATTTTCAACCAATGCTTATGTATTTATGTAGGGCTTCTTTTCTCACAACCCTAGACATATATAAGGATTATTTTAAGGGCCGTGATGCAAAAATATAATACATGTTTTGAGTGACTGAATGCAAAAAGTGCCCTAGTTCATTATTCTCTTTGTAGAAGCTACTGCGTCTTTATGCCAAGGGTTTTATAACCAAGGATCTTCCTAATCTTCATTATTGATGAACTGAAGAACTTTGCAGCCAACATCTTCTTCAAGTTGGTGAGTTAGTCACGTACTGGGATCCGTGCATCATTGGTTAGTCACGTACTGGGATTCATGCATTGAACGGAGAGATTACCGCTACAATACAAGTCCAATTGGGTATCGGGGTAAGGGTTCAACTGTAGGTTGGTATTTCGGGATAGGCCAAAGGGTTTGGTAACATTCCTTATACTTGTAACTGCTTGTGATTGATAATAGTGAATTCTCCGGAGTGATGACCTTAAATTCACCCGGTAGGGTTTTACCTCGGTGGTTTTCCCCATTCGTAAACAAATCACTTATGTCAAATTTTATTTCCGCAGCATTTAGTTATTTGTTGATTTGTTTGTGCTACCACGATATTGCATGTAATTTGTCTAATTTATTAACTTAGGTAATTAATTAATTTGCAAGAGGTCAATTCATTTTAACTCAACAATTGTGTTTGATTATCAAGGAAGCTTTATTGGAGAATATTCTCATGAAAACTGAAAATAGAAAGAAACTTAACTTCATAATTTTTTCTCATAGCCTTATGAGTTGAAAGAAAGGTACTAAATAACAAAAAAGAAAACCTATTCGATCTATAATTCTATTAGAGAGGTATTTGGCAAATAAATTATACAGGATGATTTGCATATCATTACCTTACTTAACATCCTGGTTATAATCGTGCTAATTTACTGGTAGAGAGGTATTTGGCAATAATCTTACTGGAATTATTCCAAGCTCAATTGGTTACCTAACGAGGCTGATTAGCTTGGACCTCTATCAGAACCAACTTTCTGGGTTAATCCCAACATCTCTTGGAAACTTGACATCCTTAAGGTTTTTGTAAGTACCTAACCATTTCCTTCAAAGTTTTAACTGCTTAGATAAAAGAAAGGGCGAAATAGTGAAATTTTGTCTTAAACTATGATTTAAAATTGTTTGCAGGAGATTAAACAGTAATGAGTTGAGTGGCTTGATACCATGGGAGATCATTCAACTCGTTATGTTAAGAAAAAAACTCAGGATGCAATTGAATTGAAGAACGGTAAAACAGAATTGAAGAAAGGAAGTAAGTGTGTTTTGAAGAAGACTATTGCACAAACAAAGCAGTGTGATCAAAGTAGAAACCAGAAAAGGCTTGAGGTGCGGTTAAAGAAATTACTTGTAATCTCGAGGAGTTAAGCTCAAGCATGTGAGCTACACGTGTGAGAAAGTAGTTAGTTAGTTAGTTAGGTTTAGAGTGACACTTGTCCTAATCTTATTGGAGGAGAGTTTTTAGGGAATTCTATTAGAGTTTGTTAGAGTTTTCCTACGCTTTTTGTTCCACTCTCGGATCTGTAACTGCTAGTATAAATAGTGCTCAATATGTGTAATTTAGTTACTCTTTGTAATTCACAGAAATTCAGCAATAAAGTTTTCTCTTTCACTCAGAATTTTCTCTCTGTTTCTCGAGTTTTCTTGATCTTTTTGTGATTTGCTTTTCTTGATTTGAGGCTTCTTGTTTAGCTTGTGATTTTAACATGGTATCAAATTGTTTTTCTTTTCTTTTCTGCTTGAATTCTTTGAAATTCATCTTGTTTTTCTTCAAGCTTCAAAGCTCCATCAATGGCGTCCATTGAAGAAGCTTCAAATAATCAATCTTCTTTTACTATAAATCAAGATTATGTCAATCCATTCTTTCTTAGTAGCAGTGATAACAACACAGTTCAACTAGTGTCTTAGAAGTTAATTGGAGGAAAGAACTATTTTCCATGGGCCAGATCAATGATCAATTTCACTCACTGCTAAACACAAGATTGGATTTATTGATGGTACAATACCAATACCAGATCCAGATTCTCCACAATTTATCTTGTGGACACGATGCAACATGATAGTTCTAAGTTGGATCATCAATTTAGTCTCACCTAACATTGGTTCTAGCATCATGTATCTAATACTATATATAAAAGCAAAAGTCTTTTCCTACAATTAAGGAGGTGCTGCCACGTTAGGAAAAAAGACCACTTAAAAAACAGCCACGTATATAGTTTAATCTTTAAAATACCATACGGTGTGTTTGGAAGACTCACTTTCATCAAACATATATCTATAAAAACACCAAGCCGCTTATCCAAAAAAAAAAAAAACACAAACGCCATATTTCCCAATGCAAACCCCACTCTAACTTCCATTTCTCCTCTTTCGGATAATCTCTCCTTTCACTTCCTTTTGATTTTCTTAACACTGATGCTTACGATACAAAGATAGAGAAGGAGGAAAAAATAAACCTTGTGATATAGAGATGAGAAGGGGACAGACGTTGAGAGAACTACCACCTGTAAGTTTTTCTTTTTTTCAATCTTTCTTAGATCTGGGTATGGGTATGAATTATGAATTAGTTTTGAGAAATTTGGTTGGATTGATTTTTATTTAGGTATTTGGGTTACATTAGGTTTTGATTTGATTTTTTGAAATTTGGGGTTATATATGATTTAGGTTTGGAGAGGGCAAAAACAGAGAAATAAGAGAGAACAAGAGTTCGTTATTCAGAAAAGGCAAAAACCTTTATCAGTAATTTTTTTTTTTAAATATTGCTTTAAAAGTTTGAGTTGATTTAGCCTTAGGTTTGGGTATTTAATTGAATTGATTTTGATTCAAAATCTGCCTTCCTTTTTTACTTTTTCCCCTTAAACTACACTCTTAGATACCATTTAGAGGACAGAAAAATAGACATCTCCTTCCATTAGAGAGTGAGAGGGAGATTGAAGAAGTTTGATTTTTTTAATTTGATTTTGATTGTCAATTTGTCATATACTTACTACTACAATTATTGTTTCTTCATGTCTTATTGTTATTTCCTTTTATGCATGTTTTGATCTCATATTGGGTTAAAATTATAGGAAAAATTAATTGTGTTAAGTTCTTAAAATTTTGTATTGCATATGACTAATTGTTAACAATGTTCTATTCAGTTTTTATCTATATTTTGTTTGATGTTTCTGAAATGATTTCAAATTGTAGAGTGAATATTTGTGGTGTAAATTCGAAATTATTTTCTAGGATGTTTAAACTCTCAGTGTGATTCTGTTTTTGAAAAATTATCTCCTCAAAATAATTTTCGAACAGAATAATAACAGAAAACATCATCTTTTAAAATAGCATTTCTCACAATCAAAAATCTAGGTAAAGCCTTTTTGGCCTTTTGACACTTTAGTAAATAGTAGTTAATCTAGGTAAAAAATATATTAAGTGGTTATAATATTATTTACTTGAATGGTTTCAGATAAATGCTTTCACATATTTATATGTTTAATATTCAATTGCAGAAGAAAATCATATAATAACATTATTGCAGTAGAATATGCTATTACTTTACAATTTGATTCAAAATTTAGTAATGAAAAGTGAAAAAAAAAAATCATTAATAGATATTGATGAAAGATCATTAAAAAAAACTTTTAATGTGATTCAGTTAGCAAAGAAATCTTCTTTTATTAAAAGCCCTATAAAAATTTCATGCCCTGTCATGGTTATTTCTATTATGAATATTTATATGAAGAAGAAGAGCATCAACTTTACTAAAATGTTATAGTATTATTATGAATTACTAAATTATATGCATATAAAAATTCACTTAGTAGTTTGCTATTGAAGAAACAAAGTACATAGTCTTTTTTCAATTTATGTAATGTCTTTAACTTCTCATTCCCAACTATTTAATGCTACAAATGGCTCTCTCACTGATAAAACCATATATTATACTTCAACATGAGTTACTGAATTAATTTGAAAGTTCAGAATTGATTCATTTATCTTATGTTTCATTTATTTTTAAATGAATTTCTATTTCATTTGTTACTGCCTGATTACTGAACAAATAAACAGAGAATAGAGTCAGTATTTGGCTGTCTTCACACTAACGTCAAGCCTCTTGCCACAATCATACCAAAACCACTACCAACAATTTTTCTCTTCGCTTTTAAGTTTGACCGTAAAATAAGATCGGAATTTGATCTTTGTTTGGGTAGTTTCGATTTAGGTCTTTAAGTTATGTTTTTCTCTTAGCTTGTTAGTTTATGCATTAAATATGATCAAGTTTTTTTTATATTTGTTTGGATTGGTTTCAGTTTAGGTCTTTAGGTATATTTGGTTTTGATTAAGGTTTCTGAGTAAAAGTGATTTTAGTTTAGTTATTTGTGTTAATTTTTTTGTATTTATCTATCTATGGTGGCTAGGTTAAAACAGATGAGCGGATTTAAAGAACTTAAGTGAGTCTTAGTCTCTTTCGGGCACTTCAAATACTGAAATAGAGCAGGAGATTATTCTAGAGAAAGTTATAAGCAATACAAATCAAGTGGGAATGAAAAAGTAAATTAGGAATTTTCCCTTAATCTATATAAGTAGTAATGTGAATCTTTGTGGAGGGAAGGCTTTTCAATTCTTTAATTTTTTTTTTATTCTACTGAAGAATGAAAGAATAGGATGCTAAATTCAAAGAATGGATATGGGTCATATTCAGTGAAATTTCTTTTAGAATCATTTAGGCATTATTTATGATTTAGATTCGGGTATTTTGGTTGATTGGTTATGTTTTAGGTTTTTCGATTAGGAATGGTTTTGTTTAATTAGTTTAAATAGATGGATTAAATTTAGTTTTGATTAAGGGATTTTGGTTAGAAGTTTTGTTTAGGTTAACTGGCTTGGCATAAATTGGTTTTAGGTATCTAGAACCGATTTTGCATATTTAGGCCGCTTTTATTTTGAATTTGCCTCTCATTCAGAGTAAGATGAAGATTTGCTCCGTCAATCGAAAGGCAAATCTTTAATAATCAAAACCACACCAAAGTTTTATTTTAAGCATGCGTTTGCAAAGCATTGGGATGAAAATGTTTGTTAAAATATGGTGGGTCTCACGGCACTGTTCATGGAGCACCAAACTCAGCAAAACACAGATTTCTAGGTAAAATTGGGTCTTACAGCACTATTCACAACTTTAAAAATTATTTTGCTACAATTTTTTCAGCAATAAGTTTTCAATTTTCAGCAAATAAGCGGTATCCAAACATACCCTAAAATTTTATTTTTTTGGGTCTGCTGTTTCTGAAAGGTCCCTTTTTAAAATCCCTTTTGACTTGAGTATTTTGGCCGGATTGGCTTTAATTCAGATTTCATTTTAGATTTGGATTTATATACTAAGTTATTTGGTTTAGAATTGGTTTGGTTTTGCATATTTGTGTTAGATTTGGTGTTGTTTTGAGTATTTGGGTAATTGAGGTGATTGTTAAGGAGGCTTACATGCAGATAATTCACTATAAAATCTACAAATTTTGTTTTCAAAACTATGTAATCTTCAATAGGAATTTTTTTTTTTTTTCTTTGTTAGTTAGTATGGTTTAGTAGGAGTTATGAAATTGAATTAACCATCTATTGAATGGATAGAGTATGGAGAATATGTGTCTAAAATTAATGAGGTTGAGAAAATTTATGTCCTCAGGTAGCTTAAACAAAACATAGATTATGATCAAACTTTGTGGTTTATATGCATTTATTTTTTTTTAGTTCCTTATCAAGCTTCTAAGATACATTTACCTTGTGCAGTATATAAATGTTGGGGTTGAAGCGTGCCAAGCATGCGGAGAAGCTGAAATGTCATGCCAGTTGGAGCACTACAGTACAAAAAGTCCAGACTGGCCATTCAGTTATCTCGCGGCTTGAACTCGCAGCTCAATCAAGTCGCGAGGCCAAGCCACCAGCTAGCTCTGTTTTGGAAAAATGACTCTTCACATTCCAAACACCCACCACTATATATAGACCCTTATACCCACGAAATGTAGAGAGCTTCCAGAGAGAAACCCTAGAGAAAAACAAGATTGACTCATCCACAATTTTTACATAGAGACTCTTCAAATTCCTATACTCTCACCCTCTCCATTGTTACATCCTTGAGAGGTTCTTACCCAAATCCTTTTCTCACCATACCCACATCTGTAAGAATGCTATTTGGTGCTTTGGGAAGCAGTTAGGAAGGGACCAATGGTTATTGGTTGATGCTATGGGCTATAGCAGAATCCGATAAGCTAAAGAAGACAAAGGTTCGGCGCAACCTCATTGGAGCAAGAAGTTTGGAGGGCTTAGGTACACTAGGTAGATTAGGCTTGGAGGGTCTTCTACTGTTCATGTATCCCAACTTCATTCTTTAGTGGATTATTGGCCGCTTGGAAGGCGGCGGAGAGGTTTTACGCCGAGGGCTTCGGTTTCCTCTTCGATAACACATCGTTGTGTTGTCCTTATGTTTGCATCTCTCTTCTCTTAATATTTGCCATTTAATTTCTACTATGGATGTGATTTTATTTGGTTTAGATTGTTTATCAATTCTGGTATAAGCTTATGTTCATTTTCCGCACGTACATTGTTTGATATTAAGCTTGAATTGGTAATTTGTAAATTAGGGGTCTAAACGTTCATAGTGTTTTACACACTATTTGAACATTCAGACATGATAGGCGGAAAATAAAAAGGGGAAACGATATTTGACCAATTGGAAAGGAGCAGGAACAAAAAGACCAACTGAGATATGAAATGAGCATTGAGCACATAACCACACAAAAAGCAATGTAGAGGCACATTGGAATTCAAAAGAAAAAAAAAAGTTAGCTAATGCTGAATCAACATCTTCAAATGCACTTGGTTGGATTGTTTTAGATTTAGATATTTGAGTTAGATTTGGTTTTAATGGGTTTAAAATAAATTTTGTTTTGAGTATTTGTATTAGATTTGGGTTAAATTAGTTTTTGGTGTCTGCCTATGGTGTTTGTAGTTAGATTTGTAAATGGATATACGTGTTGGGTGTTTAGTACATGGTAAAAGTGTATTTAAATATTATTAAAAAAATTATTTTCTAATAAATGTAAATAAAAAGGTTCCCGCACATAGTGCGGGTTAAAAAGCTAGTATAGATAATGCTAAAGTAATTTGGCTTAATTTGCGTCATAGGTTTTCTCAGAAAAGTGGACCTAGAATCTTTGAGCTTTAGAAGGAATCAGCCTATCTTATACAAGGTCAATTCTCTGTGGAGGCATACTATACAAATTTCAAGGCATTGGTTGATGAATTGGCTAACTACCAATCTTTTCCTCTCTGTAAGTGTCCTTGCACTTGTGGAGGTCAAAGGATCACTTCATATCTTAATGATCGTGATCAAGTAATGAGGTTCTTGATGGAATTAAATGATTCTTATTAAGCTATTAGAGGTCAGATTCTACTGTATGAGCCTTTGCCTGATATTAACAAGGTTCTCTCTTTGATCTTGCAAGAGGAGAAACAAAGAAGCTTCGAGAATGGTGAATTCACTGGTCCTATCATAGCTTATCCTATTAAAGCCACAGCATTGTATTCCAATGTAGGATCTAGTCCAAAACAGTCACAGTGGCAAAGGAAACTCCAAGAAGGAAGGACCAATTTGCACTCACTATGGGAAACTAGGACATACAGTAGAAAAATGCTACAAGTTACATGGTTTTCCACCAGGATTTTAAAACAAATCCATGGCAAACCAAGTCTCTTGCAATCAAGTAGCAGCTTTTGGGACTATCAATTTTGCCCAAACTAGTGAAGAATCTGCCTTTTCAACTCCACAGTGTCCAATCTCTAAGTCACAATGTGAATAGCTTTTAGCTTTCTTGAATTCACAGTCAGTTGGTGAAACTACTCAGCACTCGACTTTAGCTTCACAACAACCAGCTAGCCTGACCACTGCAGGAGCTAGTACTTCATAGCCTTTGGCATTGAGTACTTCCACTTCCAATTACCTCAACAATTTCTTAGGTAAAGTTTTTTGTTCTTCATCCATTATAGTTCCAAATTCCATTATTTTCACTGCTAAAGTGGTAAATAGATCAGCTTTTGATAATACAGAGTGGATCCTTGACATAGGGGCCACTGATCACATGGTCCATTCTGTCTCAGTCTTTAGTTCCATTACTTATTTTTCTAATTCTTATGTTTACTTACCTAATGGTGAAAAGGTCTTAATACTCATATTGGAACAGTACATCTCACTGAAACCTTGATCCTTACTGATGTGTTGTGTGTTGCTTCTTTTACCTTTAACTTCATATCTGTTAGTCAATTGAACAAATCAAAATATAGTTGCCTTATTTTTCTTGGATCATTTTGCTTTATTCAGGATCTTGCTCTCTGGAGCACGATTGGTCTAGGTATAGGGCAAAATGGATTGTATCTGCTGGATAACAAGTACAAGGATTTGTCTTCTATTCCAGCCTCTACTCACTGTCATTCAGTTTCCACTTATTCTGATCTTTGGCATTTTAGACTAGGGCACCCTTCAAGTGGTAAACTTGACCTTGTAAATAAGATTGTGCCTTTTGTATAGTGTAATAAGACTACTCATTGTGACATTTGTCCAATAGCAAAGCAAAAGAGATTGCCTTTCTCTTCTAGTACTCATGTTTTTTATTTACCTTTTGATCTTGTTCAGTGTGATTTGTGGGGTCCTTTCTCTACTCCTACTGTGAATGGATACAAATATTTTCTTACTATTGTTGATGATTTCTCTAGATGTACTTGGATTTATTTGAAGAAAACTAAATCAGAAACTCAGGTTTTAATGCCACAGTTTTATGCTTTTGTTGAAACTCAATTTAATAAAAGAATAAAGTGCATAAGAACAGACAATGGCACTGAGTTCCTGCTAAGAGATTTTTTTAAATCCAAGGGCATAATGCACCACTTGAGTTGTGTTGAAACCTCTCAACAAAATTCAATTGTGGAGAGAAAGCATCAACACATTCTAAATGTGGCTAGAGCACTTAAATTCCAATCAAATATTCCTTTAGAATATTAGGGAGATTGTGTGCTCACAGCTATTTACCTTATCAACAGGTTGTCCTCTTCTGTTCTTGCAAATAAGACACCCTATGAAGTTCTTTTTGGACAGCTACCTTGTTTTTCACACCTTAGGGTGTTTGGATGCCTTTGTTATGCATCTACACTTGCACACAACAGGCACAAATTTTTACCTAGAGCCACTAAATGTGTGTTTCTAGGATATCCTTTTGGTGTTAAAGGTTATAAAGTAATGGATCTTGCTACACATTCATTGTTCATATCAAGAGATGTACACTTCTATGAGTCCATTTTCCCTTTTCAATCTCATGTTCTTCCTTAGAATCTTGATCCTTTTGATTCTGACCCTTTTACTTACTCCCTCCGAAACTATTCCTTCCTTTGTCACACCTATCTCCTTAGATTCTATTCCCTCACCTTCCTTTTATGATGAGAATCAACCTCTTACCATTATTGTTGGTGATTCTGCAGCAGATACCACTGCTACTGTAGATTGTGTTCCTATAGATGCTCCTATAGATGATCTTAATTCTCAATCTCCTCTACTTGATTCCCCCATTGATCCACCTCTTCCAATCACTACTATGCCTTCCACTCAACATAAAAAAAATCCACTAGGGTCCATAAACTGCCTTCTTACTTGCATGATTATTCTTGTTCTTTGCTCACCACTAAACCAACTTCAGGTAGTCCTTATGATATTGCACAGCACCTTTCTTATGCTAACATTAGCATTTCTCATCAAGCTTTTGCTCTTGCTGCAAGTGCTGAAGTTGAACCTGAGTTTTACCATCAGACTGTGCTTTCAAAGGCTTGGCAGGAAGCAATGGACAAGGAGATTTCTGCTTTGGAGCTCAATCATACTTTGGATGTTGTTCCTTTACCCCCTGGTAATGCTCCAATTGGGTGTAAATGGGTTTATAGGATAAAATATAACTCAGACGGTTTAATGGAGAGGTACAAAGCCAGGTTAGTGGCTAAAGAGTATACTTAACAAGAGGGGCTGGATTACTAAGAAACCTTTTCTCCAGTTGTTAAATCAGTCTCAGTTAGGGTGTTGTTATGCATTACTGCTATCAAAGGTTGGCCTTTGCATCAGTTAGAAGTCATCAATGCCTTCCTCCATGGTGACTTGGATAAGGAGGTGTATATGTCTTTACCATAGGGATTTCACAGCAAGGGGGGATGCTCTACTAATGCTGCTGCTAGGCCTCTTGTATGCAAGTTGAGGAAGTCTCTTTATGGGTTGAAGTAAGCCAGCAAGCAGTAGCATGCCAAATTATCAACAACAATCACTAAGTTGGGATTTGTACAGTCCAAATCTAATTATGCTCTCTTTGTACACTCAAAAGGTTCTTGTTTCACAGCTCTTTTAGTTTCTATTGATGACATATTGATCACTATAAATGATTCACAGTGTGTAGCTGATTTGAAGAAGCTTTTGGATACTTTGGGATAAAAGACTTAGGAGCCTTGAAGTATTTCTTGGGATTAGAAGAGGCAAGAAATGAGAAGGGTATAAGTCTTAATCAAAGAAAGTATGCACTAGAAGTGCTGACAGATTTAGGAATGCTAGGTTGCAAGCCCATGAGAACTCCTATGGAACAGCATCTCAGGTTGTCCAAGGATGAGGGAAAGTTAATTGCTGATCCTTCACAATATAGGAGGTTGATTGGAAGGTTGATGTACTTGACCTTGACTAGACCTGACATCTGCTATGCGGTGAATAGGTTGATTCAGTTCTTGAACAAGCCTAGGCAACCTCACATGTTGGTAGCACTCAGGGTTTTACAATACATTAAGGGTACTCCAGGGCAAGGTTTGTTTTTCTCAACAAAGTCAGATTTCCAATTGAAAGCATTTTGTGATGCAGATTAGGCTAACTGCCCTGATATAAGAAAGTCATTGACAGGGTATTATGTATTTCTCGGGGATAATTTGATTTCTTGGAGATCAAAAAAACAAAATATTGTATCCAGATCTTCAACTGAGGTTGAATACAGGTCAATGGCTTCAACTTGCTATGAAATTACTTGGCTTTTCTATTTGCTTGAAGATTTTAGAATTGAGCATTCTAAAGCTGCACTTCTCTATTGTGATTACAAGGCAGCTTTACATATAGCTGATAATCCTATGTTCCATGAGAGGACTAAACATATTGAAGTGGACACTTGATTAGGGAAAAGATATAGGCAGACATGATCAAAACTTTTCATGTCAGGACTAATTTGCAATTGGCTGATGTATTCACTAAAGCACTTGGTGTACGTCTTTATGGACCTAATAAGTAGGCTAGGCTTGATCAACATTTTTAGTACCAGCATTACTTATCCAAAGTCACTCCAAGACACAAAAGCTATTTCTACTGCAAAAGCAGTTCTGATCATGGGGGGGGCTGTTAAGAAAAAGACTTAGGATGCAATTGAATTAAAGAAGGGTAAAACAAAATTGAAGAAAGGAAGCAAGTGTGGTTTGAAGAAGACTATTGCACAAACAAAGCAATGTGATCAAAGCAGAAACCAAAAAAGGCTTAAGGTGTGGTTGAAGAAATTACTCGTAATCTTGAAGAGTTAAACAAAAGCATGTGAGCTACATGTGTGAGAAACTAGTTAGCTAGTTAGTTAGGTTTAGAGTGACACTTGTCCTAATCTTATTGGAGAAGAGTTTTTGGGGAATTCTATTAGAGTTTGTTAGAGTT
The DNA here is from genome assembly GCA_032727855.1 of Quercus ilex subsp. ballota. Taxonomy (NCBI): domain Eukaryota; kingdom Viridiplantae; phylum Streptophyta; class Magnoliopsida; order Fagales; family Fagaceae; genus Quercus; species Quercus ilex. Next base: position 50,090,932 of record CM064910.1, read on the forward strand.
TTCCCTCACTTTTTGTTCCTCTCTCTAATCTATAACTGCTAGTATAAATAGTGCTCGATATGTCTAATTTAGTTAGTCTTTGTAATTCACATAAATTCAGCAATAAAGTTTTCTCTTTCACTCAAAATTTTCTCTCTGTTTCTCGAGTTTTCTTGATCTTTCTGTGATTTGCTTTTCTTGATTTGAGGCTTCTTGTTTGGCTTGTGATTTTAACACGTTAGCTATGGGAATTTGAATATTTTGCGAGTTAACTCATTCTATTTATAGTTATTCCACAATTCTTATTAGCTTGATGAATTTGATATTTTCAATTTAATCATTTATATCTATTTTCACTTTTATAAAAAGTTGACCATTTATTTGATGTTTATATCTAGGAAAAGTTTATCTCTAAACTAGTTTAGAAAAAAAATCCTCCAACCCACTACTTGTCAATTGATAAAACCATCCACAAGTATTTTTAGTCATATGACCTATTTAGTATCTGTTTGGAAATAGTTTAATTAGCTAAAACTGAAAACTTTTTGCTGAAAATACTGTAGATAAACCTAAAAGGTAGCTGAAATATTACAGTGGAGCCCATGAATAGTACCAAAAAGTGCAATGGGACCTATAAATAATGGCAAAAATAAGTTGAATAGTAAAAAATACTGATTTTTGAGCAATCTCAAACGCACAATTAATGAGTTATATGACTTATTTAAATAATAAATATAAACTGTATGGGTTAGAGGAGATTCCTCCAAATTAGGTTGTAAGAAAACTCTAATGTTAATTTACTCCATGCAAATGAATTTTCACTTGAGAACTTTCTTTCTTTTTTGTCTATTTTTTGAATGAACATTAGATTAAAGTTTTTAATTAATTGAGTACCTTGGTCCTTTTTTTTAATAGAAATTGGAATACTATGTTTTTATCAGGAATGTATCAGATAATCAGCTGGTAGGAACTGTCCACCGTACAAACTCAACTGGTACACGTACTAATTTCCCATTTGCTTATTACCTTTTCTTTTTAATTCACATTTTAATCCTATATCCAATTTATTAATCTACAACTGTGACATTTTCTTTCGTGGGTTGTAGGGTTTGCAGTTACTGAAATAATACAAGAGCCAAGGGCTCAGAAGTAAATAAGGATTTGGATCACAATACCGTATGACTTTTAAAAAATTTTAGGATTTCTGAAGCCCAATAAATCATGGCAAATAATCTCTACGTCTGTTATGCATTGAAGCCCATTATTTTTGTCAATAAATCTATATATACTTCTTTTCTTTTTGACCCTAAATTATGATGTCCATAACATAATTGCTTTTTATTTCTAATAAAATACCTTCCCTTCCCTCCCCCTAATTTTTGCAAGGGCGACATTGGTAAATTTATTTTTAATGTTTTTGGGCCCTGATTGGTTAATATAGGAAGCTCAAATCATTTGCTTGGGCTCACTTTTCCTATTAACTTATGATGAGTGTAATATTAGGCTAAGCCCAAAACGTGTGGTCTGGATGTTGGTTAGCTCCCTGGAGGACCTTATAATAGTTGGAGGGCGAAATCATAGCAAAAGCCTTTGATTTCCTTATCTGATTGATCCACATAATGGTGTGATTCCCTTGTTTATGAATGTCCATGGATTTAGGAAATATATTTTTTCAAGGTGAATACAAGGGCCCCAGACAACAAGCAAACTAGCAAAGTTACTTTGGGGTGGAGCTTTGAAAACAAATTGAATTTCATTGTGGAGGGAAAAGTAGTGGAGAATTATTGTTTACATATTGGCCAGTTTGCATCATTCAAACAAAATCAAACAAAATCATCTTTTTGACTCTTGTTCTTCCTTTTTCCAATCTTATCATGGTGATCTTGAGCCCACAGTAAACCTTGCCACTTTGGATAAAATATGCATATGCTGCCTCTCCTTGATTTTCTTTTTCTTTTTCTTTTTCTTTTTCTTTTTCTTTTTCCTCCTTTTTATTTTTAAGTGGAAGGTATGGAGGACTCTTTGATCAACAAGAATATATGAAAATATGACCCTAGGTGGAATAGAATTAGAAAAGAAGTAAGAAGTTTCCTTACCCAAATTCAAGTCCATGAGAATATAATTTTGTTGAATCCAATTGGGTTTGATGAGTGAACTAGGAAAACAATATTAATTTTCATTTTGTTTTCACAATTGCTAACATAACAAACTATGATCAAAGCAATGTCACTTTATATATATAGAGACATACTTTATGTGTTCAATTATATTATATTAATTATTCATTTTTCTCATCATTATTCAATGTGGGACTTCACTCACACGTGTATACTCAACAATCTCCCACTCACATGTGAGTTTCTACCTCTTTGTGGATTTCAAGACTTCTTCTTGGGCTATAAATAAGTCCTACTCGCTCCCCCTTGCCTCATTGGCTTTTTCCTTCACTAGTGCCCCCATCCATGGGCCTTCACATGCCACCTCGCACATCTTTTTATCATCCATGTGAACCTCACACCTCACCATTGTCTAGAACCATTGGTAATATTACTCATTTATTGGCCTTTTCCAATATTGTTTGTGTGGGCTTCATGGGCTTGCTCGTCCCTGCTCCAACAACGAAAGGGACCCGCCCTGTTCCACTTGCAAAAGAGCTTCAAGTACACACACCCCGTTCCCGCTTCAAATGCGAAAAGAACCTAGATAACCATAGGCTCTGATACCACTTGTTAGGGAGATAAACACCTTGGGGAGTTTTCTTGAATAATTAATAAGACATATAGAAACACACTTTAACCCAAAATGCCTAAACCCAATGGATATGTGCTCAATTATGTTATATTAATCATTCATTCTTCTCGTTATTATTCAATGTGGAACATCACTCACACATGTATACCCAACTAGTAATGCTACATCCAAAATATTTTTACAAAAATTTCACAGCATATCCTATGTGAGATTTTTATTGGTTCTAATCTAGGTCCTATATTAGCATTATTTTTTTATCTACCAATAACAGCCTATAATGAAAATAATATTTATACTAATACTCATAAAGATCGTGATGCGCCTATACTTGTTGACAATGAAGGATTTGGTGAGATTGATTATCATAGTCTATGCGATGACAATGTACATGTTTTAGAGAGAGGTTAGGGTCAACCAGCCTACGCTGCCTTTACTTATTTACCGTAGGGATGGGACCTTGGAGAAATTCGTGAGGTTGTTATTTAAATACACACAATGATCCGTATAGAAACTTTTATCTTTGAAGAAGAAGAAGAAGACCTTTATATTGTTTCTTCCAACCTTTTCCCAATTTAATGATCATTAATTGAAAGGAAATGAGAAGCATTGTTTCGTTAGTGAGTTGTGTTAGTACTTTGGCTTAGTCAAGTCCCTTCTTTTAAGGAGACGAAGTTTTTAATAAAGTTTTAAGGATACGAAGTTGATCATAATATCTACATAAGATTAAAAAGGTGCTCTGGCGTGTCCCACACCCATTAGAAAACCAAACACGCGCACATGCACATGCACATCTGCTAAGCCTTTGCATTGAATGTTGCTAAAATGGGTAACTAAGCATAATTTTGCAACTATATAGTTAACAGGTCCGGTTCTCAAACTATATTATTTACTAGCATCTTGAGTCTAAAAGACTTGATTTTAACCTATAAATCGAGTCTCAAAAACTCGATTTCCATGGTCTGATGTGGCAATTTTTTCCCACTTGGAAATCGAGTCTCTAAGGCTCGATCTATAAACCATAAAAACTTAAAAAAATTTTAAGTCTCAAGTCTCTCGTACAAGCCAAAATACCCAAAAAAAATTTAAGAAATCCAGAAACACAACAATCTCAATCCCAATACAATCAAATCAGAGGAAGAAAGAATCGACTCAGATCAAATAGGAGAGAGAGAGAGCTCAGCCTGGGTGCGCGGCGCGGCCTAGGTCGGGCACGACGCGCGGCCTGGGTCTCGCATGGTGCGAGGCCTGGGTCTCGCGCTGAGTCGCACACGGTGGTGGTCTACCTGGGTCGCGCACAATGGTGGCTCACCCAGTCCAATCTCGATCTTCTCTCTTTCTGTTTCTGGTTTTTTTTTTTTTTTTTTTTTTTTTCCCTTTTCTGATGTTCTGGGTTCTTCTCTAATGTGGGGTAAAGTTATAAGGGTTATAAATCGAGTCTCTAAGACTCGATTTCCATGTGGTTGCCACGTGGAAAAAATGCCACATACGAGATGATTAGACAATAAAAATCGAGTCTTTGAGACTCGATTTATAGGCCAAAATCAAGTCTTATAAACTCGAGATGCTAGTAAATAATATAGTTTGAGAACCGGACCTGCTAACTATATAGTTGAAAATTTATGTTTAGTTACCCATTTTGGCCTGTGTTGAAAGAGTTGTGTTAGGACCATAAAAAATGGCACAATTTTATACTACAATTTGCCACGTGGCGAGTTGTGACTGGTGAAAAAGTGTTTATGAGCTATGTAAGAACACACTTTTACCAATTACAACTAGTCACATGGTAAGTTGTGGCACAAAATTATGCCATTTTCGGTGATCTCAGCATTTTCCATGTTGAAATCAAAACCAAGGATAAGGACTCCCAACAACAACAGTAAAAGACTTTAAAAGACAGTCTGTTACATGCCAGCAATTTTGTCAACCAATGCATTTTATTAATTACTTTTAAAAACTTTTTACGAAAAAAATAATTAATTGATTTTTTTTAAGTTTGGCTCACCTTAAGTACTTTTTTTAATTGACCATCTCCTTTTATTTTAAATAACAATGGCAAGAGGTATTGAGTTTTAATTTCCATCTTTTATTTAGTTAGTGGATGATTTGGCAATTTTACATTAAAAAAATTCATTTTAAAAAATACATAGCGAGTTGTACCACAAGGTTGTGCCATTTTCGATAATCTCAGCATTTTTCATGTTGAAATCAAAAAGGGATATAAGGACTCCCAACAACAACAGTAAAAGACGTTAAAAGACAATTGGTTACATGCCAGTAATTTTGTCAACCAATGCCTAAAAGCATTTATTTTTAAAAACGTTTAACCAAAAAAAATAATTAATTGATTTTTTTTTAGATTTGGCTTACCCTACTTTTTTTAATTGAACGTCTCCTTTTATTTTAAATAACAATGACAAAAAGTAGTGACTTTTAATCTCCACATTTTATTTAGTTAGTGGATGATTTGACAATTTCTCATTAAAAAAAAAATTCAGTTAAAAAAATACTGGAGTTAAGCCAAACCTTTCTTCTTCTTCTTTATAGTTTTTTATATTTCTCATAAAAATTTTATCAAAACTTTCTTAAAATAATCCACTAACAAATATTTAAAGAGCACTCATTAACCGAATCTATTATTGATCGTCATGATCCTTCATTAGCTACCATACCAATATGTTTATTTATTGCCTAATTAGTCTGGAAATATCCTTCTTCTCGCTATTTTGGCAATGCAATTTTGCGTTCAGTGCATGATTTTAAAAATAATATTAAAGGATATTATGTTTATTACTGTGAGGGGTAACAATCTTCATCGTGTATTGGGCCACTGGCCAAGGACCCAATAAGGACAACACAGACCGGGCCTACCCCTCGAGTCCACGAGTTGGCCCGAGGAGTTCCCTTAGATCCAAGTGCATTTGCTAAGGAGACCCTGTCAGAGAAGATAAGCCGAGTCAGCATCCTCTATCTCCGATGGCGAGGCATGCCGAGAATAGGGAATTAGGGATGGCTCTACATTGATGCCTGGATGGCCATATGACCACTCTGATTTGAAAAAAAATAATTATTATATATAAAGTTTTAAAAATTTGTGATCTTTTTACCTTTTAAAAATAAAAATTTGTGATCACTCTAAATATTTTTAGACCCAACATAATTAAATTTTGGACAAAATTTGACAACAAATATGATTGTAAACTAAAGTTACAACTCCACTTTTTTTTTTTATTATTGAATGTGAATATTGACAAATCCACCATTATAATGCATTTTCTTCGTATATCCTTTTTGCTTACAAAATATCAATAAAATTAAAGATCAATAGCTATGTCATCAATCAAATGTTTAAATTTTGAATTTTTATAGTCTAGAATTATACATAAAAAATAAGTTTATGGATTGAATAATAAATCATATCCGATTGGCATGAAATTTGACATGTATTTTAAAAACATAAATAACATGTAATTCAACTGTTATATTTCCAAAATATGTAGTCATTTTAATTTGTTTAGTATAAGGCAACAACTAAGGGGTTAACTTACCTCTAATACTTTTTTAACTAGACATTTTTTTTGTTTTAAATATACAATTGTAAGTGGTGGTGGGTTTTAATCTCCACCTTTTATTTAGTTAATGAGTGACGTTGTAATCTCTCCTTAAAATAAAAGAAAATTACAGTTAAAAAAGTACTAAATATAAGCCAAACCCTCAACTAAGTTTGTAATCAAACTTTATTCTTAAACTTATGTCCCTTTAACAATATATTAGACCCTTACAACAATTGGGTGAGTTTTAATCTGCACCTTTTATTTAGTTAGTGAGTGACGTTGTAATCTCTCCTTAAAATAAAAGAATATTACAGTTAAAAAAGTACTGAAAGTAAACCAAACCCCCAACTAAGTTTATAACTAAACTTTATTCTTAAACTTATGTCACTTTAACAATATATTAGACCCTTACAAACAAAAAGGAAAAACCTAAGAAAATTTTGAAAGATATGTACCTTGTAGCATTAATAATGAGACTATCATGTAACAATTTCAAAATAAGAAAACTCGTAAAATGAAATTGTAAGATTTCATATTTTTGGGTTTTTTTTTTTTTTGTCAATAAATAAAATTTTCTTTTTATTATATTTTGTATAATTTAAGTTTCATAATGACTACCCTTAAAAAAATTCCTAAAGCCGTTACTTGCTAGAATGTAGGTACAGTAAAAATTACGAGAGACTGTCAACAAGTCACAGAATGCAACATCAGAATGGGGCAACAGTGACATCCACTTTAATTGTAGAATGATCAGCCTGAATAGTATCACATACCCAAGATCTCACTCGGATCCATAAAAAAGGAGGAGGAGACACTTGATGGGACAACCACTACCTTACCTCCATCATCACATCCCACTGAAGATGGAAAACTCGACCTTACCCCAATTAAAGGGGGTTTAAAAAAATTATTAGGAGAATAGTGAGAATTTGTTGAGAGTATTGTAAGTTCCATAGTGATCCAAGAAGCCCTAACTATGACTTCGGATCTACTTAATTTTGCTCTTTTTTTTTCTTTTTTTTTTTGATAAATACTTAATTTTGCTCTTGTTGAAATATTATCAGAATTTTTTATCCTTTGGTTTCTAGGTTTTTTTCCTTAGTTCTCCCATTGTAAACTTATTTTCCCGTTCCCAACATAATATTTGTGAAGATTAATTTGTCCTCAGATAAAACAACCCCACAATTACAATTTTGATATATTTTATTGTATTTGAAGTAAAATCATCATTGACATTGTTTTGTTATACATCTATCATAATAGATCATATAAGCATCAGCAACATATTGTTCCTTTAATATCTACATTTGTAAGGTATTAAAATTTTTATCGGCTTCTTAAAGAGGTTTTTTTTTTTTTTTTTTTAATATCTTAAAGAAGTGTATAAAGTTTGTTTTGTTTATCTTAATTGTAATTTGCAGCCAACAATCTCCAAACCCATAAAATAAACAAATAATCAAATAAAGTGAACGTAGAAGCTCATAGCTGGATCATAAACAATTATGTACGCAAAAAGTCATTTTTGTCAGTGTTTAGAAAGAGGAACTGAAAGATGCAAACATACCTTGCCCCCAACTGATTTATCAATATGACGATTTAAAGATTTTAACTTGTAGAAGATGACAAAGATAACCCAAAAGAGGGTTTTTTTTTGCCTCTTTGGAAATGTTAATATTGAACAGGGTTTTTGTTTTGTTTGCACCATTTTTTTTTTTTAGGTTTGTTAGTGAAACATTGAGATTTAAAAATCTCCATGTCATAAAATTCCTTATGAAATATGTCATATTAATCATTCAATCTTATCATTACTATTTAAGACTATAAAAACTTTACTCATTAGTATACCTAATGCTAAAGAATCTTATTTAATGATATTTCATGAATCTAAGATTCAAAAAATATGACATTACAATGTAATGTAACACTGCGGAGCCAAAAGCCTCCATAAATCAATGGGCTGGTAAACTCCCTCAAAATCCTGCAGCATATTCTGTGCTTGGAAGTACTAGAACGGAAGTACCAGTTTGGAACTGAAAATGACGTGTTCTTTTTCTTCAAACTAGGAACAAAAAAAAAATTATTTTTTTGGGACTTACCTATGGAGTATATATGGACTTACCTATTAATATATTCATCTTTTTTCTTCTCAAAAAAAATATATATTCATCTTTGTCAATCCTGCCTGGCAAGTTTGTACATTGACTTGAATAAATCTTAATCCTTTTTTTTTTTTTTTTTTTTATGGAAAATACTTAACTTTCATTCAGAACAATGAAAAACTAATACATCATGCGCACACGCATGCGCCACTTGACTGGGACAGACCTCCAGCCAAACCACCATATTCTCAACATGAAAGGCATGTTGAGCTAGCAAGTGGGCAGGGGCATTCCCCTGCCTTTTAATATGTAAAAAATCAAAAGTCCTAAAACACTGGGCTTTCCGCAGTACTCCAAGAATGATATTCCGAACCGAAGCTTCAGCCTCTCCGATACCGTGGATGGCGTTGATAATCAGCTGCGAGTCACTTTTAAACACCACGTCCCTGAGCCCCACTTCCTCGGCAAAAGTCACACCGATCTCCAGGGCCTTCACCTCCGTCGCTAACGCACCAAGAGGTAGGTCCAACTTCCTAGCCATGGCTGCTATCACCATACCTACCTCGTCGCGCACCATGACTCCCACGCCTGCCTACTTCAATTTCGAGAACAGAGCACCATCAACGTTAACTTTGAAAGAACCCGGCAAAGGTGGCTTCCATGCAACGTCGGACTGATTTTCTATTCTCGGTCTGCACGGCTTCTCCGTAGCTGTTAGAAAATCATCCAACACTTTCAACGAGTTCCTCACAATTACCGGACCTGTTCGTCTCTTTCCACCATGCCTTACCTCATTTCTGCTTTTCCATATACCCCAACAGATCGAAACCCACCTCTCCAACAACCCCGGCTGGGCTTCCCGGCAAGTCCGAAGTCGGCTAAAGATGTCAACGAAGCCCCATGACTCTTGGACAATGCAAGGTAGCGAAAGCTTGCTTTCCCTCCAAACCTCTGTTCCACGACTACAAAAACAGAGCACATGCATGGTGGTTTCAACCTGCCTACCACAAGCCTCACATGTATTAAAGTTCGTGATCTTTCTACGAAAGAGGGAGTCTTTAGTAGGCAAGATACCATTACATGCTTTCTAAACAAAATGCTTGATTTTGTTTGGCAAGTTCATACTCCACACCCCCCTCCATACTCCATACATCTTTGACGGGTCCGAGCAGCCTACGCTACCTCCCTCAGCCATGATGTCACGGGCTAGCCTATATGCGCTCCTAACAATGAAATTACCTTTCTTGTCTTCAGCCCATACCATTCTATCTTTTGCAGCCGACTCACTAATGGGAATAATAAGGATTGCATCTGCATCCTGTGGTAGAAAGAGGCCCCTCACCAGTTCTGTGTCCCATTCCAATCCTTCCTCTCTCAGCAATTCTCTCACCATTTTAATCTAGTTTCCAGGCCACTCTAGAGTGACTACCAGATATGTAATTCTGGTAGAAAGCCACTGGTCTTGCCATACCTTTATACTACAACCATCACCTACTTGCCATCTCAACCCCCTTTTGATCAGATGTTGGGCAGCCATAATGCTCCTCCATGCAAAGGAAGCTTTCTTCCCTACCACGACATTCACAAAATCCCCATTAGGGAAGTATTTAGCCTTATAAACCCGTGAGAAAAGGGAGGAGGAATTAGTTTGAAGTCACCATCCTTGTTTAGCTAATAAGGCAAGGTTAAAAGATTTCAAATCTCTAAAACCCATGCCCCCTTTTTCTTTCGGAAGGCACATTCGATCCCAGCTCATCCAAGCCACCTTCTTCTCGTTCTTGACCTGTCTCCACCAAAATTGTCTCACCATTCCAGTCATCTCCTCACAAAGCCTGTTGGGGAGCTTGAAGTAGTTCATAGTATATGAAGGAATAGCCCGTGCGACTGCCTTAATCAAAACTTCCTTCCCTGCATTTGATAGAAGCTTTTCTTTCCAACCTGCAAGTTTGGCTGCAAGTTTATGTTTCATCTAAGCAAAAGTGTTCTTCTTTGACCTACCAATCAAAGAAGGTAGGCCTAGATAGGATTCATGGGGTTCGATAACCTGTGCCCCAAACCTAGCCTTTATAGCATCCTGTAAACATATGGGGATATTTCGGCTAAAGAAAAGAGCCGTCTTATTTATGTTCAGTTGTTGTCCCGAAGAGGTCTCATAGACTTGCAAAATTCTCTGTACTTCAACCCCTTCCTTCTCTGTTGCCTTACAAAATATCAAATTATCATCCGCAAAGAATAAGTGTGAAATTCGTGGACCCCTAGCCGAGGCAGCCACTCCTTTCAATTCATTTCTCAGCGATGCCTTATGCAACAATGTCGACAAACCCTCCGCGCATAGTAGGAAGAGGTATAGGGAGAGAAGGTCTCCTTGTCGAAGGCCACGGGTTGGTATGATTCTCCCACAAGGTTGACCGTTGAGCCTTATAGCATATGTAACCGAAGACACACATGCCATTACTATACGGATCCACCGCTCATGAAACCCCAACCTCTCCATGATTTTTTGTAAACACCTCCATTCCACTCGGTCGTAAGCCTTACTCATGTCTAGCTTCAAAGCCATTTCACCAACCTTGCCCTTCCTCTTCTTGTTAATATGGTCCATTAATTCATGGGCCACAAGGACATTGTCTGTGATAAGCCTTTCTGACACAAAAGCACTTTGGTTCTCACAAACAATATCCTTTAATACAACCTTCATTCGGTTGGCCACCACCTTGAACACAAGCTTATATGCCACGTTGCACAAACTAATAGGCTTGAAGTCAGTGACTCTAGAGGGATTTTTTGTCTTGGGAATGAGCACAATGTGAGTTTCATGAAACTTAGGGGGAGCAACACCATGATTGAGGAAATCAACTACAGTTTGAATAACAACAGAATTAACAGTAGGCCAATAATGTTGAAAAAAATAAGGGAGACATACCATCAGGACCTGGTGCCTTCATCGAGTGCATTTGCTTAAAGGCCTTCTCAACCTCAGCTGCCCGAAAATCCTGCATTAAAACCTCATTCATTCAGTTAGTAACTTTAGGGTGTATAGCTTCCAGCAACTCTTCACTGACTGTTGGACAAGAAGAAGTGAACAGCTCTTGGAAATACTCAACAAGAATGCAGCCCATCGTCTCTTCCTCCTCTTGCCAGATACCATTAGAATCCATTAGCCTAGAAATGGTGTTCCGTTGGTGCCTTTTAGAGGCTTTCTCATGGAAGAAGGAAGTGTTTTTATCCCCTGACTATAGCCAACAGTTCCTTGACCGTTGCTTCCACATCACTTCCTCCGCCAAGAGCAACTTGTTTAGCTCCACTTTAGTCACATGAATCTCATCCATGTTGTTCCCACCCCCTGGTAAGCACTCAAGCCATTAAAGCTTCTTTTTAAGCAAAGCCAGTTTTCGGCCTACATGGCCAAAGCATGAACTGTTCCAGCTTTGCAAAGAGGAACGGCACTCATTCATACACTACTCAAACTGATTTTGGCTCCCAAGAAAACGGCCTCTATCCCAAGCCTCCTTCACTACCTCATCACATTCATCCTCCTTAATCCATATAGCCTCAAACCTAAACAAACGCTATTTTCTTTTGTTCCTACTCTTTGGAGGGATAGCTTTAAGGATCAGCATGTTGTGGTCTGAAGAGTATGTGGCTACATTGTAAAGTCTTACTCGAGGAAACAAGGACGTCCATTTTGTAGAGACCAAGGCCTGATCTAATCTCTCACGGACCCACCCACATGCCCCCAACCTCCTACGCCAGGTAAATTCTGGACCCACGAAGCCCAAATCTCTAAGATTGCTTTTGTTTATAGCTGAAAAGAACGCCCTCATCTGCCCTTCCGGTCTCTCCCCACCTCTTACTTTTTCTCCCCTATGGCATATCTCATTGAAGTCTCCCATGCAGACCCAAGGAAGCGCACTCCTTGTGCTCAAATTCAACAGCAACGCCCAAGACTCGTCCCTTTTACTAGTTTCAGGGTTGCCATAAAACCCTGTAAAGCGCCATTTCTTATTTCCTCCTTCTTCCGCAATAATCGCATCTATGTGTCTAGGAGAGAAAGTTTGCACATCCACTGCCAACGACTCCTTCCATAAGAGGGCCAAACCCTATCTCCAACAAACGCTAGGAACTATCATACCTTGACTTCTTTCCAACTTATGCTTAATATCCACCATTTCCTCCACATTAAACTTGGTTTCCATTAGGAAAACCAAGGTGAGATCTTCCTCCAAGACTGTTTTTTGGAGATTGCTAACTGTTCGAGGGTTCCCAAGCCCTCGACAGTTCCAAGCTATAGCACTCATTGTTCCCAACGGGGCTGCACCGCAGCCGCCGCCGATCCCATTTGTGTGGCCAACAACTTGCCAAAAGCCGCAACTTCCGCTTCTAGCTTTGGTCACTTTCCAACCTCAGCATTCTCCATGATTTCTTCCAGTGGAGCCCTTGTCTTTCGTTTTGCACCCACATTTTCCTGCTCCACCTCTATGCGGGTTATATCCATCCTATTTTTCTTCTTCAGCATCTTGGTCGTACCCATCCCCACATTTTCTTTCCCGTTCTTACTTGCATGTGCATGAATCTTTCCTCGGGTTGGACTTTTAGATTTTTTATTTTTTCGTAGTTCAGCTGCACCTGATATTTTAAGCCCAACTTGGAACATCTGTGTCTCCATCTCTTGGTCAAGAGTATTATTAAAAACAGCTAGCCCAGAGACTTCTATTCGACCCAACACATCATTCGTCCCACTATCATGTAGATCAATTCGGCCCAACCCACCATTAGGCCCACTATTGTGTAGCCTACTCCTAGGTCTATGCGTGTAGTCTTCCCTTACTTTATCTTCCTTTTTGCTCTCTGACACCATCACCTCGGATCCCAAATCCCTTGTTTTGAGAAACTTCTCAACATGACAACCTAATGCAGCTTTTCCTCCCCTTTCTTCCTTCTGTTTCGCTGGCTCCTTTACCTCGGATTCTAGTTCCCGTGCCTTGAGAACCTTTTCCATGTAACATCTTGTGTCAGCTTTGCCAGAAATTTCTGCATCAAGCTCTCTTAGCTGTTCCTCAAAGTCCGGCTTTTCTTTTTCTCCTGACAACTTTTCCTTGAAACTCTCGCTTTCCAGTTTCCCACTTTCCACGTCAGCCCTAGCAAAGCTGATCTCCGCTTCTCTATGTGGTTGACAGCGTTCATCAGAGACCACCGCCTGCTGTCTCGGCTGCAAGACACGTTCTGCCAACCTCGCACTTCCCATATCACGCAACCCAGAACCAATGCACTCCCCAGATTGCTGCCCGAGCACCACGTGCGATTTCTGTAACTGGTCAGGAGTTGCGCGCAGCCACGGACCATATTGCTTGTCCTCAGCTTGGATCGGACCTGCACTTCGAAGCCATTCTAAGCACTCCTTCTCATCGTGGTCCAATCTGCCGCACAAGTAGTAGAACACAGGTAGGCGCTCATACTTAAACTCTATCCACCGTGACTCTGAGCCCTCCGATCGCACAATCCTTCCTCGGCTTAGCGGTTGCGAAATGTCAAGTGTTACTCTAATTCTCAGGTAGCAGCCCAGGCTAAAGCCTTTATCCCTTACATCCACCTTTTCTACCTTCCCCAAGCTTCCTCCAATGCGTAGGCCCGCCTCCCTTGTCTGACTCAAAGTAGGTCATCCATGAATCTGAACCCAAAAGGCAGCTTCTTTAAATGTTAGAGTTGATATTGACTCACCCACCTCTAACTTATGTAGCAGGAGGATGTACTTGTCAAAGGACCATGGTCCTTGCAGTAACACCCTGTCCAAATCTTCATTCTCCTGAAAAACCAGAAGCACTCTATTTTCACCCATATCACTGACCTCAAAATCTCTCTTTGTTCTCCACACTGATCTTAAGGCCCTCCCTATAGCTTCTAGGTTCACTCTCCGTTTAGTACAGAACTTCCCAGCCAGCACCAAGCCTTGGTCCACCCCTAAAGGGGCTAGATCTACTTCGCATCCCTCCCTCTCCGAGAGTTTAAGTTTCGCCCATTTGTTTGTGATTGCTTCCATTTGTTTGTAATCTCTAGGTTCCACGGACGAAGCGGAGAAAAAACTTGCCTGAAGGCAAAAAAGTTTCACCCCTAGACTTCACCGAAGTCTAGAGAGAAAAGACTATCTTAATCCTTCTTTAAAAATACAAAGACTAAATCTTAATCACATCACTGTATTATGTGCTCCATTGATCAAGCACAAGCTTGTTTACATAAGTGAACAGAAAAGCTATTCGATATTATTTCTATAACGTTGCTTAGATATAAATCCTACGTGATGGTTACTCGATTTTTGGTTTGTTTCGTATTTGCTGTTGCTATTGCATCTGTAGATTGCAACTCGGAAGGTATGGAAATTATTTATGCTTTTGTTTCAGATTTCCTGCAAATTGTGTTGACTCTCCAATTTTCGAAATGGGAAATTTTTATGAAGCAATATCAGGAAAATCATGTTATTTAATAATAAAAATAAATAATTAACCTTGAGGCCCTCTTATAGAGGTTGGTATTTGGTGTCATATGATGTAACTGTGAAATAAAATCATTTTTGCGGACGAAATGGGTAATTACCCATAATTAGCCAACTATATAGTTAGTTGGCCCGGTCTGGAAACAATATAAATTAGTAACACCTCGAGTCTTAGAGACTCGAATTTTGCCCCAGACCTCGACTTTTTGACGCTCGGTTTTTTCTGTTTGACGTGGCGTGAATCCACGTGGCATCCACATAAAACTCGAGTTTCTAAAACTCAAGTTCCACGTAGACGCCATCTGGCGTTGACGTGGCGCCACCTGGCTCTGATCTGTCGGTCCACATGGACATCGACTCTCTGAAAGTCGATTTTTAATAGGGCATTTTCAAATTAAACGCCTCTCTCACAGTCACTCTCCGCTCTCCACTCTCACTGACCCTCTCTCGTCTTCTCTCACTCACCCTCTCTCAGTCGCACAGCTCAGTCAGCCTCACCTCAGCCTCTCTCAGTCGCGCACCTCACCTCAGCCTCCCTCTCTCTCTCGCTCACTCACACAGCCGATCTGTCTCTCTCACTACTACCAAAGCTCGTTCCAACATCGGCATTCAGAAGGTGGTTCAGATCTCTCCTCAACTCGGCAAATTCCTCGACGGCGCCACCGAGTCCTCTCGCACCCACGCCGTCAAGAAGGTCTGGGAACACATCAAGCTCCACCACCTCCAGGTCTCTCCCTCTCCCTTTTCTATAATCATCTAATCATTTACATTTTTTTTTTGTAATATATATATATATATATATAAATTTTTTAGACTCTTTTTCTATTGATGCTTTTTTGTTCAAATCTTTATCTTTAACAAGTCATAATAATAAACTTGTGGAAATAAGATAAACCCATTAAAATTATTTTAGGAAATGGTACTTTTCAAGTTTCAAAATGGCCATTGTTTACTTACTTTGTTCTAACAATTTCTCCCTCCCTATTGATGTTTGTGGAGGAAAGACTTTGTGTTTGTTTATGCTCTTTTTAATTAAGTTTGGGTTTGGCACCCAAGAAAGGAGTACAGTCTAGGTTCATGAATGGTTGGAACATAATTTGAGAAGATCCATGAGCTCAGCCAACACAGAGGAACCCTTAAGCTGTTAAATTGTCTCACTTTATAATGATTCACAGAGATACACTTGTCTCTACTTCTGCTTATCAGTGGCTTCATTTTTAGATTTGTCTCTAGTGTTGATTGTCCCAATTTTAGCAGTTCTTTTGCTATCACCATGGTCTTTTAGAGCTTTGCTTGCATGCCTGCGACATTTGTTTCTTGTCGATTCTTAGCGTTTGTTATTGTCATATCTAATGCATGACAAGCTATGGTGTTTTGCAGAACCCTGCAAACAGAAAGGAAATCTTTTGTGATGAGAAGCTGAAGTCCATTTTCGATGGGAAAGAGAAGGTTCAGTTTGACGCACACTCTTTAATCTCACTCAACGTTCTCTCTCGCCGGCGACCTCACTTCCAGCGCCGATCTCATTTGTGTGAGCACTTCGATTTTTCTTTTCTCTCTTTTGTCTTTTCTTTCATTTTTTACTTCAGTAGTTTAGATAGATTTTAGCATTCTCAAATAGCAGAGTAGTAGAATTTTAGTTAGACTCAATTTACTTAGAGCAAAAATTGTGTCATCACTGAGTTTTTCTTGGAGTTGTGAATTTTATTTATTTATTTATTTTATGCAGCAGCTGAAATTTATATGTTTGAGTAAACTAATTTTTTAAGAAATCTTTTAGTAGCAGGACAATAATTTCTACAAAACTGGCTATGCCTGTAACAAATTTATACAATAATAGTTATGTGACTAATACAATAAATTATGCCACATTTTACTTATTAGAAGACAATGAAATACATTAAAATTCTCCTAGAAAATAAAATAAAATTGTTTATGATCAAGCTCATGAACAATAGAACTCAATAAAATAAAAGCTGAGTTTAAGCTAGTTTTTGGGCTTGGTAATAAGTTTGATATGGGCTTGAAAAATAAGCTCACATCTTGCTAAGCCTTTACATAATTGGGGTTGTGACCACTTGTCTAAATCAAATGTACTTGTATTGGATCTTGATCTCAAAAACTTGATATTGAGCTAAAACTCAACTTGACTAATGAATCAAGCCAAGCCAAGCGGAATTCAAGTTTTTAGATGATCTAACAAGCTCAAGCTTAAACATAGTTTGTAAGCTTGGTTCAAGCCCAAGTTAAGCTCAAACATTTTATATTGTTGTCAAGCCGAACTTAAGCAGTGAATACTCACAAAACTCGACTAGTTTACAACCGTACACTCGACAATAATTTTCTTTACTTTGATTTTTATTTTTTTGAAGGTTCTGCTTAGATTGATGGAAAATGTAGAATTTTTTTTTTAAGAAAAAAAAGTATGCTAATATGAAATTATTTTCCACAGAATGTTCTCAAAATATGAAGCTAGTAGAGCAGGTTGAAATGAAGAAGCTATATATGTAGGATAGAAAAGTGAGAAACTAATATTAATAGGCTGTAGTAGAAATTTTTCTTGACTTTTTTGAAGTTTTTTGAAATTAATAATCGCATCTACATTATATCAACCAGTCCTTGTCAACCATACCTATCTCATTATCTGTCATATACTCAGAATGTATGTGTGGATATCCTGTAATTTTGTCCTCAAATGCTATATTTTGACCATATACAAAAGGGATCTCTTGTTGTTGCTTTTTCTGCTGTTGTTGCCATAATTTCAACTGAATAATACTACACCTTAGCCTTCTCTCTTCAAACTGCCCACATATAATCAATTAAAAAAAAGGAGTTAATTTCCAATCAATATATGTACATCGGATTCCAGATTTGATGCTCTTGTTTGATAGTTAATGATTAAACATATAATATTTTCATGTTTGAATATAGGAAGGAAAAAAAAGTCTTGAAGTTTGGAAACTTTTTAAACTACTGGTAAAAATTATGCACACACTGTATCTTTTCACTATATGTTATCAAATAAAGGAAGTTATAAAAGAAATGAAGTTATATGGAATTACTGATAATTTAATGTTTCTATCTTACCTCAAGGGTAGATATGGTTCTAAGAAGCTCAAGACAATGCTCTAAAACTAACTTCTCTTGAGCCACAACCTTTGCTAATTTTGATAGCAATACAACAGTCTTCTCAGCCTGTTGAAGCAGTAACTTAAAGTTGAGTCAAAGTAACATAAGCAAAAAGCTAACAAAGCACAATAATATAACATGGCTTAAACAAAGGCTGCCTACCGAGGGTGCAAGACAAGTTAACATTGATTTGATAGAAGCTGTGAAATCTAATGCATTTCCAAGAGTGAAGGTAGCTAATTGTGTGTCCACCTATAACAAACATGTAGTTTAGTTGAACAATAATTCATAACTGGCAGCAAAAAAAAAAATGCTTTTGTTTTTTAAGCCTACCTTTGCACCATCAATTAGGGGTACTCTGCAGACAACAGAATGCAAACACTCCTTGGTCCTGGAAACTGCTGATAGTTGCTGCCTTTCCATATCTCCCCAAGCTTCTAATAGCTTAATCTACACAAAAGATCAAATATTGATCCATAAACAACATCATTTGGATGAATCATAATGTTGTTATTTTATTCATTTGAATTTAAGAATTTAAGAAATTTATATTATCAGCAACTTCTTACTTACTTGGGAATAAAGTACAAAGTTCAGCTTCATGTCAAGCTTTTCCTTCTGAAGTTGTAATTTCTTTTGTACCACAGAATGCTGCAACTTTGTAAGACTCTCCCAAGCATATAACAAATTTCTCTGCCCAAAAAATGTAAAACAGTTATTAGTTAAGATTGTATACAATCCTATCCATTTCTAAATAATTAAAGAAACCTCATTTTCATCTCAGATAAATTTGACCAGTCGATCTAATTGGAAGGGCAAACACCTCCATATATATACATTTCAACTAGTTTTGATGTCTTCCTGGTGATGAGGTGGTAGTTCATGTCCTTCATATGGAGTTGAAGGTATCATCTTGTGGTACAGACACAAATCTGAGGGCATATGACAGTACAATTTCTTGACACTCCTTTCGAGTTGATGGTTTTCACATAAATAATCCAAAGATGCCGTTTGATAAGCACCCTTTGAGGAAGGATATCAAATCAAAATTTCAGAACCTTGCAAAGTAAGAACTTCACAACATCTGCTTAGCATCAAAACAAAACAATTAATTATGAAATTCAAACATTACTCCAAAAAAAAAAGCCTAAAGCCTCATCCTTGGACTTGCTCACGGTCCTTGGTGTAAATAAACCTTCTCACGCCTTCAAAAATCTTCTTAGGTACCTCTTTGTTTGATTTTTGAATGCCCTTACAAACACAAAATGTCATTGAGCAGCATTTAGAAATTCACCCAGTGAAAGATCTTAAAATTCTGTACTTTGAAAAGTTAAATTGAAATCATACAAACATGAGAATGTACTTAGTGACTCTAGTGGAAAACACTTGAACAACATGACTAACCCTCCAAGATAGCAAAATATTATAACAAATTAAGATGCATCAAACATGAAAAGAGCAAGAAACTAAATGCATATGAATGAATAAATAAGAAGGGATAACGCATTAAAATTTAAAACAACAATTCCATAGCTAAAGAGTAAAGGGTTCTTCAAAATTGCTAGCAACATTATTAAACTCATGTCTCAAAGGAATCAACAATTTCTGAAAATTTTATTGATTCAATTCTTTTAAAAAACAGGTGGGGCAAAATAAATCTTCTCAAATTTGTGGGGAAAAATAACTGTTATAACAAACTCTATAAGTGGATTATCAAAAAAAAAGTCCTCTAGAAGTGCACAATTGTGGCAACAAAGATGAAGCAAACATTGGACACATTAATTCCAATGCTTTTAAGATTTCTAAACCTTGATTATCCAAAACCAATTATAAATACCTTAAAACTAAACCAAAATCAAACATGAAATTAATTGAATCCAAATACTCACAAAAGTTTTTAGTATACTGAGAAACTAAATTGAATCAAAAATCAAATCAAACCCTAATATGTAACCCAAATACCTAAAAAGCCTGAAACAAAAACAGAATACATGCCCACTGTCAAATTGTACTTTCAAAATGTAGCAAAACCAAATACCATAGTTTACTAAAGACATAAACCGATATTGTGGCTGCTTCAATGTGTGAATCCCTTTATTTATAAGCTTTTTCTACCCATAATTATCTTCCAAAATAGACGTTAAAAGTATAAGAGGATTAAGAAAACTGACCAAAGAAACTTGGTACATTACACTATAAATTAGGCAAAACAAATACTTCCATCATTCATAAATTGAAAAGAAATCATCTCAATTGAGTTAAGTACTATATAAAGCCTTGAATTACTGAATTTTCTCATGTGCCTGCATAACAGATTCTCTACTAATCATCTCAACTTGCTGAAATTTATTGGTATTTAAATATCATAACTGGTTGCAATTCTCTACTTATCACCACAATTCACAGATTAGCAAAGTAAACTAACAAATTTAATTTAAACTAAACAATTTAAAACCTTCAAAACTGGTTACAATTCCTTTTACTATTGTTTCACTTTTGTTTCTTAGTACTAAAATGATTCTCAATGAATTTTCAAGAATGGCATACAACATGAAAAATCCAAAAAACCAAATATTGTAAACACCAAAACCAACACTTAGGAATCTCTGAGAAAATTATCTTTTTTTGATAAGTAAATCTCTGGGAAAATTATTCTCTACCATAACATACAAAGTAATCAGTTTTGTACAAAGAACATTATACTTTCAGATCTAACAATTTAAAACATGCAAAACCCAGGAAAACCCAACATCAAAAATAACAAAAGAGTGGAATTGATAGTGAATAATTAAAAGAAGCCATTTCTTAGGGAAACAATTAGTAATTGCAATTTTTGTATTTTGTGCAGAAATTCACATAGAACGAACGTGAAATGGAGTTGTTGAAGTTGGAAAACAACGTTAGGTTTATCCTTGCAGTTGTGAAGGGAGAGATCATTGTGAGTAATAGGAAGAGAGCTGATCTGTATGTTGAGCTGCAAACAAAAGGTTGCACTCCTTTTCCAAAGAAAGCTAAAGCTGTTGAGCCAGAAGTTGCTGCTGCAACTGATGATACAGAAGAAACAGAAGTTCAGAAAGAAAATGAGAGGCAAAGCAAGGGGTGAAGCTGCTATGGTCTCTACTAGACAAGCATGTGCTTACAACCCACGGAAGAACAACAATAAGAAGGCAAATAATGCAGAATCTGTTGCAATGATCTGTCTCGTCATCTATGGCTGCATTGGTGGATTGGTAAGTGTCAAACATTTGTATGTTTATTATATGTATTAGTTTTTGTTTGAGAAATTGTGTTTCTATTATTCTTCATAAAATCAATTCGAAGAGAACAAAATACTGTAATGTTCAAAGGAGGTTAAAAATTTTCCATGTTACAAGGATTTGGGTCGCTCTGCTAAAAATTGTCCATTTTCCAGCTTTAAGCACGGTTAAGGAAACTTGAAGGCAAAGATTTGGGTCGCTCTGCTGGGTGAGCTAAGGGCAAACCTAAGATAGAAGTCTATGACAAGGATCGAAAGAGGGAGCTGGTGGATTGATTAATGCTGCCGAGGTCTGAGATTTGTATTTTATGTGATGTGTAATTTTCCCCCTTGGTTTTAGGTGTTCACAAGCTTTTCTTTTGTATGTAGAGTTATAAACCTTCAGTGGATTCTGTTCTTGTGCAAACCTTAAATGCTGCTGCTGGCAATGAGGAGGAAAAAGTCACAAAGAAGAGGAAATCAGAGAAAGCAGCAGAGGAGGCTCTTGCTACCGTTGAAGATAAGAAGGAGAAGAAGAAAAAGGAGAAGACCGAGCGAAGAAAGCTGATGAGGGGGACAACGGATATGACCGTGCCGAAGCAGAACATGAAGAGAAAGCGAACAAGAAAAAGGACAAGAAAGAGAAGAAAAAGAAGAAAGCTGGTGAAGGGGAGACAGCCATTCCAATTAATGGTGAGGATTGACAGGTTCTGGACAGCAACTGAACAATTTTGGTTAATTTAGCAGCAACTAGGTACTTCTATCTGTAAAATTCGATTTTCCAATGCTGCACCCTTTTTCATTTGTGGGTTCTTAAAGTTTCAAACTAGTGTATGCTGATGTTGGCTAGGGAGAGGACTGGATGTTTTATATTTGGCGGATCACATAATTAATATTTCTTCTTGCATTTCTTCTGACTCCCCTTCAAATCAGAATGTTTATGTTACAAAGGGGGGTTAGTCAGCTTGTATGTTTTGGTTATTTTACAATGATCACTTTCGTTAATTTGTTAACAATTTAGGTTCATGCTGACTTAGAATTACTTGGTTTTTCCCTTTGTTAGGTTTTAGAAGTCCGTCCTGTGATTTCTTTCCTAATGCACATTTTACTGCTTGGCAGCTTATTATTTTTATGGCATATACAGCAAAAGGTCCGACACTTGCATTCTTTGTTCATTTTATATTCCCTTGCCGGTTTATATTTATAGAAATCGGTATGACCATGTGTAAGTTTAGGTTTCCGCTTGTCACTGCACATTGTGGAATAGGTTTGTGGCTGCTGAATATTTATTCGTCAGCCATGTAGAATTACACAGCTGTGTTGCTTCAGAAGTTGTTCATGGTTTATTAATTCTTCATCATTGTAATCCATGGCCTTGAAACATTTTGTGGGCTGCATTTTTGCAGGGACTGGGCTGGCTGGAATGAGACAGAGGGACTTGATTAAATGGTATGTGGCTCAGCAGAATGAGAAAAATAACTACTGGGCTGGCTAGGCTGGCTGCTGCTGCAATAGGTGAATCATTTTTGTAATTTGTTGTAACTTATGTCAGTGGTGCATCTCCTTGAGTCTTAATCTATTTCGTTGTGAAATTGTTGAGTTTCAAGCTGTTAAATTGTAACAATTTTTTTGTTTTGTTTGCTGAAGTGTTAATTGTAACAGTTTCTTCTACGGTGGTGTCAACATCAAAGTTCACAAGGATTTGCTGAAAAATGAATGCCCTCATATTGTTGTTGGAACGCCTGGAAGAATATTGGCACTGGCAAGAGAGAATGACCTTTCTTTGAAGAACGTGAGGCATTTTATTCTGGATGAATGTGACAAGATGCTTGAATCACTTGGTATAAGACATAACCACCCTCTAACCTTGATTTCATTAAATTGATTGTTTCAATGTCAAGTTTGTCTGGTATTGATGGGATTAACTGTAATCATTGTATGATTTATACTTTATGCAGACATGAGGAGGGATGTGCAGGAGATCTTCAAGATGACTCCTCATGATAAACAAGTAATGATGTTTTCTGCAACACTCAGCAAAGAAATCCGCCCAGTTACCATATGAAATCGACTTTATTTGTTTTTAAACAATTCTCTCTTAGTTGAGAACTCTCTACCCAAGTCTTATAAATTGATATGTCATTAATTACAAAAATTAATATAAATACTAATTTATTATTTTGTTGAAATGACACTAATTAAATTAATTACCACGTCAATTTGTAAACTTTTTGTTAAACTTTTTATAATAGTTTTAGCATTTTTCTAATTGTATATTAGCGCATTGATAATTTGTTAGTACCAAATTGACCGTAATTTGCATTTTCATTAAAAAAAAAAATTATTCATATTCTGTAATCAAAATTCTAGTTCCGTCCTTGACTATTTATGTTGCATATAATCTCTCATACATCACCAACGTTCTTTTAGACACCCACACAGGAATAGGATCGATGTTTGAAGATTGAGACCGACATCACTAAATAAAGTTTGATTATTAATAGAATTTTACATTTAATAAATTAGGTTAGGCTTATCCATCGGAATTCTTAGTATAATAGGAAACGGATAATTGCTTGCTTAAAGGGAACCGAAGAGACGATCCTGTTACTCTTAGCTCCCGTAATTGCTTGCTTTTACTTTGTTTCTCTATTTTCGCAAGGCCGTTGCTACTGTCTCCTGTAAAAATATCTGTTCCTTTCTTTACCCTTTCATGATAAACAGCAGGCGGTGCAAGCCTCAATAGAGGCATGTGTTCTATTTGAACTAATCTCTGGTCCTTTTGCAAATTAGTCAAGATCTCAAACTGCAGCATCCAATTCACATTTGATTAATTTTCAATGTTTGTGAAGTCCAGGAAATGGAAAAGATAATGACAATTATAAGTCAATGTTTACCCGTGAAATTTGCTGAAGCCCATAGAAATTCTCTAATGCATCACTTTCATGGGGGTGTAGAATACTAGTTCCATGTGATTGTTGTGGCCTGGCCGAAAATTTACTTACTAAACCATTTTTTGCAAGAATCGATTTATTTCTTGCTTTGTGAGATTTCTTCTTTGGTATACAAACTGGGCATCCAGATGAGGCACCTCTATTTGATGCCTCATTTTCCGGAACTTCACATTGAAGATGTGTTGCATGACCACAATTAAAAACACACATGCTAAAGCTAGAAGAATTCTTCGGGAAAAGGCAATTACATATACAACATATAGGACGCCGGGGTGCATACGCATTAGAGGCCCCCTTCTTAAGTAAGCTCATGGTATAGAATGTATCATCCTCTATTAAGGATTTGGCAGTGTCCTAAACCAACAAATTAAGAATTATAATCAATAGAAAATTGTATACTCTGCAATATTTTATAATTACAGTCGAGTGAGTCAGCCTTATATCTAACTTTAAAAAGAGAGTCATTTATCCACTAGAATGTCAACAATTAATATGCACATGCAATCAGAAATTACAATCAAACTAAAATATCACTATTAAGTGTGCTTGAGCATTGTACAAGAGTAGCTTGTATCTAAAACCAGATGCCTTGATGCAAGTTTGCTGCTCACTTCAGTGCAACAGAAATACTAAATGCAACGTGCCATGCAACTCTTTGCAACAATTATATAAGCAACTTTCAAATTCTTTGCATTAGCTATGAGAAGACGTTAATATCCCAAAGATGGGAGAGGAGTTCATTCATGATAGTACACAAAGGTCCTAGAATCGCACTAAAGAACTCAAATTCACAAGAAGGTTTATGACCTAATCATGCATGTTGGCATAGTTAAATCTCAACAAAGATGCAAAAATAATTTCCATTATATAAACTAATGCAACAAGTATACACAAGGCCGAGGACATGATGGTTGGAAGGCGAACATATCCTATCATTCCTTCAACAATCTCTTTGATGAACTGAGAGAACAATTTCCTCAAGATATGAGCCCCTGTGCGATTTTGATATTCTCCAACTAACTATGCATGCTTCATCCCCATGTGAGACTGATGATTCGGTCAGCAGTGGAATATGATTTTCTCCTCTAGATACCATTTCATCACCATATGAATCCATCAAAGGTTCACAAAACCTGAAATGAATTTTTGTGAAGAATTAGCACTATTTATTATTTTTCCTGCACACACACACACACACACACACACATATATATATATATATATATATATATATATATTTATCTTAATTCTTAACAATATAATAACTTCCTCCTAAGAGAAGTTTCTTATTTAGCAACTTTATGAAGAGCAGAACAGTTGTTAACATGAAAACAAAGCAAGTGAAACTAAGCATATGGATATATATTCTCAGTATCTTTCAAGGTCATGTAAAAGCCAAACAAACCATACATGATAACAACCTGAGCCTTAATGACATATTCAAGTCTTTCCTAGTTATATCTATCCTTGTTTATATCTATCCTTGTTGATTTTGTAGAAGCTACTATCTCATTCAATCTCCACTCTGACCTGACAAAAATTAAAAATAAGAGAGAGAGAGTGAGAGAGAGAGAGAGAAACCTACTCCACTACATTATTTTTAATCTTTTAGAGGCTACCTTATCCTGGAGCAACTGCAGTTCACCATTTCAAAACCTTTTGTTTTACTGAGAAGAAACTCTTTAATGCAGGAGCAAACCAAAAGTTATTTCGATATTTTATTTTAGATTTTCAGTGGATAATTTCAAATTGTAACATAGTTATTTGATTAGTATTTGAGATTGTTTAGAATTATCGGATTAGCATTTGAGATTAGCATTAAAATACAATCGTTAGTTTCCAAATGCGAAGAACAAAAACCAAATGAAATTCTTAGCATATTATATAAAAACAGGGAGGGCACTTGCCTAGTTTATACCACTACCACTTGTCGAAGCCCCACGGGAAATGGGACAGCATCTGCGGTTATGCCCCTCTTGATGACACACTCCACATCGCTGCCTCGGTTGAATCTCCCTCAGGTCTGGATCTTCCCTCCGGCTTCCCCGTTCTCGTCGTACCCCATCCATTTCATTCCTTAATCTTGACTTCACAGGACGACCTTTGGCCCGCAACAGCTGTGGGTCAGGCACCCACCGTGGTCCGCGAACGTCCCTCCACAAGGACTCAGACTTGGGCACCACAAAATGATGTGAATATGTGTGGATCGCGTTGCTCAAACTGTAACATGGGTCAATATAGCTGGTCGCATCGCGGTGCAGAGCTTTCAGAACTTTAATTGCATGTGAACAAGGGATCTTCAAGTTTTGCCACTTTCCGCAACCACATGTCCTAGCAAATACTTGCACTTCATGACTGTGGTTTCCCCCTCCACCTCTATGGTCGTTGTACGGGGTAACCACTTGATATACACCAGTTTCATGATTAAAATGCCTCAGAGTGTGTCCTGCAATTTTCTGCTCATTTTTGTTATAGATCTCCATTGCATAATCACTCCACTCCTTACCTTGAGAGAGATCAGAAGAAATTTGTTTATGTCGATCGTGGAAATATGCAACAAGTTTGGCCCAAGTGAACTCAGCCATTGCAGCAATGGGCAAACCGCGGGCACCTTTAAGTACCCCGTTAAAGCACTCAGAGATATTGGTTGTCATTGCCCCGTAACGTCTTCCACCATCATGTGACTGGGTCCATTTTTCCACATCCTCACTCATTAGATATGTGTGTGGCATATAGCGTATAATATGGCGATCAGTAGGGTCTACACCCCTCAGTAAATTAATCTCGGCCTCCTTAATGGTTTGCATTATGGACTCAAATTTAGCTTCATGAGTCGCATATCCAGCTTTCAGGGCCAATGCCTTTAGAGTCGGGTCATCAAAGTGTGTGTTGAAATTGCTAGCAACATGTCGAAGGCAATATCGATGAAATACCCGTTCTGTTCCGTCCTGACCTCTAGGCCACTCTCGAATGGCGCATTTGATACCTTTATGTCGGTCAGAAATAATGCAAATGCCCTGGTTAGGTATGACATGCTCTATCGAAGTCCTTAGACACTCTAAAAACCACCCCCAACTAGCCCCTGACTCCTTGTTCACAACAGCAAAGGCGAGAGGTAAAACCTTTTGGTTAGCATCGGTTGTCATTGCAATCATCAATACCCCTTTGTATTTACCATACAAATGAGTCCCATCAATACTGATCACCGGCCTGCAATATTGGAATGCAGCAATGCATGGAGCGAATGCCCAATATACATAGCGTAGTAACGCAGTACCTTCGAGTGGCCTAGGTATGGTGTGATAGCTGTACTGGGTACCCGAATCCTGATCCAAGTATGCCAATAACAACTTTCGCAACCTTTGGTAAGACTCCTCCCAATCCCCAAATATCTTAGCAATTGCCTTTTGTTTTGCGTCCCATACTTTATAGTAAGAAAGCTCATGACCATACTTAGTACGTATGATCTCCCAGAGCTCATCAATACGAGCAGTGTGATTTTTTCGCAATTTTTCCACAATTTCTGATGCAACAAAATTAGAATCCATCATTCTACCGTCTCTATGCAGGCCAAAGGGTATACAAGTGTGTGGACCCACATAAGACGTAACCATCCACAAACCATTAAGTTTAGCCTTCATAAATGCCCCAACATACCACTTGCAGTTGTCGTCAACACATGCGGCGCACAATTTAGTTGGGGTCGACCTTCGGATTCTAAAATTTCTATTATTAGTTGCTGCGTATATTGTCAATGCACGCTTCACCGCCTGTTTATTTGCAAAAGTCAATCCTTTAGAAAAATTCATCCCATCCTCCCAAGTAGAAACAAATGGTATCTGAAGACGTGAAGGATCAACCATATTTTCCCAAGTATTTGCGTAGAATGAGTCGGCAGGAGGTCTGTAGCTAGTGGTCGTATTTGTATCATGCTGGATGCCAATATCATCGTCTGCAGCACCTTCATCATGGTACTCCATATTTTCCTCTTCAAAATTGGGAACGACTTCGTGGTCATCTACATCGTTCTCAAAGTCGCCTCGCTCAACCATCTCTTCGAACTCATCCACACCATCACTATTTTCACCATCATTCGCAGCACGATCTTCGTCTTCGTCTTCCTCCTCTAAATGTGTCTCTTGAGGATGGAGGGTTTCACCAGTATTGGCAACATGATCTTGAAATGGGAGCATATAACCTCCCACAGCATGATCTTCGTCTTCATCTTCCTCCTCTAAGTGTGTCTCTTGAGGATGGAGGGTTTCACCAGTATTGGCAACATGATCTTGAAATGGGAGCATATAACCTCCCATTGAAGAATCCATTGTATATCCTCCCATTGTATACCCTCCCATTGAAGAGTCCATTGTATACCCTCCCATTGTATTCCCTCCCATTGTATTCCCTCCACCATCTAGGGTTGTAAATTGTAAAGACGCAGTTGTTTCTTGCACCACCTCAGTATCAACTTCTGCACTTGCCTCCAAACTTACATACAACTCAGCAGCATTTACTTGGGGCATTTTCTGAATCCTATTAAACATCATCTTTACATGTTTGTCTTCTTTGATCGCCATATACCCGTAATTTATCCGTTCGTGAAGGACTTCTTGTGGGTAACGATAAATAATCTTGATATCATACCAAGCGCGGTTCAAATTCAATTCGCCCATGATTTTGCTCTTCAAATCATTCAACGTCTTCAACTTACGACGTATCATCATGTAGTAGCATTGGATACCCGGCCCTCTAAACGGGATTCCATCAATCTCTTCAGGATTGTCAAGGGGTCCACCGAAGTATACATTTATGTCAATATTCTTCAAAGATTGTGAACCTATTAAAGAGTCAAGTATAGTATGTTAGTGACATATTTTATCTCTTTCATTTAACATCAATTACAAAACTTTTTCTATCTACTCAAAATACAAAAATTACAACGTCTCACGCCACAATTGCATATACTCACCCCACATCACATACAATTCTACTGGCGCAATCATTATCATTTCGTACTTAAACAATGAAAAAACTAAAGACAAAACTCACCCCTATTACAAAATGTTAACTCAGCTCTAACAAAAATATAAATAACAATATCAAACCAAACAACAAAAGTAATGAGGATGTGCAAATGAATGAGTGCAATCATGTAACATCATTATTCCATATATAATTTCAATTTTTAGGTATATTAGAGTCTAATTCTAATTGGGCCCAAGAAAAATACAACTCTAGCCCCCTCCATCAAATCTGCCCAAATGAACAAGTTAATGATTATTTAGTTGTTAAAGAAATGTAATATTTTTTTTACTTATTAGAAATAGGACATGAAAGTTGCATTATGTCCATTTTCCTTTGATCAACTGAATAATTATTTAAAATATATCATTATTACTAATATTTTTGACTTTATTTTTCACATAAAGTAAAATCTTATGATCATCGATTTGATTCTATGATTTACTCAATGAGGACCTCTTATAGGTCCTGTTTAGGATCTCAATTTTAATAACCTTGGTTTTACTTGTAAATTACAAATATCTACTAGAAACATATTCATATAGATAATGTTTAATAGATCATGTTTAGGATCTCAATTCTTTTATTAGATCATGTTTAATTTATTCATAAATGTTTTTGAGTCAATACCATTATCCATATTACAGTGGTAAGCTTTTGCCAAATGGAACACTTGCAACCATAGGCCAGTTGATGCATTAAATCCAGTTTATAGAAAAATATTAATACATGAAACTGTTGATGTTTAATATAAATAATAAAAAATGGAACTAAAAATATTAATTTTAATAATTTCATTGCTAAATATAATAATATTATAACGTTTGACTAAAATAAACAAATAATTATACTATTTATAAAAGTATTGGATTTAATTTAAGTTAAAATATTTTTGTATTAATGGAATAACGTAGAGCAGAGGGGTTCATTAGACACATTACCCAAAAAAAAAAAAAAACAATTATATATATAAAGTGGTATATATATATATATATATATATTTAAGTGGTTACTACAAACAAATATTTTTATTAGGAAATGTCATGACAAATTCAATACAAGCAACACTTTCTAAAGCAGTTATATATACACTAAACAACCAACTAGAGAATGAGGATATATATATATATATATATATATATATTTAAGTGGTTACTACAAACAAATATTTTTATTAGGAAATGTCATGACAAATTCAATACAAGCAACACTTTCTAAAGCAATTATATATATACACTAAACAACCAACTAGAGAGTGAGGAGGAGACCCTTACCTGACATGAGGATGTGCAAATGTACTACTGGGATTGTATGAGAGTGAGAGAGAGGGACACTACAATGATCGGCTTGTATGAGAGTTAAGAGGAGAGTATTGTTCTGCTCTGTAGAATGAGTATGAGAGTTGAGAGAGGAGTAATGCAGAGTGAGAGAGGAAGAGTTGAGAGAGAAGTAATTCCTGTAGACAAAGAGCCTCAGTCAAATGTGACATAAAGTAGTCAGGAGCATGTGACCAAGCAGAGAGCAAAGCTATAAAAAACGTGAAGGAACGTGAAGGGGCAGCGGTTTTCCAAAATATTCAGCTCAGACTGTCAGTGACATGACCAGATGGGACTGGACAGCGTCCACATGGAACTCGAGTTTCTGAGACTCGAGATCTACGTGGAACTCGAGTCTCAGAAACTCGAGTTCCATGTGGACGCCACCTGGGAACAAGCCACGTCAAACAACAGAAACCGAGCCTTAAAGAGTCGAGGTATGAGCACAGAATTCGACTCTCTGAGACTCGAGATGTTACTAATGCATATTGTTTCCAAACCGGGCCAACTAACTAAATAGTTAGAGAAAAAAAAATAGTTAGCTATTTTCGCCTCATTTTTGCTCTTATAGAAAGTAGAAAGTTAATTTGCTTCATCAACAGGGGATGCTCTTAATGCGTTGAAAACCAATTTGGCAGATCCTCACAACGTCCTTCAGAGCTGGGATCAAACATTGCTCAATCCCTGCACTTGGTAATAACCTTACCGGAGTCATTCCAAGTGAAATTGGTAACCTAACGAAACTGATTAGATTGGACCTCTATCAGAATCAACTTTCTGGGGAGATCCCAACATCTCTTGGAAACTTGGTATCCTTAAGGTTTTTGTAAGTACTTATCCAATTTTCTTCAAAGTTTCAACTGCTTAGATAAAAGAGCAGGGGGTGAATTAGAGGAATTTTGTCTTCAACTATGATTTTGTTTTGTTCGCAGGAGATTGCAAAGTAACGAGTTTAGTGGCACAATACCATTAGAGGTCTTTCAACTTGTTCGCTATGGGAATTTGCATATTTTGTGAGTTAACTCATTCTGTATTATTCCAATTTTTTTGTTAGCTTGAATTTGATATTTCCATTCTAATCATTTACATCTATTTTCACTTTTATAAAAAAGTTCACAATTTATATGATGTTTATGTCTAGGAAAAGTTTTAACTCTAAACCTGTTTAGAAAAAAATTTCTCGAAACAACTATGTTATGTAATTGATAAATTTATCTACAAGTATTTTAAGTCATATGGCTTATGAAGTCATGTGACTTGTTTAAATAAAAGACATAAATTGTTTTATGAGTTGTTATATAATGTATTAGAGAGGATTCTTCCAAATTGGGTTGGAGAAAAACTTTGTCATTTATCCTATATCAGCTTAGCAAATAACCCAACAAATACATCATAGATACTTTGATGTTATTTTACTTGAGTCAAATGAATTTTCACTTAAGAACTTTCTTTCTTTTGTCTATTTTTTGAATGAATATTAGATGAAAGTTTTTAATTAATTGTGTACCTTGGTCCTCCTTTTTCTAATGGTAATTGGATTTTTTTTTAATCAGGAATGTATCCGATAATCAGCTGGTAGGGACTGTCCACTGTACAAATACAACTGGCGCACAATAATTTTCAATTTGCTTATCACCTTTTCTTTTTAATTCACATTTTAATCCTATATCCAATTCGTGGGTTGTAGGGTTTGCAGTTACTGAAATAATACAAGATCGGGCTCTGAAGTAAATGAGGATTTAGATTACAATACCGTGCGGCTTTTAAATAAATTTGGAATTTCTGGAGCCCAATAAATCATGGCAATAAACCTCTACGTTTCTGTTTTGCATTGAAGCCCATTATTTTTTTCAATAAATCTATATAAAGTTATATACTTCTTTTCTTTTTTGGCCCTAAATTATTATGTCCATAACATAATTTTTTTTTTATCTCTAATAAAATACCTTCCCTCCCCGTTATTTTTGCAAGGCCAACATTGGTCTATTCTTATTTAGTGTTTTTGGGCCGTGATTGGTTAATGTAGGAAGTTCATATCGTTTGCATGGGCTCACTTTTCGTATCAACTTATGATAAGTGTAATATTAGGCTAAGCCCAAAACTTATGGACTGAAAGATGGTTACCTCTCTGGAGGGCCTTATAATAGTTGAAGGGCGAGATCATAGCAAATACCTTTTATTTCCTTATCTGATCCACATTATGGTGTGATTCCATTGTTTATGAATGTCAATGGATATAGGAAAAATATTTTTCAAAGTGAATATAAGGGCCCCCCAGACAACTAGCAAACTAGCAAAGTTACTTTAGGTGTAGCTTTGAAAACAAATTGAATCTCACTGTGGAGGGAAAAGTAGTGGGAAATTGTTGGCCTTTATTGTTAACATATTGGCCAGTTTGCATTATTCAAACAAAAAGATCTTTTGACTCTTGTTCTTCCTTTTCCAATCTTATCATGGTGATCTTGAGCCCACAGCAAACCTTGCCACTCAAAACTCCTTTTGGATAAAATATGCTGCCTCTTTGATTTTTTTTTTTTTTTTTCTTTTTTGCTTTTTATAAGTGGAAGGTATGGAGGACTCTTTGATCAGAAAGAATATATGAAAATATGACCCTATATGGAATCGAATTGGAAAATAAGTTTCCCTGTCCAAAATTAAGTGCTTGAGAATAAAATCTTGTTGATACCAGATAAGCTTGATGAATGGTGCTAGGAATACATTAATTTTCTTCCTTTTTTCCGCAATTAATGATATGACAAACAATTATTAAAGCAAAATCATCGTCATATAGAATTACTATTAACATCACTTTTATTTAATACTATTACTAACCTACAATCTCAACAATTATTAAAAGAGTTTGGTTAATAAATATTCTTAGAGCATTTGTTAATGGATTATTTAAAAAAAAAAATTAAATATCACTTTTATAGGAAATATAAAAAAAATCATTAAAAAAATCAGTTACTACCTTTTTTTCATAAAAAGTTTCTAAAAGAATGAGTAAGAAAGAGAGTTTTGTATAGTATAACTTATCTCACATTCTGTTAAAAGTTATCATAACTTTTAAGTAGAAAGTAAAGTTTGCAATATAATTTTGTTTTAGAAATTAGACTTAAAAGTCATTCCTCTCTTTCTAAAATGTGGGTTTGTTTCTCAAAAACAAACCCCAAAAAATAAATATAAATAAATAAATAAATAATCTAAACATTCGTTAACTTTTCTCCGGTTAAAAAGATTGTGACGCGCTTATACGGCTATACAGGTTGAAAATCAAAGATTTGGTCGGATTGATTCTCACGGTCTATGTGTTGACAGAGTAAATGTTTTTACAAAGTGGTCATTAATGGTCAACCAAACTCCCTTTTTATGTTTTTTACTGTAGGTATGGGACCTTAGAGAAATTCGCGAGGTTGTTATTATACACTCAATGATCCGTATAGAAAGCTTTTTTATAATCTTTGAACGAGTAGAAGAAGAAGAAGAAGAAGAAGAAGGCCTTTTTAGAGTGTTTCTTCCACCCTTTTTTCCCAATTTAATGATACATTAATTGAAAGGAAATGACAAATGAGAAAGAAGCTGGTGCAGTGTCAAGTGCTTTTGGCTTAGTCAAGTCACTTCTTTTAAGGAGATGAAGTTAATCATAATGTAAGATTACAAAGGTGCTCTGCGTAAGTGTCCCACTCTCCCACTACAAACATGCACATGCGCCAAGTCCAACTAAGCCTAAGCCTTTGCCTCTGCCTTTGCCTCTGCCTCTGCCTTTGAATGATGAAGTCAAAACTAAGATAAGGACCCCCAACAAAAACAATAAAACCATTCGTTAAAAGACGAGTCTCTCATTTCACATGCCAGCAAAGCAATTACCGCTCTACTTTCTATTACTAATGGTCCTTATCCATCATTAGCTACGCTACCCATATGTCCATTTATTGCGCAGTTAATTTGGAAATTTCCTTCTTCTCCACTTTGGATTCACTGTTTTTGTTGTGCAATATTGCGCCCAGCGCATTATTTCAAAAATAGGGAAAAGTTAATGGTTTTAACTTTTTCCTGTAAGTTCTCACCCAAAAAAAAAAAAAAAATTCCTATAGAAAGGAAATTAGGGTGTTTGTTTAAAATGATGTGAAAATTATGATTTCTAAAGTGTTGTGAAAACACGTGTTTACATTATTCATAAAGTAAAAAATGTGTTTGGTACCATATATCAAATAAAATGTTTCAGTGTAGGAAAAAACATAATTATGTGTTTGATATGTGTGGAACCCTTGATTGGAATTGAAGAAGGAAGCTCCTGTTTGGTAACGTCGTTTGTATTTTTTGAAAATACATGTAGGTGAAAAAATGTGTAAAAATATGTGTAATGTTGTTTAAAAACTAAAAAATATTGCTTAAAATGCTATACAAAACGGCCCCTGTTGTCTAATCAAATGGGCCCCATGTTTTCAACGTATTTAAAAAAGTATCATTAAGTAACGTTGTTTGAAAACTGAAAACTAGTAAGAGAAGTTTTCTAAATTCAGTATTTAAACACCCTAAAATAAGCAACGTAACTCAAACACTACTAAAAAAACACGCTTACCAAACGTGTTTTTTTTTTAGAACCACATTTTTCAATGTTTAAACATTGAAAACATTGTTTGAAATTACATACCAAAAGCCCTTAGTTTTAGAAATGTTTTTAGAAACTTTTCATTGAAAAAAATAAAAATTGTGGTGATGCAATCCACAACAATTTTGGGTTCGTTAGACCTGGACCCCAATTAATTTGTATGTTGATAAAAGATATAGCCCACAATGAAAGATTCCAGAAAAAAGTTGGCTAGAAGACGGTGGTAATAAATGGTTGAGGTAGTTTGTTGCTAAAGATCCGACTACCCAAGGAGGATTTCAGATAGCCGAAATACCCCTTAGGCTTCCCAAGCTAGGCCACCTTCCCCAAATAGTAGTTGATGTTTTTTCTCTCCTTTTCTCGTGCTTCTCTCCCCTCAAAATGTTCCAACCACCTTCACTAGCCCCGTCCTTCTTTTTTATACCCTTCTATTAGTAGACCCATAATAATGAGAGAATATTTTGTTGGCATCTAGGTCCCTCCTATCAAGGTGCCTAGGTGGCCCTTTAGGTCTAGGCTACTATTCCAACACGTCAATCTTATGCCAAGGAGTGGGACTCATTGTTTTGCTACTGAAATGATTTCCTAGTAACTTGAGCCCGACGCCGAATCTCGTACTCAGCTAGGGAACTTTCCCAAGACATTATTTCCCTTCCCTAGGGGACATATAAGGTTTGTTCGGATGCCATAGAGAATGCAACGGCGTAATCCAACTCGAGCCTCCTGCTTGTGGATGGGCCTAGGATTGGTGGTCCTCGGCCTAAGTTTGGTATAGGCTGAACTTTATCCTCCCACGAAGATTATAGATTATATCAATAATATCTACTTCTATGTAGAAGGTATTTGTCAAAACTCTAGCACAAATTTAGGATGAATGAAAATGTTCTCACTCTCACTAAGAGTAGAACAATCAAATATCTATAATACATTTTTAGGCTTATACATGATGAGATCAAAATACAAACATTTGAATTCCGATCTAATTCCTATCGCCTATTTTGAAGCTTGATGATTTTGATTTCGAGAAAGATTTTTTTTTAGATAGTTATAATATATTGCTAACTAAGCAACTCGAACTATTTTCTATATAAATCTCAAACACTTTGCACGTAGGCATATGTCAATTAAGTTACAGGCTCTTAACAATTTTAGAGATAAACTTGATCGCATTGTCTTGACAAGACTCTTGAATATTGATTTGAAACTTATGGTGATCCAATGGCATAAAAAATTTCTTGGCTCCCTAAAGTGGCATATAAAGTCTGTTTTATCTATCTTAATTGTAATTTGCAGCAGCCCACTTTAATCGATTAGATTAGATTAGATTGTGGTTGTGGTTGTGGTTGTGGATCAGCTAGCCCGGTAATTACTACCATTAGCATACTGGTTGGCATGGGAATAGTTTTTTTTGGACCGATTCCAAGCTATTCCCTCAATACAAATTGGTTGACTTATTGTATTGATACTCGAATTTTGCTCCTTTAAAATTGGGCCTCTCAATACCGAATCTGTGTATCAACAAAATATTAAAATCAACGGCCAGAACAGGAACAAAATTATATTGGGAGATAATAAATCAATAATGTCTGCCCGACCACCACAAATATCCAAGTTACATTATTCGCAGATGCCCGTGCAACTTTATGATTTGTCTGGACTCTAATTTATTTATTTCTATATGCTTTATTAATAAATAAATAAAAATATTGGTATGAAAAACATTGAAATGCGTCAAAGTGGGCAAGTGTCAGTTTGCAGATGCCTTGGTTCTCAATTATTCTGATCTATCAGTTTTGGCTCCGACAAGGTTCAAAAGATTTTTGGACCAAAATAAAAGAGTTCAAAGGATATGTCTGGATTCTCCCACCCAAATTCCCTTTTCAATGCACGCAACCCCTGCTTACTTACATTGTCTGCAATTTTTTTTTTTTTAAAGAAAAAAAAAAAAAAAAAAGCACATATGGCCAAAAAGGGTGGGATTTAGGAAAATATTTTCTTCTAGACTTTTTATTTTATTTTATTTTTTATGAAATAAAGGGGGACCATATGTGACTTACTCCTCAGGGCGTGACCTAATAGGGGCACTTCCGACTAGGAAATGTTAGATTGAGCCATAACTGCTGTGATCGGGGCACCACATACCTCATCCTGGCACCCCAAGAGAGCCAGAGTGTGGGGCACAATGCATGCCATAAATCTCCCCCCCCCCCCCCCCCAACCCCCACGGCACCCGCCACGACTCAAACATGGGACCATGAGCATGCACACGGGATCCCACACCGCTGGGCCACCCCTCTTGGGGCATTTTCTTCTAGACTTACTACTAAACAATCTGCTCCCTGAAAGAACATATTAAATGACCAACGTAAGTGATACAAATTTTTATTTCTTTTTTACAACCATGCATTTTCACATCTTGTCTTCTAGTAAGTGTGAATGGATAAATTACTATCATTTTTATATGGGATCACAACTCATACCAATTTTATTATGCACCAAATACATTAGTAGTTATGCAAAATTGTGTCCTTAAGCCTATTGAATTAGAAGAATATCATGTAAGGAAAAAAAAATCAGTTACGAGTGTAAATTATAAAATGTGAGTCCATAAAATTTTTTATCACCATTTTCTAATCAATTAAATAAAAACATAAAAAGGGGGCATGTTTTGGAAGTATTTCATAAAATTTTCACCGTAGGAGTTTGGACTAATTTTTAAAAAATAAAGAAAATAAACTAGGTAAGAGTATCTCCAATAGCTTATGTAAAAGCAAAATAATCTCTATAATAGAGAATGAGATAAAAAAAAAAATGGTCTTCAATGGATTCTCTAAATCATGATTTTTTTTTTTTTTTTTTGGCTTATGAATAGTAGCTCATCAAGTCTGATGGGCTACTGTACATTAACAAAAGAATAAAACAAAATTAAAAATTAGTAAAGAAAGGAGTGGAAACAGAGGTATGAGAATACGTGTGTTGAAAATGAATAAATAATTAATGAAGAAATAGTATTTAAATGAGATAGAAAAATGATAGAGAATCTGTTGAAAGATGTATTTAAAAAAATAGATAGGTAAAAGAAAAATATTACTATTTACTGTCTAAACAGTACAAAAATATAGAAAAACTGCTGAAAATGCTCTAAAAATATATCTTTACCTATTTTTCACATGCCATTAACTGTAGTTCTTTCTGCTAGCGGGAATTTTTGTCCCATCTAACATGACTTTGTTGTCTAATCTCCTCTTAAGCAGTATAGACGAGACTTACGGCTGTAGCTTCGCTAGCCATAAGAAAAGTTAATCTCATTCTCTCTCTCTCTTCTTCTTTTTTTTTCTTTTTTTCTTTTTTTAATATGAAATGGTGACTAAAATGTCTTTATTTGCTATATATATATGAAACCGCAATCAATGTGTCCATAGCGCTATTTATTACACACAATTCACATGTTCACAGTAAAAAAAGGAGAAGATTTATAAATATTTTGTTATATTGCATACATTGCTCAGCTGTCGATTCATACTTTAGAAATTAGAATAGTATGGTTAGCAAATAAATAGTGGTCAAGAGTTTTGGAGTTCGACTTATTCGTATTTCTTGACGTTTTAATAAGAGATATTTAGGGTTCAAATTCTTACGCCCATTATCGAATTACCATTAAAAAAAAAAAGCAAATAAATAATGTAATATGGACATGCAATGCAATATTTTCTTAATTTAATTACAAATCATACCATTAATTAGTTTAGTCCTTTTTCACATTCATTCCTATTGTTTAGATATTTTTCAATTTTGTCATTCAACTTTTCAATAACCGTGTGCAATACAGTTCTAAAATATAAAAGTTATTTTCCTTTTAAAATCAAAACATGTACAAAACCACGTCACCTATTATCTTCATATTTTGCTTCAAATCTTGGTGTTTCCCAGATATTTAGGGTTCAAATCTCCTCCCCTCATCCTCCTCAATGTATCAACAATAAAAATACACCAATATTATGCTATATATATATATATATATATATGCACCAAGGAGAGGGGTTAATTGTTCAATTTTTTCATATAAAAAAAAAATTGTTCAAATCAAAAGTCTAAAGACCAAATTGATATTTACGTTTTGTAAAAAAAAAAAAAAAAAAAACTTAATTTATTAATTAATTTTTCTTTTTAAGTTGGAAAATATCAAAATTACATCATTTCATGAGATAAAACCATAATGATCGAATATAAGTCAAGAAGGGTAACATTTATCACAACATGCTAACACAATAATTGTGAACAAAATTATACACTAAAATTCAATTTAGCCCCTTAACCTTTACTTCAATTGTCAAATACAACCTATGTTTAATATTTTGTCAATTGGGTCCCTCACTTTGTAAAAATGAGTCAATCTAGTCCTCCCATCCAAATTTGCTAATAAATAACGTAGTTTATAACTTTTTTAATTAAAAATTAAATTGAAAATATTCATAAGATGCATCATTTAATAGATCATATTCTTTGATGAGTTTATTTAAAATAATAATAATAAATATATTCAAATGATTTCATTTACTAACAAATTTTGATGGAAAGACCATGTTAACTCATTTTGACATGGACCAAACAAAAAATAAACCTTAGGAACTAATTTGATAATTGAAATATAAGTCAAAAACACTAAATTGAATTTTAGCCAAAGAACAAAACTTAGATATAATTTCTTAGGCATTATATATTAAATTCTCCAAGTAAATTAAATCATATGATTGTATTAACAAATAAATTACTTAATCAAACCTTTAAAAAAAGATAACATTGTCCCTTAAAAAAATAATATAGTTTTTATTGTATTTATAAGTACAAAGTAACTAATTAAATTTAATGAACAAAACTAAGGTGTACCTAAATTTTGTCCTTTAGCCAAAAATATAAAAAATTTCCCCATCACTCAACTCACTAGAGTTTCCTATCCCGTTAATGATATGGACGTGCACGTTATGGAGCCAAATACTGTAATAAGATATAATAAGAACAATGACAAATTGACAATACCCATCACAAAAAAAAAAAAAATGTATTCAACTTTGCCCACCTCATTAAAACTTTGGCACACCCGTACCAATAATATTAAAAGTATTGGAACCGTTGTTTTGGTTTGGGTACACAACACAAGTAGCAGTCCTTTTAGTTTTATGGGCTCTATAAATCTCCCACCAAAGTTTTGATTCCTTGCCTCCTTGCTAAGAAGAAAGAGGCAACTGTCTCTCTCACCATCTTAGTCTCTCTCTCACACACACATACACACTGTATTCATAAGGATCTTGACTCCTTAAGTCCCTTAAGGCTCTTGAGAGTTTTAGTCTCTGTGTTATTCATAAAAATCTTAACCCTTGAGGACCCTTTAAAGGCTCTTCTCAAGTTTTAGCCACAGCTAGCTTTCAAGTTTTGCTATTGAAGATGAGGGCAATGTTTCATCTTCTTACTGCTTTTCTTCTCTTATCAACCCTTTTAGCACCTGCAAATGCAAACTTAGAAGGTACAAAGAGAATTTACAATCTGGGTATTTTTCATAATGATTTATTTATTTTGAATCTAGCTACTTTTTCTTGGTTTTTGTTCAAAATGATTTATTTATATTGAACCTGCTTTTATTGGTTATTATGCTATATATATAAGTTCTTAGTGGTTTTTATGGCTTTGAATCAACAGGGGATGCTCTGTACGCGTTGAGGAGATCTGTGAAGGATCCAAATGGTGTTTTAGAGAGCTGGGATCCGACTTTGGTTGATCCCTGCACTTGGTTCCACGTTACTTGCGACAGTGATAATCGAGTTACCCGACTGTAAGTCATATATTTTTCCCTATACCTTTTTTTTTTTTTTTTTCAATGTTTGTTTAGTTGATTGTAGCTTGTGTTTATTTAATTATCTTGACTGGTTCTTTAGCTGTTTTGAGTTTTG
The DNA here is from genome assembly GCA_032727855.1 of Quercus ilex subsp. ballota. Taxonomy (NCBI): domain Eukaryota; kingdom Viridiplantae; phylum Streptophyta; class Magnoliopsida; order Fagales; family Fagaceae; genus Quercus; species Quercus ilex. The sequence goes on from CM064910.1 coordinate 50,132,015, forward strand.
AATACATGTCTTAAATTTGTATCTAGTACTATATTTGGCTGTAAAGAAGCTGGTATTTATTTCAAATGATGGTATATGTAAAAGTAGTATGAATTGTCATAAAGGAAAATATCATATTTTTTTATTTTTAATTTCTCCTTATGTGGATGTACTGCTTCCCTTCTCTTGAAGCTAATAGCTCTCACCCGTGAAAACTCAGTCTGATTTGTTAGTAAAGACAAAGGACAACTTGAACTCTTGACTTGGACCATATTTTACATATATGCTAGTTTATGAGCTTTAGAAAAGGCCAATTTTTACTAGTACTTTACTCTTTCAGAGCTTGCGGTATAGTGATATACTTTCATACTCTTCCGAATTTTTGTATTAAAAACACAGTAAGTAATAATTTGAAAGACCACCTTTGTGCAACATAAAGAAAGAATTTTATTAATAAATATTAAAAAAAAAAAAATTACTCATTGGGAATTCAAGTCATATTTACTTTGGTGGTATGATTTTTTTTTTTTTTTTTAAGTTTTGGTCCGAGGTCCTAGGTGTTTAACTTTTTTTTTTTTTTTTTTTTTGAGAAACTAGGTGTTTAACTTTATATGGAATCATAAATTTATATGGAATCTTTATCCATAGAGTTTAATTGAGTATATGATATGTGCAGTGACCTAGGTAATGCAAAGCTGTCAGGCAGTCTGGTTCCCGAGCTGGGGAATCTCGAGCGTCTTCAATATCTGTAAGTACAACTATAATTTTATCCAGTTCTTAATAATATTAATATTTATATCTATCTCACTCTCACCAAACCAAAAGGTTTATAATTAATTAATTAATTATATATAAGTTGAAAAATTTTAATTTGCTAGTGATAATTAAAGTCTGATGGTTGCCTCGGCAAAACTTAAAAATAAAAATAAAAAGTATGCAAACACTTTTTTTTTTTTTCACAATAAATTTTAGGTGATAGATTATTACTGGCTACTATTAGTGAGAAAAAAGTAATTTAACAGATTGATTTTTTTTTTTTGGAGAAAGAAACTAAGAACTTTATTAATGAAGACCGGCTACATCAGCCTGAAGTACAGAATGAAACTGGGGAAACCTCCTCTATCCACACAACATAATTCGAAACATTAACGGAATGCCGAGCTAGACTATGAGCTAATTTATTACCCTCTCTCCTAATAATATGAGAGTATAGTAATTGATTAAAGAGAAATGCTAACGAGTACCCTTAGGGCACTGGTTAATGATTTATTTTAAGAAAGTTTTGATATCATTTTTATGTGAAATGAAAAAAGCTGTTAAAATATTAATTACTTTTTTTTTTTCATAAATTAAAAGACCTACCCTTTTTTTTTTTATTCAAAATGAGCATGTTAAATGGTCCAATAAATACAAACAAAATAATTATCTTGTAAGATCTGCTATATGCACAAGTTTGTTGGATACTATAACTGCGAAAGAATATTTATATTGTCACCTACTCTACCAGCCAGTCAGTACCAATGTAACATCACCAATTGGATTACATATTAATGGATTTGGTGTTAAATTCCTATGGTTCATGATGTATGGTGCTGCATTTAATAAAAATTGAGCTGGTTGGTATTTTGTTCACTATTATGCAGGGAACTGTACATGAATAACTTGACTGGTCCCATACCAAAGGAACTTGGAGGATTGAGAAGCCTCGTTAGCTTGGATCTTTACCACAATATCCTAACTGGGTCCATCCCAGCCTCTCTCTCTAAGCTTTCTAATCTCAAATTCCTGTAAGAATTTTACTGCTCTCTGATCATAAATTATGGTTGGCCCATTATTGTGGGACCAAAAAATTGATATAAAGTTAAAACATTCTTTACTGTGAACTGTAAATATGAACTGATTTTCTGACTGGTTCACGTAATGTCCATGCAGGCGATTGAATAGCAATAACCTGACTGGAAAAATACCAAGGGAACTTACCAAACTTGGAAGCCTCAAGATCTTGTAAGCTATTTATAAAATAAATGCCTGAAATACACTTCTCTCTTTCCTTTAGTTTTTCTTGGCTCTAATAAAGTCCATGTGAATCTTGCAGTGACGTGTCAAACAACGATTTGTGTGGAACATTTCCAACCTCTGGATCCTTTTCTAAGTTCTCTGAGGAAAGGTAATTGATCATTTACACAATCTATTCTAATATTAAGAGAACAATAAGAGCTCTATTTCTCTTTATTTTATTTCAAGATTTAATATGTGGTTTTAATTTGGATGCAGTTTCATGAATAATCCAAGACTTGAAGGACCAGAACTGATGGGTTTTGTGAGATATGATGTAGGAGGAAACTGCTAATGATGTACCAATTAATAGGCGATAATGTGTTGCCATTCCACCTGTCTAATTTCTCTTTATATGGGACGAGTTTTATGTTTAACTAATATAATTATTACCTAGCATAATTACTAATCACCAAGAAAAGCCTACCTATATTTAGTGCAGAGATTTTCCATCTCCATGTTTTCTTTAAAATTTCAACTTTCGACCACCTATTTTTCCATTTTGATGATGTAAATCTATGTATGTTCTGCTCCTTTCTTGGAGCTATCAAGGTGGTTTGGTTTTGTGGAAGCACGTTGTATTGTACCGTTTATATAACATATATAGAAATCAATGAAATATGAACTTTTGATTCTCCAGTTTGTGTAAGTACATTATATTAGGTTCCAATTAAATTCAAATATTTAGCTATATTCAAATATTTAGCTATATTGACCATTAAGATAAGAATTGTATTATCTTTTTCAAAAATAATTAAATTTAAAACAATTAAAGGCTCATTTTAATCATATGTTTTTAGTTTTTAAACAATATTACACGTATTTCTATATATTTTTTCACTTACACGTATTTTCAAAAAAATTGAAAACTGTTGTTTAAACACACGTATCAAACAGGCCGTAAGTGTTTGAATTCAATTGAAAAACTTAATATATTGGATGAATCTAAGCGACTCATCACGTAATATTAAATTCATGATATCCAAAACCTTGTAATTTCACTAATAAGAGATGTCTAGAATACAAATCTCTTGATTTCCAACTATTTTTTTATTAAAAAATATATATATATATATATATATAGAATTGTCAAAAATACAAAAATCTCAAATAATACTAAGCATAGTCTATCTTGTAAGGCACTGCATAGATTGATTACTTTAAGTTACAAAAGAATTTGTCGTCTAAAAGACGAAATTTTCATATACGCTTATCTCATGTGCCCAATTTGAGACAAACATATGGGTCCCTTGCACATGTTTATCTTACTTACAGTGCATGAGACGAGCACAGGAGTTACCTTCTTGTCCAGAAGAGCGCTAACTAGCTTTTGGAAAAAATGATGCTAATTGATAAAGTCGGTCAACTTGTATTATCTTTCCAAAATGATTGTCCTTTAAACCATAGCTTATTGGATGATTTGTGGGCTGGGCTAGCCCTATTCTCTCTTGAAAATAAGAATAACAAATCATGGCTTTGCTTTAAAAATTACACTCTTTTAACGTTCTTGGCTTTGCTTTAAAAAACAAATCATTTAAATAGGTGCAAGGATGCAAAAGCATAATTCCATGTCTTGATGTTTAACCATTCTGGTTTTGTACGTCCAAATTTCTAAAACTTTTGGAATTCCGCATGCAAGATGAGCTAATATTTGCAGAATCTAAATGATTGAAACAGAATGACAAAACAGAAATGTCGAGTTTAGAACCACAAATTTAGACTACTAAACAGGTTGGTTACTGTTAAAAGTAGAATTAAATTGCTAATATGAGCAAAAAATTTCCTTTAATATCAGGGTACATTTTCTCCATTGTTTCATGCTCTAAGCTGTAGAGAGTGTGCAGTTGCATGGTGGTACTTTTTCTAAAGCATTCCAGTCACTTCACGTTTAGCAGGTCACTTACATTGATTGATCAAGTGACGAGGACAAATTGGTTTTCCATAAAAAAAAAAATATATATATATATATATATAATAATAATAATAATAAAAGCATTCACACCAGGCTCGGTGAGAATTTAGCCAAATTTAGCCAATAAAACTATTTTAACATACTCATTTGTATAAGCCTTTACATTAGGGCTCAATACTCTATTATTAAAATATTATTCTTTTATTATTTATTGTTTTCTCTCTCTCTCTCTGTCTCTCTTTCTCTCTCTCAACCTAGAACACCTCACAGAGAAGACAATACCACCATCACACCAACAACACCACACCACCATTATCATCGCAGCAACACCACACCAAAGACCCACTCACACCACCGCCAAAACCCTCCATTTGCTGCCGTGATTTCCCAACCTCTTTCACAACACTACCGCCGACCCATTTACACCACTACTGCTGAAACCCCTCTCCCTCTTTGCTTGCCACTGCGATGTGGGTTTGGATTTGATGGGTTTGATGTTGGTGGTGGTTGTTTCTAATGTTGGGTTTGATGATGGTGGTTGAGAGAGAGAGAGAGAGAGAGAGAAGAAGAATAATTTTTTAACATTGACGATGAATTCATGCCTCCAGTGTAGTTTTTGTGTGTTTTTAGCTATATCTTGTTCTGTACATCTTTTCTCAAAAATCTCCACTATGAGGCCGTTCAACAGGGCAGCCATTATCACAACAGAAACAAGGGCATTGGATAAATTCCGAGGAAGGAAAAAGTAAAAATTCCACTTCCCATTAGTTTATGGTGTTGATAGCAGCTTTCTTTAATGGGGCAGATTCATGTTGTTAATAGCATAGCAATTATGAATGGGGCAGATTCAAATTTCATGCAACAACAAAACAAGCCCTAAGACTACTCTTGATTTCTCCATCCCTCCTGGGAGTTTTTGAAACATTCAACTCTTTATATATATATATATATATAGGAAAGATTCAAACCCTGGTCTCCTTACCAGACAAAGACACTGAACAACTAAGCTCTTGACATGAAATTCTAGATTCAAGTTGGGGCCAACGCATCAATTGCTTCTTGTTGATAATGAATAATAAATAATAAATAATATGCACACCTAGAAAACACTAAATTAGGCAGAAGATCAAGAGCCAAGGGAGCCAACATGGTTTGTAAGAGGGAAAAAAGAAAAAATAAAGAAAGCAAAGAAAAGAAAAGAGCAATTGGCAATTAATTGCGTGGAAGATACAAAATTTCTCAAATGATGAAAAATATTAGCATTTATTAAACTAATCTACCCCGAGTGCCCGCCCATCAAACAAATTAATTGGTGACTATAACATATGATAAAAAAGAAACAAAAATTATAGATAAAGGACATATTTACATATCTGCAGCTGTACGATATGGTGAAACAATTTGCTCCCAGGACTTTGGGTTGCCAAATCAAACACAAAAAATTATCACCGAAGATGATTAGAATCAACCTGCACCTGCATCCAAATTTATCAACACTAAGAAAAAGAAGAATAGGTGTCACACCCATAGCAGGTCGAAAGAGTACTAGACACCCAATAAATTTTCAACACTTACAAACACGAATCTTTAGCTGACTAAAGTTCTGAGTATTTGTAATTAAAATAGGTTCACAACAGGAGACAAAACAGGCAGCTTGTAGACATACATAGGCCGATACAAAGCTTGCTTAATAAAATATCCAAGTCATTAAAGCATGTGTCTCAACATGAAGTTGAAGATGGTTTAAGTGAGTAAACAAGTAGGACTTATGTACTAGAAATGAGTTACTTGAGTTAGTTGTTGATATAAATAGAAGGAACTTAGCTCATTGTATTTTTTAAAGATAAAATTAGGTCACAGCCAAAAGAAAGCCATGTTATACAGTGTTATGATCATCTCATCAAATGCTTACATGGATGTATCTATCAACTACTGTGTCATCAGTTTGTTCTTATGCGTCCCTAGGTGTATCACTCACACGCACGCGCACACACATTCATAACTCATAAGTAATATTTAAGCACAATATTACTTAAAAGAATAAGTAAAATAAAGGAACAGGTTTCTAAATTACCTCTAATTTGAACAGCCCGAGTGACAGTCTCAAAACCAAGTTGATGATGGCTAGTTGCTAGAAAGGGTTATTGGCGTCAAAGGGGGTGAAGTAATGACTTCAGTCATCTCTGAGCGGTGAGGAATTTCCAGGGGCTTGGATGCATTTGAATTCATCGCCTCAGGACTACTTGAGGGAATGGAGAAACTACGTGCTACGGTTTGAGGAGGTGTTGGAAGCGGAGATGCTGCATTTAATACAACTGATTTATTTGTAGTAGAAAGCACTTGATCCCTTGACCCCAAGGGTGCTGAATGTCCAGTAAAATCCTTGGGTCTTGAAGACTTGGGGGTTGAACTTGCAGGGGGCCTTGGAAGTTCATGAAGCTCACTTATTTTAGGTGAGGACATAAAAGTAGGAGAAGTACTTGGAGAAGCTCTTGGTGAAGTTGATGGAGGTTGAGACATTGGATTTCGCAGAAGAGGTCCAGAATACAAATGGCGACGATCCGCTGAGACAGGCTTTGTAGGCCATGGCTTACTTGTCAATGGACCAGAAAAGGCATATCTTTTGAGTTTCTTTGGTTCGGCAGCAGCACGTGTGTCATGCCATGAAAATAAAAGCCCATCAGCCAAAGGAGGGGGTAACCGAGTGGATGCAGAATTGTTGTTGCTCTCTTTGAGTACAGACTGAGCATTTCTAACAGTGGGTCCAGAAACTTTCTCATCTACTTTAATTTTTTCCAACTTATTTGGTTCCAGTGGGGAGGAATGCCACAACTGCTGAGTACGCTCTGTAACAGTAGTTTGTGTTTTGTGAAGCACTGGATTACCTGATCCTGTAGAAATTGAACTTCTTGTATCAACTGGAGTGGGTAGTACGTAGGTGTGCAACTTACGTGTTGATGATGGCTGCATCTGTCTTGCCTTTTCGGTAGAATCAAATTTATACTCGGCAAAAAGTGGGGCTGATTGGCTGCTGGGCCTACTACTACCTCTATAGGAAAAAGAATTCCTACGGAACCTACCCATATTTTCCTGCAAATATGAAAGGAAGCATATGCCTCATAAGTAACCAAATGTTGCTTTCTGAATCTCAAAGATCAAATATTTAAGAAGGTAAAGTAAATGTAATAAATGTCCAGGTCCTGGAGTTGCTTCCTGGGACAGACTGCATTATATATGTATGTTTTTCTTAACCAATCCAATCCACTGAAAACTGATTTAGGAAAACAATGTTCAAATCCCCATCCATAAGTTTGACTAGATATGTTATCTGACTATACACATGCATATACAACAGTTACTTTTGTCATCAGATCAAGCATTACAGATTGTTAGCAGAAAATTATATTGTAACAACATAAAAAATTCACTAAATTGCAATGTATATATTGGTCACTGTGAATGAATTAATTAGTGACAGATTGGGCTCTTTACCTTCACAGCTTCCATATTCGCAACCTGGGGAAATGTAATGTCCACCTGATCCAGCAGCATAAAACATTTTATGATTATATAACAAGTTAATATGAGATCCAACTTTGTGGCAAAATGTAATGCTGCAGAAATTTGACAACCAAAAAATAAAAAAAGGGGGCAAATAGTATGGTCACTATCTATTTTATTTTCATATTAGTGCATTGACTGGCAAAAAATGAAACAGTTAATCCTCAAACCATTGCAGAAGCATTTCACTACGTCACAGCACAAGAGTCTAAGAATCATAAGAAAGATTAAAGCATCTATGCTATCATATGCATGGCATAGAAGCTATCATTAGTTAGTATATGCTCGTATACAAAATTATTGTATGTGTGCATCATGTGGATGTAATGCATCAATGTAAGTACTTATACATGCTACCAATTTTTTTTTTTTTTTGTCCAACACTTCTAGATATATTTCAAAAGGTGAAGAGACATCTGTTTAGAATTTCTCAACCAGAAGCAGAAGGAAATAAAGAGTCACCTCCATTGGGTTTTGTGTCGTAGAAACATCGATCTCCTGATCATCTTGTCGATAATCAAAACTCAATTCCCCAGTATCACGCACATCGTTTTCGTCGTAATCCTCATCATCCTCATCCTCATCATCATCCTCATCTTCTTCTTCGTCGTCGTCATCGTTGTCATCGTCATCGTCATACTCCTCCCCATCATCAAGTCCACTGAACTGGTAATCAATGTGTTGCTGTTCAGTTACCAATTTCACATGCGGTTCTACTGCCTCAAGAGACTTAACTGCCTTCTTGAAGAAGCACAACTGTTTTCAAACAAAAAATAGAGCATTATGCAACGTGAGGAAAGACAAAGTTTTAAAGAAACAGACAGTCAGAGAAGAAAAATGGAAAACCTGAGCCGCATGGTGGCGAGCTGCCTGTGTAAGAAGACTTCGAGTCTGTCCTTGCTTTAGAGATTTCAACCGGAAAACGAGCAAGGTTGATTCCTCATCATACTCATCACGAGCCATTTGTAACTGCTGCAAAGAAAAACTCTCTCCTTTTCCACTTTTCGATCGCCCTTTCTCTCTCTGTCTTGTCATCATATAATCATATACATCTCTATAGATCACATACCAAAATTAGAAGAAATTAATTCCCCATTTATATATGTACACACACAAACAAGCACACACATTTATGAATATGTGTATGGTGTATATTTATATACATAGAATTGAGAAGGTATAAAGTTTTGAACCTTTTCTCATCACATTGTCGCTTCATTTCCTGCATCAATATGAGAGGGAAAAGCTCATTGACTATTATTTTATATGGCCAATAAAAAAACATTAATGCAATTGAGAAGCAACAAATACAATGTCCAAATTCAGCCCATGGAAAACTACGCATTTGGTACAGATACTCATATTCCGAAAAAGAAAGCAATCACTAATAACAGAAATTTACAAAAAAGGAACAACACCACCAAAAAAAGAAAATTTAAATCCAATTAGTCTTAACAATGCAATATTTAGTCAATAACACTAATCTGAATTTTTATACATTTAAATAAGGCTTGAAGGACAATTTGCAAAGCAAGCCTTTTCAGTGTCAGAAGCATCTGAATTCTTTCAAGGGTTCCATGGCTCATCAAAATCTTTTTTATGTCTCTCCAAGAAAAGGTCCATTGGTTGGTAGCATACTTTGGAATGGATAAGCACCAGCATTACATAGCATTTTTTTCTTTTTCTTTTTCTTTTTTTAATTAGAATTACAAAGCATTGATCAGGTCCTATCCCCTTTATAACAACATGAAGCTCTACTGTAGCACAAGGTCCCCTAAATGGTGCATTTCAAATGACAGTTGATCCTTATTTTTTTTATCAGCTGGTTAAGCTGCCATACATTCATGCTACCTCTAATTAATTCCTGGCTTTACTGTTTACACATTGAGATTAAAAGACCAATGACGCCTGCCCCACCTAGGTCAGACTAGCCATTGTGTTCCCTCAAGCTCAAGTATGGTTCCCTCTTTTATTTTCTCATGTCAAAGGAGACGTAATAGAGCCATTCATTGAGTTGCCACTTCCTTCATAAGAAGGAAGCTTCAGGTTCTGTCTCCTTCCCTCATTGGTTCTCTCTACAATCCTCTAGTCAATCTTCCAAGTTTCAGTATGTAGGATACAAAACAGCCAGATAATGCAGAAATTATGCATGGCACAAGAACAAATATAAACTTGTCATAAGCTGATTAGATTAAAGAACCCATATGAACAAACCTCAACCGTTCGAAGTTCATTAAGAAGAGACTCTGATGGGATTGTGACTGTCTGGAATATATGAGAGCGCTGTAATATGCAAAGCAATAACTGATTACCAAGGAAAAATCAAAGAGAGATTTCTTCAATATTTTACAGATAAGAATAAGGACTCACATAGCTATCAACAAGTTTCTGCAATTCAAACTGTATTTTTCCTAGCATTAGCAGAACTCTGCCTGCAAAAGAATAAAAACAACTAAAGATTATTTCTCCACCGATTGGGATGAAACAACTACATTGTAATGGTCTGCATTTCTCTGAAACAAATTTTAAAAAATTTAGTTCAAATAATATATATGATCAGAATCAATAACCATCTTGTGTGTGAATTACCATGGGATATGCAGAAAAACAAAAATTAAAAGCAGTATGAATTCCTATAGAACTACACAAAACCAAGTTTACTTTCTGAGTGTGCTAACCACACAAAACTGCAAGTCAACCTCGTTGAAGTCATAATGTAAAATAGCAACCCAACTAGGAGTCTGTATGGCTCTGCATTAAGCAGGATCCTTAAGAGCTTCATATACTGTTCATGCTTTATAAACCCAGCACTTTAAAGCCCTGTTCACCGTAATTTGCCAAACGCTCTAAATGCTAAAGATATTTGCAGTTAAAACTCTACATCGCAAAAGCTCTGCCACTAAATCTTTACAATTAGAGCTCTACTTCCTACAACAATGCCAAACAGGTACTAGGAGAATTATATTCTAAAGAAATCAAAGAAATTAGTTGAGACATAAGCTAGAGTTTCTAAACTTCAATATAAGTTTTGAACAAATTTTAGACCAAAACAAAATCCAAAAGCAACATTAAAATCTTGCCTACATGGTGGTGTGGGCCTGGGGTATGTCTTATTTTCAAATCTTGCCTACGAAAGAAAAAATAAATTAGTTAATAATGTTTTCCCTTGACTTACCACTCTCTTCATCATCATTATTCAATGCAGTTTTCTCAAGAAGACAAGCACCCAATTCCCGCAATGACTCTGAGAATTCTGAAAAATAAATGGGATTACATAAGTATACTACTTGAAAACAAGACATCACACACTAATTCAAATTTTAGCATGAGAAAATTCACATTTCATCGTGCTAAAACTCAAATTCAAAACTTAAAATACAGTGGAATCATGGAATCAAACCATTCCCATCATCATTTTACAAACACAATTAACATAAAAACTGTCATACCCAGTGCACAAACCACTTTTTATGAGGTCTGGGAGAGATGATTGGTAAATAGCCTTACCCCCAAATTTTTTTTGGAGAGGCTGATTCTCAAAACTCACCATATATGCTAGTTCATAATACTAACAGCCTCCAAGGAAGAAAATAAATAAAATAAATTTGGCGTTTCTAGACATAAATTATAGAAAATTCAAGCCATTTTTATACAACATCCCATGATACCCATCTTCAAGCTCTGTTACGAGACCAAATCTCCAAAACTGATGTAGCTTTGCTCTAAGTCATGTATTAATACTAAATCATAGGTCTTAAGGAAAACTTAAACTCTAGTGAATGTCATCCTAGCAACACACCACAATGTACTGCAACATCTACCGAAACTAAGAGGGCAAAAAGACAATGTAAGGCAACTATATTATCAAATTCATTAGTAGCAACCAACAAGACCACTGCCCGGCCTTGTAAATGCATTTTACAACTAAACTAAAATCGGAGCAAAATCCATGTTAAATCAAAACCCAATTGCCAATTCATATCATCATGCTAATAGATAATGTGCATCCGTAAAGACGAGCATACAATGATCATTCCCTTCGCTACTGCATTTCTTTAATGATACACACAAAAAGCATATCCGACGCTCAAATTAAAAAACCAAATGAAGTCATGGAAGTACCATAAGCACTGTTTGCAGTTGCCGCAGCCGCAGAAAGTAAGCTGTCATAGCAATCTCTCATATCCTGCATATCCTGCAACCAAAAAAAAAAAAAAAAACACTATAAATTATAAGCAACAAAAAAAAAAAAAATAAATCCATCAAAAAATAGCTACTATTATACATTTCCTAGTTCGGGCAAAAGAGCATCTATATTTCTATATGTTATAAAAACTTGGTTCTGCGAATACAAACAAAGTTCCAAGCTTTATAGAATTATAGTTCTCCAATCTCAACCAAACCAAAAATTGAATTCGTTACAGCAATTCATAAAGCCCTAGAATTTGGGGTCAAACGCTGAATTTAGAAAAAGTAACCAGTCAAACTGAGCGGCGTACAAAGAGAACAGAAACCAAAAGAAACCCTAGCAATACGTTTGGCTGCTGAGAAACCATAAGAAAATGAGAACAAACCTAAGGAATTCACAACAGACATAGTCGGAAATACGAAACGATTGATTATTCCGATATTCATACTTCCATTTCTTTTCTTTTCTTTTTTTTCCTTTTTGTTAGTTTCTCAGCAACCAAACAAAACACAAACAAAGAAAGAAAAAAAGAAGAAGAAGAAGAAGATAGCGGACCTGAGAAGCCTGAGCGAGCTCGTCCAATTTTGGCAAAGGCCGAATATCTCTTCGCTCCTTGCCATCGTTTTTGTGCATAGCGAAACCTCGCAACTTTTTCAGTGAAGTCTTCATCGCTTTCGTTTCGAGCTCTGCCAATTCAAAACTTAAAGCCTTTCTCTCCCTCTATCTCTCTCCGTGTCTCTGTGTGTGTGTTTTTTGAGCTCTGCGAATTCAGTAATTGAAAAAGCGTATTTTATGAAAAACAAAAAACGAAGAAAGATTCTCAAAAATGGAATAAAAAAACAAATAATATTTTCTTCTTCTTCTTCAGCTCTTCCATTCTATTCTATATTATGGTTACGTCAGGAGCAGAGCGATGACCATGATAGCTTAATCAAACAATTTTTTTTTCTTTTTTTTAATAAAGTATTTTATTATTTTTCAATTCCTTTTTCTTTTTCTCATAGATAGACTGGTAAAAATACTAAAATTGAAACACTTTTTGTTTTTACTTTTGGATTTGTATATATATATAAAATCGAATGCAGCGAAAATTTTGTAGAGTTTTACCGGTGTCACGCATTATTGTTGAGTAATCAATGAAATTTTGCCACGATCTCTACCTTTTTTTATATATAATTAAAAAAATGGAGGTATTCGGGGTTGACTAATCGATTTCACGCCATGTAACAGTAAGGATAATATCACGTGTTTTGTTTAAGAAAAATGTTAAGTTTACAACACTTTCACAATAAACTTTAGATGACAAATTGGCAAGAAAGTAATTTTAATGATAGATTCAAATTAAAAATCGTAACAATCTGTCACCTAAAATTTGTAGTGAAAATATTATAAACGTGTAAAATAATTTCTCTTTATTCAAAAATCATTATTAGAGTTCAGTTTTTTTTTATGGTTTTTTTTTTTTTTTTTGAGAATGTATTTTTATGGTGTTTAATTCATCTACTTTCTCCAACCACTTAAATTGCCCCAAAGAGCACTTGCCATTCTAGTCCAGCTCACTTTTAAATTTCATGTACTAGACATCATGTTTCTTGTATTTTAATTTCTTGCCTCGTAAATGAAACCCAAAAAAAAAAAAAAATCCCATTTGAAAATGTTATGGTGGTAGGATTTTTTTTTTTTTTTTTTTTTTTTTTGTGAGGAAAAAAATTGAATCATTGAACTCAAAAATTGGTAAAATTAGATTAGGGTGGGGAGAGAGTGACCTTTGTTTTTTCTTTTGAATGAGTAATCCAATAATTTTCACAAAATATATATATATATCTAAATAACAAAATTAATTTAATAAATTTTGGTAAATATCTTTCTATTCTTTTCTTTTTTTTGTTTTGGGCCTTTTTAATTTAAAGGAGTAAGGTACAATTTATTTGTTAGTATAAAACCGTGCCACCGATTTGCTGAAAAATAAATCTTATATTTGAAACAGAAAAGTTAGCATCGAAAGTACATGGACCATTGGTTAAGATGAATTTCCTGGCATTTGCATGAACACGCTTCTTAACCCGTCCCTTAAGAACTGCTTTACCTTTACACATAATAATTTGGTTAGCCTTCAAAACAACTAGTGAGCCGGCACTTTCGATTTTTGATACCCTAAAATACAACCCAATTGAGATGTCGACTTGTGGTAAAAAGACAAGTTAGATAAATCTTCTTTTTAAGTTAATGCTAAACCTTGTCACACGCTTTTTATTACACACTTTCTATGAAATTGTGTTTTTAATTTCTATTAAAATTGTGAAATGAAAAAACACAATTTCACTATTTTTAACTAAAACGCATATGTATATTTGCTTTACCTTTACACATAATAATTTGGTTGGCCTTCAAAACAACTAGTGAGCATTTTTGATACCCTAAAATACAACCCAATTGAGATGTCGACTTGTGGTAAAAAGACAAGTTAGATAAATCTTCTCTTTAAGTTAATGCTAAACCTTGTTACACGCTTTTTATCACACACACTCTATAAAATTGTGTTTTTTAATTTCTATTAAAATTGTGAAATAAAAAAACACGATTTCACAATTTTTAACTAAAGCGCATATGTATATTCACAGTTTCATTACAGGTGTGCGATAATCATTACCCGTGTATTAAAATATAAAAAGATATTGTTTCTCATTCAAGGACCACAATGTTGACCAATGACCACTAATTAAAAGCCCAACGGTTTTTCCTCATCTATAAAAGTATTTTTGTTTTACTACCTTTCTCATTCAAGATGGCAAAGTAAAGTACGCAGTAGTGCTGCGGAGATGGTGGTAGTTTTGCTTTTTTGTTGTGTGAATGGTTTTTTTCTCAATTAACGGTGTCGAAATTCAAAAGTTTCTCTATGGTGATGGTCCCAATGTCCCATGACTATTACAATGGAAGAAGACGAAATTCCACTTGTAAGAACAAAGTGGGAAGGCACAGACAGACTTTGTCTGGTCAAGTCAACAAAGCGTGTTCCGTGAGGCCTAAGTTTCTCTCCCTCAGTCTCCAAGTATTTACTTATGCACTTCCTTCATCGCCCAGTGGCGGCCATCTAGAGGTTCCAATCAGTTTGTTGAGGGTGTTTAATTAATTATTTGGGAAGTGGACCATCCTAATTCCTAGTATAGATTTTCACTACCATGCCTATAAATATGATATGATATGCTATCTAATTTTTGGCACAGTGGAATGTATAATATCTAGTTAGGTACTTATGACTTTAACCTTAGTAAGTTGGGTTTCAATCTATGCAAGCAAAAGCCCAATTTTTTTTTACCCTGTGGTCTCTGGGTTTCAGGTTGGAAGTAGGAGAGCCTTGACAAACTAAACACTTCAGCATTATCAAGAACATCAAAATCTTATTTCATGTAGTTTGCAATCGGCTCCAATATCATTTGTAGGAGCAACATGCTTATTTGCATTTTCAAATGTAAGATATTTATCCATCTCCAAAAAAAAATGTAAGATATTAATGGCTTATATAATTCAACCTGCATATTGGATTGAATTATACTTACAAGAAAAGCAAAATTTTTGTGTTGGACGCACTTCCACACACAAAGGTCTAAGAACAACCTTTTATAAAGCCTTTCATTTTTAATCAATCAATAAGAGATTAAATTCTATAAGGATGGGAAGTTTTACATCCCTAATCCCAACATGTCACATCATCTTATCACATATTTAAGAATAAACACAATCACACTCAATCAATTCTAATACCCATATATAAATCCAACCAAATTATGAGTTTATTGAAATGTTATTAATGGTGGTAGGATATATTAAATTTTATGTAAAAATCTGATATGGCAATCTCTTATTGAATTGTGTAAAACATGGGTTTTACATCTCATCCTTACCAAATTTGAACTCAATCAAAAAAATCTCAAAACAAGCGAAATATGTGTTTTGATAGTGTGTTAAATAAGTCATTAGCTTGATCAAATAATGATAAAAAAAATAGATTAGCTTACAAAAGAAACTAAGTACAACTCAGCCAAAATCAACCGTCACGAACTACTACAAAAGCCCAAGAACAAAAAGTATTGAAAAGAGAGAAAAATAAATGGGCCAAGGTAAAATTTATCCAGATTCACATACGTGAGATAAGATAAGATGGAGCGAGATGATCATGTGTGATAAAGATAATACTCATGTCCACTCTAGACCTCATATCTTAAGCTATCAAAGGAAGTTCACAATAGTTTATAAACACAAATATGAGTACTTTCTATCCAATGTGGAACTCACAGCAATTACCAAGTGTTTGAAACACACTCACACCAACAATCCTTCACATGTTACAAACACCCATTAGGAACAAGAAACTCAAGAAAACATGCATCAATATGGTACTATGGTACTATGGTTTTAACATACCTAGGATAGATAAGTATGAACTAGATTAGTCATGGTGAATTAGATAGACCCTTTTAATCAAGTCATTAGGTATCTTAACTTATCATCCACATAACTTTCTTTACTTAGGTTAATCTTTAAGCAAGTTGGCACCTTATACAATCCATGCGCCCTTGGGTTTCATAAGATTTCTAGAGACCTACCTAATTGTCTCACTGAAAGCAACACCACTTACACTCTTACATAGGTAGCGTCATCAGGAGTGCTTGTAGTTAACACCCCATCCCAATAGGTAGGATTATGGATCCATCAAGAGCTTAAAGCTCATCCTCAATCACTTTGCAACTTAGAATTGTCTAACTTTATAGGGATAGACTCATCATTAATCTCCTTAGAGATAGGGCAAAACACATAATAAAATGACAATGATTTCACAAGGATCACTAATGACTTATACCCATTTAACTTCCTTCATGATATTACTAATCACATAGGTTGGGCACTAGCCACAATGTCATAGTTTGGGTATCAATCATATCTCCCTCAATATTTCACTCACTAGTGGCTTAGCCTTTTTACTAGTGGAATTTCTTTTTAACCTCACAAAGTCCAAGACATTATGTCATTATCAATAAATTGCTTCACAATAATTTGCATACCTATTTAAAATAAACAAACAAACGATAAAATAAAAAAGTAAAAAAACAACAACAAAAACAACAACAATTTGCTAGATCAAAAGTGATTATCTATTGTATTGACTAAGATCTCTCATAATGGTTAGTGATGTAAAGAAACTTCATTGGCAATCTTGAAATTTTTCCTAGGATTTTTCACTTGAAAAAATTAATTGTATGATAAGAAATTGGAGCATCTATTTTTAATTTTGTTTGTGTTTACATAGATTTGGTTAAATAGTGTTTGTAATTAATCAGCATGCTTGTTTATATGTTGCAGCCAGGATATGCTCAGCTATTGAAAGAAAAAACAAAAGAACAAGAGCAATATCTTGAGGTAGTGTATGAGAGAAAAATTGCTAAATAGAGAAGCAAAGATGACCACCTTTATGCAGACAAGGACAGATTTGTGACAAGTGCTTACAAAAAGAAACTTGAAGAGCAGAGAAAATGGATGGAGGAAGAGGGTTTGCGTGAACGCAAGGAATAATTCTTAGGTACTTCCGGAGTATAGAGAATGATGCTCCCTCCTCTCACATTCATAGTAGAGTCCGCTCATTAAATTCATGGTGGAGTCCATTATGAATGTGAGAGGAGAGCGCACAATTTCTCCGTGCTCCGAGAGTATCTAAGAATTTTCCGAACGCCAGAGGCAAAGGAGGATGTACGTCTAACTTTTGCCTAATCATGTTTTGATATTACTCAACTGGATTAACTTATCATGGTTCTTGCTTTATGTTACTTTACATGTGTTCTATGGTTCAACTTGAAGATTGCCAGTTTAGAACTTTAGATTATGCATTATTTCTTGCATGCTCTTGTGTTCTATACTAATTCTTTTTTATCCTGTTTACTGCACATTGGCATTTTCTTTAGGTATTTCTTAACTTTGAATCCTTATTAATCATTTATATTTGCGTTGTTGTTTAAAGGTTACAAAGAAGAGTGACTTGAGAGATTTTTTACTTCAAAATTGGAAAAAATGTTGCTTTCGGTGCAAAAGATGTTGAGGTGAAGAAACCAGAGACGCAGGTTAAGTCAAAGAAGCCAGTTAAACAGGCCGAGCCAAGGGAGATAGAGAAGCTTAAATTAAAAGGCTCTGAGGATACATCAGATAAAGGTCATTCACCAGATGCATTATATTCACCTTCGGAGGTTTCAGGCATGGAAGACAAATATCAAGGTGAAAGTCCCATTTTGCCCAAGAGAAGCTGCATATCCTCAGATGCAAAGCCAGTTATAAACAGTTCACAATCAGCAGAACAGCCAAAGCATGACCATCATAAGAAGTGCCCCGGCTGAAGCTAGAGAACGCTTTTTGGTACGGAAGAGGGAAAAAGAACAGTAAAAGCTCTATCTTGGAGCATTTTAAATACAAATTTTAAGAACTAAAAGTTTTTTTTTTTTTCCCCTTATTGTGATCTGGAATACCTGTTAAACGTTCTATCAGGAGACAGGAGCAGATTGTGGATGCCATGTTTGGTGTGTGCACAACCTTTTTGTTGTCTTTGCATCTTGGCCTCCCCATCAAGGAGTCTGTAAGTTTTATGAGTGATTTTATGTCTAGTATCAGGCTTAGCAATCAAGAAGTTGAAGAAAGAAAAACATGAAAAACCAAGGTCTTGGTCTCTGTTGTTTTATTCCAGAACTGATTTTATCTAACTTGTCTAGGAAGCACCTTGTAGCCAATGACCTTTGATGCATCTCCAATATTAAAAAAATTATTCGAAAATACTGGGTATTTTTTGTTTTCTGTTTTGTTTTTTTGGCTAAACTTTGTGAATTCCAAGAGGCAGAACTGAGGTATATGAAACTTCATATTGGGATATAGAATATATGAGTTCATTTTTGTCTTCTCCCCTTACCCTTCTCCTTCTTCTTGTTTATTCTATTTTACCTATTTTTTTCAACCATGTGAATAGTTCGAGTCATGTTTTTCTTTTGTCAAGTACTGCTTGGAAGGTAACCTTACAGGAAATAAATTTCGCATGAGTGGATGAGACCTGCAACTATGTTAAGGTTGGATATGTTTTATCTAATGAAGATGCATTTTTACTTTTGCTTTCCTTCTTGTGCCGGGGCTGGATCAAGTTTTACTTTTCACCAGAATGATACTTTTTTTAAGTGCTTTCTACTATGATTTAATTGATTTGGTTTGCTCAAAATAACTGCTGCTTCTAATATGACACTAATAATAGCTGCTGACTGGAGATGGACTGCCTTTTCTGGTCTGCTCATCAAGTTGTTCATCATTTCATCTTCTTTTTTAACATTTAACTTTCTTTGTTCTCTGTTTTGTGAATGGAGCAGGTTGATTGTTTCAAAGGGATATACAAGTGTTAAAGTCTGGCCAATGTTTTGAGGCTTATGAGTGGTGCTTGACTATTCTTTTGATCCCTCGAACCAAGACCACGATGGGACAAAAGCCTTTGAACTTGCGGGCTTTGATTTCTTGGGCCTTGCTCCTGAGGGCGGCCGAAGAGTTCAGTCTTTCTTAGTGCAAGCAGCAGAAGCTCTTGTTGAAGGTGAGTTTCTTTGCATTCATGTCCCATTTTTCCTTCAGCCTATTCACAAACAATATAAGAATATAAACCTTAAAATGTAGTGTTCTAGAATCCCTTCTAATGTGCATGAATATATGTTTACATTTTATCACCTACAGCATGTCATGGATTCGAGTATGGTATGAATCATTTATGTTTATTCATTCATCCCTAGGAAAGGGATCTTCACACCAATGTTCTTCTTGGTGCGATAGCAACTATCTTCCACCCAAAACAGCATGTCATGGATTCAAGTATGCAAATCCGCCTCAAAAAAAAAAAAAAAAAAAAAAAAAAAAAAAAAAAAAAAAAAGGTTAGCAAGGTGAGGCTACCTACCAATAGCCTCTTTCAAACTCCTCAAAAATGAGAATTTTGTACATAGGTACAATATTTTTATAGTTTATTCTTAGAATAGGGATCTCACACCAATGTATTTCTTGGTCCATAAACTTCATTCGTAGCCCAGAATTTGTCAGGTGCAACTGAAGCTTCATAAAGCTTGTGTGGGCCTTTTTTGTTGTATCGGGCTGGGCTACCTCTTACGGTAGTAGGCCCAAGTTTTTTGAGTGAGGGAGTTGAGACCGGTCTAACTGCAACTCAATTTGGGCCGACTTGTGCACAAACTATGCCTCGTTTACCAGGAGTATGCTTACAGCAGGCAGCATTGTTTCAGACAAGCTGTGACAGACAGATATGACAATAATAACAAAATAGAGTACTCTGGATATTGAACGAGAAATGACCAAATGATCCCTATCTAAGCAACGTAATCGCAATAATGATAATCATTTTACAAAGAGAACAAAAGGGAGCAAAGTAATATATAAGTTAATCAGAAGAGAAAAAGAAATCAAATTTAATCCGGTCCATAGGAGCAAACCAAAGAGAATAGAACGTCTCTTCTCAACACAATCATCTCCCAGGCAAATCCTGCCGTGGAAATTGATTGTTTTGAGGGAAACGGACCTGAGTGGTTAATGTTCGAAGGAACCCCCTTTTTGCTTTTGGCAGAGGGCAAGGATTTTGAGAGGGAGAGAGGGGAAGAAACCTATCGATGCATGCCGGCCTAACTCCCTGTTTTTTCTTTCTTTCTTTAACTTCTCTCTTTTATCTTTTCTTTCTTCCTCTCCCTTGTTCTTTTCTCGTTTTTCAGTCTTTCTTTAGTGATTTTTATCACCGTGATTTTGTGTGTTGTATTTCCTCTTCCTTGCTCTGTGTATCTCTCTCCCTGTACACGGCAAATGCCTCTTTTTTATAGTGCTTGCCGTGACTGGATTTTACTATTCTACCCTTTAACCATCTTTGTCTGGTCTAGGTGTACTTGCCGACCATCACTGTTCCATCTGCATGCCACCCCCCATTACCAGATGTTGAGGGTCATTTTTTGAAATAGGCAGAAGGCAGCCCAAACCCATAAAACGTGGACAGCAAATAAACAGCAAGCCAAGAAAAAACCATTAGGCTCAAGCAGCCGGAATAATGGATCACAGGCCCTTATTTTAAATGAATGGGTCTTGAAAGAGTAAGTGGGCCTAAAAAGGCCCGGAAAGAGAGAAAACACCACCCATGGGCAGTATGTGGTATGAAAAAGAGAGAATGGGCCGCGGCAGGCCCAAAGTAATGAAAGCAAAGAAAGTAGGGGATAATGGCAAGCCCACGAACCCCAAGGATGAGAATGAGGAAATTGGGCCGAGGAAGCCCAATTAAGTGAGTAAATGCCCACGGGATACAAAGTAAGCAAATGGACCAAGGAAGTCCAAAGGAAGTAAACGGGCCTGACAAGCCCAAGTAAAAAGAAAAAGACATTGGAGCCCACGAGCTAGAACACCAGTGGCCATATTAATCCACTAGGGGAAAGAGCGGAACGGCAGGCCTGAAAAGAGGCCCAGCAGGAACAAATCACCGCGGCAGGAAAGGCCGAGTAACACGGTGGAAAGATAAGGCAACTAAAGAATGGGGCCGAAGAGAATGTAAGGCCCAGTACTCGGTAAAGTCCAGACCCTATGGGAGTGGGAAATCAGAGTAACAAATCGAAAAAGCCAAGAACGGACGACTGGCAACACAAACAAAAATGTCCAGTACACAGCAGATGCATGAACAGTTTCAGACATAACCACGAGCAAAGCCCAAGCACCACCAGCCTGTACCCAGCCAATACAGGATGTGGTGGGGTCGTGGGTCAGAGGTAAGAGGGCATGGTTTGGAGGTGGGGAGAGGGGAAGGCCTGTTTTAAGGTTCCTGCTCAAACTCTTTTGGGGGATACGTCCTGCTGGGATGACATACCACCCAAAAGAGGCAAGGCTGAGTTGGAACCAATAGGTGCATGCCATGAGGGATAGAGAGAGAAAAATAGCGCTGCGGCAGGAAGAGGTGCCACGGCAGACTAGCGGACAAAAGTTGTCTGTGTCTGAACTCGCAGACGGAACAGTAATGTCGGCAAGTACGCCCAAGACCAGACAAAAACGGTTAGGGGGTAGAATAGTAAAATCGGTCACGACTGGCACTATAAAGGAAGCCTCCTGCCGTGTGCAAAAGGGAGGCACAAGAGCAATACAACTCAAGGCAAAAGGAAAACACTCTGTAACACACTTAGAAAAACAGAGGAACCTAATACTAAAACAACCATTGTGGAAATCACTAAGAAAAAACTAGAAAAGCAAGAAAGAAAGAGAGAAAAGAAGGAGAAGTGTTGACGGCATGCACCGATAGGTCCCTTCCCTTCTCTCCCTCTCAAATCCCTGCTCTCTTTTAGAATCATCCTGGGCATTGTTCATTCGGGTCCGCCTCCCTCAAACTCATTAATCTCCCCGGTAGGAATTTCCCTTCTTCCTCGGAGGTTAATCGTTTTTTTGAGAAGAGGTGTTCTTCCTCCTTGACCTTGCCCCGCGGACCAAACTGAGTTTATTCCTTTTAATAGTTGATTAATCTTTGTTACCATTTGCTTTTACTACTTTACTTGTCAAAATTATTCACGTATTGTGATTATGGGTAATTTGGTTATTTGTTATTAAAAGAATCATCTGGTCATTCCAGAATCTATATATATTGCTCTGTTTTTTGTCAATTATATCTGCCTGCTGCAAGCTTCTCTGAAACAGCACTGCCTGCCGCTAACATTCTCCTGGCAGACGGGCCAGTTTGCGCACAAGCCGGCCAAGTTGAGTTCCAGTTGGACCGGTCTCGACTCCCGCAACCCAGAACACTTGGGCCTATAACATGAAAGAAGCAGCCCAGCCCAACATAGTCAAAAAAGGCCCCTACATTAAATTGGCGACTCCACTGGTGAGTTGAGAAATAGTTCAGGGATAAGAGCCCTCGCAAACAGACGCCTCCAAAGTCCAGGACTACGCGCAACATGAGTGCTGTACCCTCACAAGCAGAGTCCAGGCCTACAACGCCCCGCCAGCCACAGCCTAATCAGGCAGAAGGTGCTAACGAGATGGGGGCTGGACCCCAGCCTCCTCCAAGGATCCCCGTCGACAACCCCAATACCTTTGTGGAAGTGTTGCAAGCTCTACAGCATTCGCAGCAGCAAATGATGGAAGAAATTCGTCAGTTAAAGACGGATAGAACAAAGGAAAAAGGAAGCCAACACGATCCAGAGCATGCGGCAGAACAGACACTAGTAGGAGGTGTCCCGCAGAATACTGATCAACGTTTTATTACTATGGCAGAAGTTGCAACTCTCTTGGAGCAAGAGAGAGCTAGAGGACCAAAGGAGAGGTTCTACGCACGTAGGCCCCCATACCCACTAAGGGTGCTCAGTAAACCATACCCTGAGAGGTATGAACCGCGAGTTTTCGCACAATATGACAGAAGGAAGGGAAGTGCTGTGGAGCACGTGAGTAAGTTCATCGATACGCTTGGCCCCTATGCCGCAGACGAGGACTTGTGTCTTCGGGAATTTTCTAAATCATTATGTGACCGGGCTTATACCTGGTACATTGGCCTAAAACCAGGATCGATCCCAACATGGGATGATATGGTAGATGTATTTTGTACCAAGTACTTCCACGGGGAAGAAACGGTGACACTTGCAACACTACAAGCAACCAAACAAAGAAATGGTGAAGATTTAATGGAGTACATCAAGAGATTTAGGGACATAGCACTCGATTGCTATGACCACTGCGAAGAAAGGACGCTGGTGGAGATGTGTATGACGAATATGATCAGGGAATACAAGGCGGTTCTAGAAAACCTCGAAATCTCCCAGTTCGCGTAGCTACTACAAAAGGCGAGAAAAACTGCCCAGTCCGTAAAGCCAAGCACGGACAAAAGAAGTGCCCCGCAAGCCATGGCGGTATCCACTAGTGAGCGGAGGAGAAAGACCGATGGGAGAGAGTACGATACTCCCCCACCAATACCATGCACCGCGAAAGAACTGGACGTACTGCTAGACAAATGGATAGCTGATGGCGTCTTCAAACCAAACCAAGTTGCGAGGGAGCCCACAGAAGAGGAAAGGAGGGACCCGCGTTTTTGTCGTTTACACAACTATGTCCAGCATGCCACAGCAGAATGTTGGGCACTCCGCAGGCTAGTACACCGCAGGATAAAGGAAGGGACTTTAGAGCTGTCCCAGCAAGAGGTCCAAAGAAACCCACTCCCGAATCACAAGGGGAAGGGTGTAGCAGCGGTAGTGATTTGTGCGGATCCAGGGGATGATGAAGGAGAGAATCCGGCCCTGCCTGCCGCAGCAATCACTACTTTACAGCAGAGCTCCAAGTTCAAAAACTTATTTGATCAGTTAGGCCTCACAGCAAAAGAAAGAAAGGTGGCCACCGAAGCTCTAGTAAGCATTGCCTCCGGGGCAGGGGTAGAGTGTTTGTCAGCAGAAGTCCAAGATGACAGGGCTCTCTTACAGGAGTCAACCGAAATCACCTTCAGTGATGAAGATATGGAAGTGGGATATCCAGACCACAGGAGACCGCTCTATCTGGCAGCATCCATAAATCAAATCCCCATAAAAAGAGCCTTAGTAGATACGGGCGCTTCCGTAAACCTCATCCCGTTGAGCACTCTGCAAGCTGCGGGGATTTCGGATAGAAAGATCCAAGGGTGTCCAATGGAAGTGACAGGATTTGGTGGAAGGGGAGAGTACACCGCAGGCCATATTCAATTGTGGTTAAAAGTGGGACCCATAGCTTCTCTAGCTCGGTTCCACGTGGTAAAAACGGAAGTCTCGTACCACGTGCTCTTGGGACGACCATGGTTACATAAACACAGACTAGTTCCATCCACATACCACCAATGTGTGAAAGGACGGATGAATGGAAGGATGATACGCATAGCAGCGAATCACTCACCATTTGAACAAGCAGAAGCTCACCTAGTAGAAACCATGTTCTACGATCAATGGGCTCTATCCGGGGAAAATTCAGTGTCAAGGCCACAAGGTACCTTCGTGCCTAAATGGAGAGACATCCAGGATGATCCGGAGCCTGACCTAAGGGAGTTACTGGCCAGGAAAAGGAAGAGGAAAGAAGCGCCGACCGCAGACTCAGAGGATACACCTCACTGCGTCAGGATCCGAGGTCCTGACGGCAGGATAGTGTATAAGTTATGAAGGTGCGAGGGGCCCACGAGTAAAACACAGGAGGGCCCCACTCATGAACGGCAGCACGAGGACTCAGAGTGTTGCGTGATTCAGGAAAAGTCAGAAGAAGAAAGTAAGGAAAATGAGGAAGTTATGACAGAAAAGGAAGTACAGGTTATGGCAGAAGAAGAGATGGAAGAAGTTGACTTGGGATCCATTCCACAGGGACCAAGGCCTATCCTAATTAGTGCAAGTTTGACTGAAATAGAAAAGGGAGAACTGGTGTTGCTCCTGAAAGAATTTAAAGATGTCTTCGCATGGGAGTACAATGAAATGCCGGGGTTAGACCCTGGGCTGGTTGCACACACGTTAAATGTGGATCCGGAGGCCAGGCCGATAGCCCAGCCTGCCAGGACATTCCACTCGGAGATAGAAGGGCAAATAATTAAAGAAGTACAGAAACTGCTTGCCGCAGGATTCATTAAGCCTATCCAACACCCACGATGGCTATCCAACATCGTGCCCGTGAAGAAGAAGAGTGGCCAGATAAGATGTTGCGTGGACTTCAGGAATCTCAACAAAGCTTGTCCGAAAGATGAGTTTCCCTTGCCAAACATGGATTTACTAATAGATTCTGCGGCGGGAAGTGCCATGTTTTCATTTATGGATGGGTTCAGCGGATACAACCAAATCAGGATGGCCCCGAGAGATGCAGAGAAAACCGCTTTCAGGACACCCATGGGCAACTTCTACTACACTGTAATGCCCTTCGGATTGAAAAATGCGGGTGCCACTTACCAGCGGGCGATGACGGCCATATTTCATGACATGATGCATCGTGAACTGGAAGACTACGTAGATGACATAGTAGTAAAATCAAGAAGGAAAGAGGAACACTTCCAAGTGTTGAGGAGAGTATTCGAAAGGTGCAGGGCCTTCAAACTGAGAATGAACCCTCTCAAATGCGCATTCGGAGTGTCCTCTGGGAAGTTCCTGGGCTTCTTAGTCCATAGCAGGGGAATAGACGTGGACCCTGCCAAAGCCACGGCCATCGCAACCATGAGACCTCCAAAAACGGTAAAAGAGTTAAAGAGCTTCTTGGGAAAGGTCTCGTACATCCGAAGGTTTATCCCCGGGTTGGCATCAATCACCTCTGCTTTCACCAAGTTGCTCAAGAAGGGGCAGGATTTCGAGTGGGGAGAATTGCAGCAGGCAGCCTTTAAAAGGCTGCAGCAGATCATGATGAACCTCCCCACAGTGCAGGCCCCAGTTCACAAGAAGCCACTGTTGCTCTACTTGGCCACCAGTTCATATGCCATTGGTGCGTTAATCGCCCAAGAAGATGGGAGTGGCATGGAGCAACCAGTATATTATATCAGCCGCGCCTTGAAGGATGCAGAAACCCGTTACCCAAGGGCGGAGAGGGCGTGTTTAGCCATTGTATACGCTTCACAGAGGCTGCACCATTATTTCTTGGCCTACGAAGTGTGGCTGATGACCAAATCCCACGCCGTCAAAGCTTTGCTGCAGCAACCGATCCTCTCTGGCAGGATATCCCAATGGTTGCTACAATTGTCGCAATATGATTTGAGAATGAGGACACCCAGGGCGGTAAAAAGCCAGGCTATAGCAGACTTATTGGCACAATTTCCAGGCGAGGAGGAGTTCCCGCTGGATGACGAAGTTCCAGGGGAAGTAGCCATGGCAGAAGAAACCGGAGAGCATTGGGTAATGAAATTTGATGGGTCCTCCACCGCCCAATCTGGAGGAGTGGGAGTAGTTTTGTACCATGGAGAAGACGAAACGATAGCACTGTCGTTCAAATTGGAATTCCCCTGTTCAAACAATACCGCAGAATACGAAGCTTATCTAACTGGGCTGGCCACGGCTCTTGAAATAGGAGTCAAACACTTAAAGGTGTTAGGCGATTCGAATTTGGTGGTCTGCCAGGCCAATGAGAGCTTCTCCCTGAAAGAACCCAACCTAGCCCCATACAGAGCAATGGCCCAGAAAATGGAGGAAAAGTTTTCAACTTTTGAAATAGAGCACACCCCCAGGAATGAAAATCGGTTTGCGGACGCGTTAGCCGCGCTAGGCTCACAAATAATATTCGAAGGAGATGGCACCAAAGTAGAGGTCAGTAAAAGGAGGGAATCGATAATTGATATGTTGAAAGAGAAGTTCCTAGAGGAACGGCGCGACGGGGACTGGCGGATTCCCATAAAAAAGGCCCTGACAAACGAAGATGATACCGCAGGACTGAAGGCGCTAAAAGACTACGCACTAGTGAAAGGAGAATTGTACCGCAGAATGCCAGGTGGGGTCTTGACCAGATGCATAAGACTAGAGGAGGCCCAGAGAAGACTGAAAGAAGTACATGACAGGACTTGCGGATCCTGCGGAGAGGTCAGCCTTTACCGCAGGCTTCAAAGGGCAGGCTTTTATTGGCCAAACATGGGTAAAGACGCAGACCAAGTCCAAGTTCAGTGTGAGCCCTGCCAACTTGCGGCGGACAGAGAAGAAAGTTATGTTGTATCCGCCTGCAAGGACTGGAAAGACCCATTTGTGCAGTACCTGACGGAAGGCATCCTACCGCAGAAGCATAGTGAAAAATATAAACTCAAGAGGTTGGCAACACGCTACTTCATGCATAATATGATCCTTTTCAAAAAGGGGTATGATGGGGACCCCTTGAGGTGCCTAGGTCCTGAAGAGGTAGAAAAAATGGTGAAAGAAGTGCACTCGGGAGAATGCGGGGAACACCAGGGGAAGAAAAGGCTTTACAGGTGTCTGCTGCAAATGGGCTACTACTGGCCCACCATGAAGAGGGATGCGGCAGAATTTGTAAAAAGGTGCCACAGTTGCCAAGTACAGGCCAACTTAATTCACACCCATCCGCAGAACTTGCATAGCATGGTGACCCCATGGCCTTTCCACACTTGGGGGCTCGACTTGGTAGGACCGGTTAACCCACCATCACGGGGATATATATGGATATTAGTGGCTACAGAATATTTTACTAAATGGGCAGAGGCAGTACCGCTCCGCAAAGCCACCGGAGGAGCAGTGGCAAACTTTATCAAAGAAAACATAATCGTGAGGTTCGGGGTACCCCACAGGATCATCAGTGACAATGGCACACCTTTTGTAAACAGTGAAGTAAGGAAGATGCTAGAATTCTACCAAGTCAAACACCATCGGTCATCACCTTATTACCCTCAAGGGAATGGGCAAGCGGAGGCAACAAACAAAACCCTTATAAAAATCATAAGTAAAATGGGTCAGGAGTATACGGGAGGATGGGCAATGCACTTGCCAGATGCGCTGTGGGCTTACAGAAATTCGCCTAAGTCAGCCACAGGTTTTTCACCTTTTTCCTTGGTCTATGGGACTGAAGTGGTGAGCCCAACGGAGATAATGACCCCATCCCTAAGGGTCATGAAGATGCAAGAAAGAGGAGGGGAAGAAGAAGAAGTCTTCGCAGCAGAAAGGTGTGAAGACCTAGAGGGACTTGATGAAGAAAGAGAAAAGGCCCAGGAACGCAGCCGCAGATATAGGCAAAAAATGACTGAAGCTTATGGCAGGATGACAAGGGAAAGAGTATTCGTGGAAGGACAGCTTGTTTTGAAAGTGGCAGACTATGTTAGAAGAGGCCTGGCAGGACCATCCAAGTTCGCACCAAAGTGGGAAGGGCCCCTTGTGATAAGAGAAGCACACCCAAGTGGGTATTACCGTTTAACCCAGATGGATGGCAAAGACTTGATGGATCCCATCAACGGGAAATGGCTGAAGCAATATTATGCCTGAGGAGAAAACTTATATGACTGTTTCTTTCCCTTCCTTTGTTTTGTTTTAAAAAAAAAAAAAGAGAGGAAAGAATTTATGTTCCTTTTTCCTTTTACCTTACCTTTTTTTCAAGTGACTATGTCACAACATGAAATTGTAACTTGCTTTCAGTAGGATGTAATGAAAAGCAACAAGTATTATCATAGCAAGACATAAAGTGTAGCATCACAAAATTAAGTTACAAACCCAAACCATGGCAAACTAGCCAAATAAGTGCTATGAGAAAGCATAATGCACTAGATAGAGTCACAAGAAAAAGGAAAACAACAAAGCAAGGGAGAAATTGTATCATCATCAACGAAGCCCGGAGATAAGAGACTGGTCTCCAAAACGGTCAGACCCACTAATACTGGAAAGAAGACGCTCGCGATGGCCCTCCAAGTCTGCCACCTCCTTTCTCAGGATCTCAAGGCGCGAGTCAATAGCATCAACAGTGGGGCGGACTCTCCTCGTGAAAACAGCACGGGCAATCTCTCGAAGATAATCCAAAATAAACTCCACAGCAAAGCCTACGCTGATAAGCTCCTACACCGCAGCCCTCCACTGTAGGATCCTCTCGGTGGAGACAGTGTCAATGAAGCTATGCTCTATGTCATTCAACACACTCCCCAACATCTTCAAAAAATGCTCTCTAGCGGATCAGCCAAGACGAAAGCCATGCATGAAGTCCCCATGGTTGTTATAGATCATCACCAAATGAGCAGCACAGTCCTCGGGGACTCTAAAACCATGAAAGTCCACGTAAGGAGGCCCGGAGCCCCAGAAAGCTGAAGGATCAAGGTCATTGACCTCAGGCTGATCAAAGCGAGTAAAAAAGGCAGCGGCCTTGCTCTCACAACCTGGAAGGGTGGCAGAACTGCTGCCCGCTTCAAACTGAGGTGGGACTATAGGAAAAGGTCCTGCCAAGGAAAAACACAAGGCATGAGGTGAGGAACTAAAAGAAAAAAAAAAAAAAAAAACCATGGGGAGCAAACGAAAGAAGATAAGGAGAAAAGAAAGCTTACCAGTACTGGCAACAATGGGGGCTGTGGGAAGAACTAAAGCAGGCACAGAAGGACTGGCAGAAACTGATGCTGTAAATATGGTAGAGGTTGGTGCAGAAAATATGACAGGAATGGGTGCCGTGGGCGCGACAGGAGTGGTTGCCGCAGGCACCCCTACACTTGGTGCAATGCCTAGCCCTTCAAAGGTCTCTACAAACAGAGGAAATAGGCATGTGAGAAGAGTGGGCCCAGTAAAGATGAAGAAGGAAAAGTGGACTTAATAAAAAAAAGGGAGGAAGGAAATACCTGTAAATCCAGCCTCGGATGGAGCGCCCTCTTCCTCCTCGAACTCAGAAACCCTCCTCGACAGGACGGGCTCATCATCAAAATCCTCCAGAATGCCCTCGGACTCCTCAGAAGACAAATCAGCATCGGGCCCACGAGTGGCCGAACTGGGAATAGAAGAAGGCGTAACCACCAGGGAAGAACTGTCCTTCGCAGCCTGAAATAGAGTCGCAAAAGGATCACTAGTAGAAATGATAAGAGGAGCAATGGGTGAAACAGCCTCGATCTGAGCTATGGCAAGAGGAGCAGCTTCCTTTGGAATGGGCATCTCGGCCGGAGATGGAGTGGCTTCTCTAACCCCCTCAATGTGAGTACCCTCTCTAGGTACCGATCCGGTGGGAGGGCTAGGAGACTCCGCAGGAATACCATGCTCAGCAGCAGGAGCGGTGGGCGTCTGAAGAGCTTCACCAGCACCATCAAAGGAACCCGCCACGAGTATGCCCATGGAAGCAGACATCTCCTCGGCCGTGGGATGATAGACGGAAAGGGGCTCGGGCTGATCCTGGAACACAAAAGAAAGGGGAAACGCATATACACACGTGGAAAGAAATAAAAGAACTTAAAAAAAAAAATGATCAAGACATATGAAGGACGCGTGGCAGGTGAGATATGTGCAAAAAAAAAAACAAGAAAAAAAAAAAGGGAAGGGAGATAGTGGAAATTACCTCAAACGCAGGCTCGTCAAGTTCGATAGGACGAGTGGCTGACATATCCTCCTTATGCTTGGACTGCAAAGAAAAGGGGGGACAAGAGGCAGCGTTAAAGAAAGAAAGCAGTGGGTTGAGCAGTTAAAGCCGAAACAAAGGAGATAATAAAAAAAATAAAAAAAAGGGGAAAAGAAGAATTTTTCTAAAAAACGTACCCTTCGCTCAGCGGCAGATGTAGGATGGGGAGTTGTTTTCCTCTTACTACCCCGTGTCCTGCTAGAAGGGGGAGCACCTGTGGCTGGCTGCGCAGCCGCAGACTTGGGCTTGATTGCGGACTTATGCTTGGCAGGAGTCTTCTTGGTTGCCGCAGGAATATTGGTTACTTTAACCTTCTTCTCCCAACCAGGGGGAAAATCATCCGTGAGCCAACGCCACCCTTTCTGCTCATCGTCCCACTCAAAGATGGCAGAACGGCTCTGTTTTCTGGCATAAGCTAATGATGATTTGGAAGGCAGATGCAACCGAGGGTTGGGAGAGACAAGCATGCTCAGCCCTTCAAGAGGGATAAGGGAAAAGCCACGACTACCTACCAACTCCTGCCCGAATGATGTCATCACTGCCTGCTAATATCCATGCATGGCAGGAGTGCAAAGGCCCTCTCTAGACGAGCCAGGAACAGTAACCGCGCTAAAGCGCTGTCTCCAAAAGTCAAAAGCAGTCTGCCGCAGGAAAGGCCGAACTGAGGTAGGGAACTCCCTAAGATAGGAAAGGTCATCAGGGATGTCTTGTTCCAGCCCAAACTGCCTCCTCACACGGTTGGCAGGATAGTGAACAAATCTGATGCCCTCATCAGCCAAGTATGGCAGCCATCCAACATTGGTAGCCGCTAGATAAGTGATCCCCATCTCATCAAAACCAGCCAAAGGGGTGGTGGTCCCAACAGTATCAGTAAACGGACCCATGACAGAATCGACACATGTGTAACCTTTGCCTAAATTTCTATAAGCTCTCCAAGAAAAGTCAACACCACTATCAAAAGACTCAACAACTAAGTGACCAAGGGGCTTCAGACCAGACCAACGAAAAGCCAAAGGGAAGTCAGATTCAAACCTGCCGCAGAAGTCAGTGATCACTTGCGGACATGATTGGTACTTCTCCTTCGCGAAACGAACAGGCCTGCATTTTGCTAAGTACTGGGCACTGCGCTCAAACAACAACTGCTGCAGGATGGTGCTGTGAACAGAGGAAGTGACAATATGGCAGGAGCCCGCGTGGCTCTCGTCACTCCGCAGGATGTCTAGCTGAACATACAAATGCCCCAAGAACATGGGGGCCAGCGGCAGACTCACTCTAGTGGCTATTTTGATAGCCAAGCGGAAATACAAGGGCTTGATGGCATAATAAGGGGGCGAACCAAAAACGAACTTGCAAAGCCAAAAGGCAACAAAGGCCGCACGGTGCGCGGCAGTAGAAAATTTAGAGGAAGAGCTAACTCAGTATGATAGTTTGGCATTCCCGGCCATCCTCTTTCTCAACTCGGCCTCAATGGCTTCTTCCTCCGAAGAAAGCTCTATAGCGGTAGGATCCGTATCACCTAGGATCGGCAGGAGTAGTTGGTTGGCCACGTCTTCAAGAGTCACAGTCAGTTCGCCGCAGGAGAAGAAGAATGTATGGGTAGTGGCGCACCACCGGCGGACCAAGTGACGAAGATTATAAAGGTCTCTGAAGTTAGAGAGACTCCGGGATAAAACGATGGCCTTCAGAACGCCGACCCGCTGTAACAAACCCATAAAGACCGAATCAGACAATTCACGGTCAACCCATTCCTTCCAACCCAAAGTCGTGCCTGACCCAAACTCGAAATGAATCGGCACAGGAAGAGCGATCCCCTGACGGATGACCAAATCGGAAATAGAAGAAGACACCGGAGCCCAAGAGATATTGGGGTTCCGTCTACACATGGATATCCACACACGGCCTGGCGGCGGCGGCACATAATCGCCGGGAACTTCAGGGAAGTGTGGATAGGCATTATACCAAGGATCGATCAAAGGAGCGACCTCGCTGTCTGGGTCGCGCGGCGCATCTTCTTCGTCGGAGTGATCGGACTCAGAGAATATGGCCTCCTCGCCTATTTCTTGTCCGGCGGGAGGATCAGGGACTTTCTCTTTCCCTTTGTGGCGGGAAGAACTCTGACTCTTCACCGGTGCCATTGTGTGATGGTTTGAACGGAGCAAAAGGGGTATGGGTGCGCGAGGAAGAGAAGACGGTAAGGGAAGAGGGACGGACACGATATTTTGGAAAAGGAGGTAGTTGTGTTTGATTTTTGAAGAGACTCTCCTCTTAAATACCTGAGTCATTAATACCGGTCTGAAGGAAGGCGACGAGTCAGCCATCACAAGAAGAATGAAATTAATGCAGCGGCAGTTGTGTCTTTGGATAATTGCCGTTCTGGAAAAATCGATGAGGCACCACTGTTCACGGCAGAAAAAGAAATATATATATATATATATATATGAATATGAAGGGACCCACAGTTTTAAAAAGCCCGCGAAGGAAAAGAAAGCAGGGAAGCAAGAAAAAAGGGGGACAAAAGGGTCTTTTATTCACATATGGACCGCAGGCACGCCCCATATGTTCAGGGGGCTAAATGTTGAGGGTCATTTTTTGAAATAGGCAGAAGGCAGCCCAAACCCATAAAACGTGGACAGCAAATAAACAGCAAGCCAAGAAAAAACCATTAGGCTCAAGCAGCCGGAATAATGGATCACAGGCCCTTATTTTAAATAAATGGGTCTTGAAGGAGTAAGTGGGCCTAAAAAGGCCCAGAAAGTGAGAAAACACCACCCATGGGCAGTATGTGGTATGGAAAAGAGAGAATGGGCCGCGGCAGGCCCAAAGTAATGAAAGCAAAGAAAGTAGGGGATAATGGCAAGCCCACGAACCCCAAGGATGAGAATGAGGAAATTGGGCCGAGGAAGCCTAATTAAGTGAGTAAATGCCCATGGGATACAAAGTAAGCAAATGGACCAAGGAAGTCCAAAAGAAGTAAACGGGCCTGACAAGCCCAAGTAAAAAGAAAGGGACATTGGAGCCCACGAGCTAGAACACCAGTGGCCATATTAATCCACTAGGGGAAAGAGCGGAACGGCAGGCCTGAAAAGAGGCCCAGCAGGAACAAATCACCGCGGCAGGAAAGGCCGAGTAACACGGTGGAAAGATAAGGCAACTAAAGAATGGGGCCGAAGAGAATGTAAGGCCCAGTACTCGGTAAAGTCCAGACCCTATGGGAGTGGGAAATCAGAGTAACAAATCGAAAAAGCCAAGAACGGACGACTGGCAACACAAACAAAAATGTCCAGTACACGGCAGATGCATGAACAGTTTCAGACATAACCACGCGCAAGGCCCAGGCACCACCAGCCTGTACCCAGCCAATACAGGATATGGTGGGGTCGTGGGTCAGAGGTAAGAGCGCATGGTTTGGAGGTGGGGAGAGGGGAAGGCCTGTTTTAAGGTTCCTGCTCAAACTCTTTTGGGGGATACGTCCTGCTGGGATGACATACCACCCAAAAGAGGCAAGGCTAAGTTGGAACCAATAGGTGCATGCCATGAGGGATAGAGAGAGAAAAACAGCGCTGCGGCAGGAAGAGGTGCCACGGCAGACTAGCGGACAAAAGTTGTCTGTGTCTGAACTCGCAGACGGAACAGTAATGTCGGCAAGTACGCCCAAGACCAGACAAAAACGGTTAGGGGGTAGAAGAAACTAGAAAAGCAAGAAAAAAAGAGAGAAAAGAAGGAGAAGTGTTGACGGCATGCACCGATAGGTCCCTTCCCTTCTCTCCCTCTCAAATCCCTGCTTTCTTTTAGAATCATCCTGGGCATTGTTCATTCGCGTCCGCCTCCCTCAAACTCATTAATCTCCCCAGCAGGAATTTCCCTTCTTCCTCGGAGGTTAATCGTTTTTTTGAGAAGAGGTGTTCTTTCTCCTTGACTTTGCCCCGCGGACCAAACTGAGTTTATTCCTTTTAATAGTTGATTAATCTTTGTTACCATTTGCTTTTACTACTTTACTTGTCAAAATTATTCACGTATTGTGATTATGGGTAATTTGGTTATTTGTTATTAAAAGAATCATCTGGTCATTCCAGAATCTATATATATTGCTCTGTTTTTTGTCAATTATATCTGTCTACTGCAAGCTTCTCTGAAACAGCACTGCCTGCCGCGAACATTCTCCAGGCAGGCGGGCCAGTTTGCGAACAAGCCGGCCAAGTTGAGTTCCAGTTGGACCGGTCTCGACTCCCGCAACCCAGAACATTTGGGCCTATAACACGAAAGAGGCAGCCCAGCCCAACATAGTCAAAAAAGGCCCCTACACCAGACAAAGACAACTATTTTGTTCGTTAGTCTGCCATGGCACCTTTTCCTGCCACGGTGCTGATGCTCTCTCTCTCTCTCTCTCTCTATCCCTCATGGCATGCACCTAGTGGTTCCAACTCAGTTTTGCCTCTTTTGGGAGGTATGTCATCCCAACAGGACGTATCCCCCAAAAGAGCTTGAGTAGGAACCCCAAAACAGGTTTTTCCCTCTCCCCACCGCCAAACCATGCCCTCTTACCTCTGACCCATGATCTCACCATGTCCCATATTGGCGAGTATAGGCTGGTGGTGTCTGGGCCTTGCGCGTGCCTTCTATCTGTATGTGTCCGAAGTCTACCTGCTGCTCATGCATCCGCCGCAATCTGGAGGCTTTGTCTACATAGTCTGTCGTCCGTTCCTAGCCTTTTATGAGCTGCTTTTTTAATTTCCCGCTCCCTTAGGGACTGGGCTTTACTTGGTACTGAGTTTTGCATTTCTTTCAACCATTTCTTAATTGCCTTGACTTCCTGCCACATCACTTGTTATTCTTGCCGTAATGACTTACTCCTGCTGGACCTTTTTTAGGCTTGCTATTTTATTCTTTCCCCCAGTGGCGTAGCATGGCCACTGGTGTTCCTACTTATGGGTTCCAGTGTCCCTTTTGTTTTCCCTTGGGCATCCCTGGCCCATTTGCTTTCTCTAGGCTTCCTCGGCCCATTTACTAACTCTGTATTCCCATGGGCTTTTACCAACTTCATTGGGCCTCCTTGGCCCAATTTTCTTATTTTCATCCTTGGGGTTTACAGGCTTGCCATGAACCCCTTACTTTCTTTGTTTACAATGCTTTGGGCCTGCCGTAACTCATTCTCACTTTTCTACATCATATACTGCCCATGGATGCTATTTCTCTCTTTCTGGGCCTCTTCAAGCCCGTTTGCCTCCTCAAAACCCATTTGTTTATATTATAGGCCTGTGATTCATTATTCCTGCCGCTTGGGCTTAATGGTTTTACTCTATGCTTGCCATTTCTTTGCTGCCCACGTTGCTGGGTTGGGCTTCCTTCCTTCTATTCAGGTTTCACAAAAATGACCCTCAACAAAGCTTATGATGTGTTATTCATGTTACTGCCTTGCTTGAACTCTTGTAACAAAAGATTGACTTCAACAAATTACAAAACATTTTGTATTAGCAACAGAAAACTAATTAAGTAGGCAGAATCAAGGAAATTGTCTTGTGAATGATATAGTATTCCTAAGTAAAACTCATATATTTTCACCACCTTACCCTACTGGAAGGCTAAATATCTCAGCTAAAAAATAATCTCTTCGTTTTAGAATCTTATCTTCTTCTTCTTTTTCTTGAATAATGAAAAAAATATTATTAATAAAAAGGAAAAACGGGAGAAGAAAAATAATCTCCTAAAGAAGAGAGAAAAACAAAGCTCGGAATGGTGGGATGGGAATCCTTCCCTCCTAATTACAACCAAATGCCCACCCAACAATGAATTGGGCAAGGGAGTTAGTAGATCTCAGAACAAGAGTTGCTCTCCATTACATTTAGAAGGGAAAATCCTCATCTTTCAAAACTTGGACCACAATGATTGCAATTTAGCTCCAGCCCACATCTTCTTAGTCGAAACTCGAAACCAACACCACCTCCACATTATGATCTCTACACACCATAGCCAGTCACATTGAGGAATTTTCTCACAGCCACATCAAAATTAACCTTTACTATTCACGGCCACAACGAATTCCAAAAATCCAAAGAAATATTTATGTCTAATTGTTTCCCAGGCCGATTTATGGGATAAGTATACTTGTTGGATGTCTTGAGCAAGGGAGGTCAGATCAATCGCTTAAAAACTTTTTCAGGGCCATTCCGACAAAGACAAAACTTTTAAGGGCTATTCCGACAAAGACTGCGCAGAAATATAGCTTGGCCTTTGTTGGTGGTTCTATTGCTTGTACCATAATCTTTTCCTTTTGGTATGGGTTCTTCTGTTCTACTTACCGTACATCAGTTAATCTTATTTTGCGCTTGAAATATAGCATATACAGATTTTAAGCATATTTCATTCTTACTTGTTAGAAATTTAGACTTCCTAAACCATCGGTATTAAAAAGATCACATCTCTATGAAATGAATCACAAGCAATATGCAGCGCTCGACAATCTTTAAGACCAGAAGATCGTTATAGATTACAAAAACATAAATCCCGTACCAACCAATTATTGCAATTGCACATAGAAAATGTTTTTTTTTTTTTTTTTTGGGTTAAAGACAGAAAATGTTAACCTTGGCATTTCATATGATATTTGATTCTTTGCCTAACAAAGAAAGGTTCATTAGGCTCTGAGACGTAGTTAAGTGTGTTGCCTACCATAATATGCTCATAGAAATGGTAACCTTGAACTTAACATGACTGACTAATATACATCATCCAAGAATAAAGATTGAAAAAACTCCAAACTTTATTGTTTTTTTCTTTAACACCCCACTTTATCATCCATGCATCTAACATCCCCACGGCTAAGAGGCGTGTGCAACATATATATGACCATTCCAGCCAGAGAGTTACCAAATTAAACAAACAATGATCAGAAGACAAACGCTTAAACAGTACAAGAGGCGTTGCAAGAAAGCAATGTATTGGATGGAAATCGAATTTGTTCCAAAGTCCACTGCCAAATAAAAATGACAAGTCACAAAATTTCCCGCCTTTGTATCAATGTTCTCCAAGTTATTTCAGCAAAGTAGCTTCTTCCCATGTGATGAGAAATGAAAAAATGTACACTCTCTATATCTCCTGAAAAATTCAGCAAGTATTCATGCTAATCAGAAGCTTTCTAAACACAAAACCAAATCATTCAATGAACTATGAAACTCATCTTTGATGAGAGAACTTCTAAACCTAAAAGCTGTTATTATACACAAGCAGCAACCGATAGAACTATCACCTGGATTCGGAAAAGTTTCTGGATGGGATTGGTTGAATTAAGCAGCCACAGCCATTGGTACAGATCTGTAGCATGCTCGCTTTGCTGCACGAACAATGTCTTCAACCTGCAAAACCCATAAACCAAGAAGAAAAAAAAATTAGTGCACAATCATAGTTAGTATTTATACCCATAGTTGTCAAAACATGAATTATATCGTGTTAGTATTTATACCCATAGTTGTCAAAACATGAATTATGTCGTAAATTGATTTTTTATTTTTCTATATCATGGGTCCGTTTAGATTGAACTTATTGTTGCTGAAACTAAAAACTAAAAACTAAAAATACTGTAGCAAAATAGTTTTTAAATATGTGAATAGTATCGTAGGACTCATTTTTAATATTTTTTAATACATGAACGGTACTGTAAACAGTGATAAACAGTGCATGAACAGTGATTTTTGTCTCCTGCACAATGAACCCATGTGATGTTACTGTTCATGCGCAGGGGGAAAAAAAAAATTCTGAAAACGCAAAACGTAAACATGGATTCAGTTGAATCCAAACGCACACCATGTATCGTATTGTATATCGTAAGATACACAAATACCTAAAAAAATTATAGATATACATATATAAAAGTTGTATTTATTATAAATTCAAAATATATTCAACCACAATAACTCCAGGAACTCTTCCAATACAGCATACTCATCCTTATTGTTTGATTGCAGATTATTAAAGGAAATGATTCCTCATACCAAGGTGAAGCATGTGTTTCGGGAAGCAAATAAATGTGCAGATGCTTTAAGCTAGGAAAGGATGTCATGCTCATGAGGAATTTGTTATTTTTTATGGTCCCCCCCATCTGATGATGTTTCTGCTGTAGTGTATGCAGATGAGATTGGGGAAAGTTTTTGT
This sequence comes from Quercus ilex subsp. ballota, assembly GCA_032727855.1. NCBI lineage: Eukaryota > Viridiplantae > Streptophyta > Magnoliopsida > Fagales > Fagaceae > Quercus > Quercus ilex. The sequence continues at coordinate 50,170,916 of CM064910.1, forward strand.
AGACAAGTTGTTGCTAACTTAGCCATTCTGGCTGCCTAGTTATAATTTTATTTTCCTCTTCACCAAAAAAAAAATATATATATATATATATATAAATATTCAACCAATTTAGTCCCTACTTATGTAATAATATTTATCAGGCCGTGAGCTATGTCATTCCACCTCAAAACCAATTGGTGACGAGGAAGCCACACTCAAATCTTTTATGGCATTCGACATCACGCAACGCGGGCCTGTTTATAGAGTGGTTGTAGGGAGTCAAATTGTGGTCCCCCCAACAATCCCTACCTCACAATGACACTCCCGTGACTTGAACCCATGACCTTGACTTTGATACCATTTGTCGGACCGTAAGCTGTGTCATTCTATCTCAGAACCAATTGGTGACGAGGAAGACACACTCAAATCTTTTATGTCATTCAATATCACGCCACACAAGCCTATTTTTAGAGTGGTTGTAGGGAATCAAATTGTAGTCCCCCAACAATATTTAACAAAGTTAACTAAATAAATCAAATTAATATATGTTTATAACATACACAATCAAATAGATTAAACTCATAAGTGGGAATACATGATAATTTCTTTTCAACATATTGCCTAATCAACTTCATCTAAGTCTATGTTATCATCATGTTCATCATCTTGCAAAATTATTTCCTCATTAACATTTTCTTCATCATCATCAACATTTACTATCTCTTTTCTTATTTTATTCTAATAATTTTTTCTTTATATTTTTTCTTGGCATTCTAGCTTCTTAGACTTATATCAATAATAACAAAATAAAAATAATTATATTTTCATTAATACATTTCATAGCATATGATGCAGGAAACCAAGATTTTGTGTTCTAATTTGCAATTAATATTGTTTTTGAATTTGGTTATTAATGTTGAGGGTTTTTAGGGATTTAAATTAGATGTTTTCCATATTGGTGTAATCTCCTAAACCCTATTTAACTAGTACTCCTATAATGGTGAAAGACAGAGGAATTTGAATAAGGTTAATTATTATGAGTTGAGAAATGTGTCCTCTCCTCCCTTGTTTTCTCTGTTTGGTGGTGATGCCAAACACCCGTAGGTGATGATGCCTAAGGTTTGCAGGTAGGTAGGTGATGATGCCTAAGGTTTGCAGGTAGCTAGGTGGTGAAGCCTAGGGTTTGTTCTGATGTTACTTTTGTTACTCTTTTATCTCCTATTTCCTATTTGTGCTGCATCAACTTGGTATCAGAGCATAAACTCAATCCAATTTCTACACAGCCAAGAGAACCTTGTCTCGCCAGCACCCATCAAAAAAACCCACCAGAAAATTTCATACCACAAACCATCAATCAAAGCCAAAACTTCGGACACCCCTAATCACCAAATCCACCACAACTGACCCAAAAGAAACCATCTTTCAGAACCAAGGCCAACCCACATACTCTGACCACTGCCAAAACTAACCACCATCGAAATACCCATCAAGTCAGTGGCTGAGATGTACTACAGCCCGACATTACTCCCCACGGGCCTCTGAGGACAATTCGAACCCAGCACGGTCTTGCACCACACTAGCCATCATGCCTTCTGCATCGATTAAAGACCTTCCCCACGGTGACCCACAGTCCGATGAGCTCTGTTTCTCATCGTGCAAATGTTTTGATCCCCTTTTGTGTCGGTTTTAGATTTTGAGTTTCAGTTATGTACTTCTGCTATTTGTATTTTCACTTCATTTAAAAAAAAGAAAGAAAAAAAATCATGAGCAGTGTTGTACCAGCCCATCCAAGTACTTGGACTCTTATGTTATTTGCCCCATGGCCCACAGATGTGAAACTCCTGTTTTCACTTAGCAGCCCATGCACCAACAGCAAGGTTGGCAGCCTACTTGTGCGCTTCAGCCAGCTTGCAACCCAGGTCAGCAAATCCAAGTTTTCTTACAATTTTGGTTGAATATTATACTAGAGCACAATGGTAATTTTAGAGGCACCTAGTTTTGATGGTCGACAAGACCCATGGTTCTTCACTAAGTTGTTATATGAGATAGATGAGTTTTTTGAACAAATAGGTTTGTCATATGTGAGAAGGGCTAGGTTTGCCAAAATGAAATTGATAAGTAGAGCTAGGGACCATTGGCAAGATGTTGAAGACCTTCGCATTAGAAAGGGTAAGCCTCCCATAGCTGATTGGGAAGAAATGAAGGAAAACTCATTGAGAGATATATTCCCCCATCCTATGAGCCAAGGAGAGAGAGATATGTTTCCCCATCCTATGAGAAAAGGGGAGAGAAATACGTTCCTCCATCCTATGAGAAAAACAGAGAGAAATATGTACCCCCCACCTTATCAAAAAAAGAGACAAATACGGGATAACCATGTATCTCAATTTGAAGATGAGATGAATGTTCAATCTCAATCAATGGGATAGACCTGCACCTGGCCACGTATCTCAATTTGAAGATGAGACGAATGTTCAAAAAATTTCTAGTCCTAAGCCTAATGTGACTTTTTGTTCAAAATCTGGTCCTAAGCCCAAGGTGAATTTTTGTTCAAAATCCGGTCCTAAGCCCAAGGTGAACTTTGGTTCAAATTCTAGTCCTAAGTTCACTCCAATGCAATCTTCCATTGAAGTAGAACACAAATTCACAGAAGTAGAACACAAATATACTGTAGTAGAACACAAACTTGAGAATCTCATGAAACTAGTTCAAGACTACTATGCAATGCTCAAGAAACCTGAAGTTGGGTTTGATACTTTACATGCTCACCACAAGCCCTTAGTGTCAACGGAGGTTGCCTCACCTATACGACAAGGAGAACCTACTAAGGAGCCTAAACAACAAGGTGAAATATCTGAACCATGCATAGCAGATTTAATTCAACCTATTGAAGTGTCAGATACATTGCCCATTGTTGAAAAGGATGATTCCATTATCCTTGATGAAGAGAAGGTTCCACAAGGAAATGTAACATTAGAGGGTGCACATGATGTAGAAGTTGATGAATTTTCTTTTGATCAACCTTTCATGGTGCATGACAACAAACAGTTTGCTAAAGTAGAGAAAGTGGATACCTTGGCGATTCCTATAGTTCAAGATAATATTTTGATTCCACACATTGATTCTGTCATCCCAAGAAAGTTTACTGATGTGATGGAATGCGAAGCTTCATTATTCTTGTGCTTCCAAAAGTGATTATTGTACTGAGGCAAGTACTACATACTAGAGTTCTAATCCTACTTCACTTTAAAACTGAAGGTCGAGTTTTCTCCAACCGAAGGAGTATGTTGCAGGAAACCAAGATTTTATGTTTTAATTTGCAATTAATATTGTTTTTGAATTTGGTTATTAATGTTGAGGGTTTTTATGGATTTAAATTAGATGTTTTCCATATTGGTGTAATCTCCTAAACCCTTTTTAACTAGTATTCCTGTAGTGGGGAAAGACAGATGAATTTGAATAAGATTAATTATTATGAGTTGAGAAATGTCTCCTCTCCTCCCTTGTTTTCTTTATTTGGCGGTGATGCCAAACACCCTTAGGTGGTGATGCCTAAGGTTTGCAGGCAGATTCTAGGTGGTGAACCCTAGGGTTTGTTCTGTTGTCACTTTTGTTCCTCTTTTATCTCCTATTTCCTATTTGTGCTGTATCAACATAGAAAATAAATTTGCATATATGAAAGTGAAGTTTCAAGTATACGGTACAAATTTTGTAGGAGAAATAGGAGGGAAAAAAAACTCATGGACATGTTATTTCATTGGACTCAATAAGTATCCCAATAATTTTGTATTGAAAAAAAGTATAACAAGTTGTTTAAATCAAATAAAACAACAAATTTTATACCAAAAAAAAAAAAACTCATTTTAAACCCACATGTCTATGTATCGTATGATACATATGATTCAATGATACGATACGATGCAATCCATACGATACGCACCTATGTATCAGACAATTCATGAGCACTTACAATACGCCCTGACAATACAAAACTTTTTGTACACAACATGATACATATCGTGTATTGTACGATACTGACAATTATGGTTATGCTCACAAACCAATAAAACTGTGAACATTTAAACTTAAAACACTATCAAAGGCATAAAATCTCATATCTCACAAATCCAGCATCCTCAGCTATTGCATCTATCAGTCTTACTAAAAATTGTGTTATTAGTAGTAAGGACCTTAAGCCCATAACCACCCATCGTATTGCACTAATGACTCATAATAGATATCAAGCTTAAAGAATCAGAATATAACTGACCTGTGGGACAGCCAATCTCTCAAGATTAGCTGCATAAGGCATAGGAACATCAGCCCCAGAAATTCTCTCAACTGGAGCATCAAGATAACTGAAGCTTTCCTCAACTACAGACGTGCTGTTTAAAGGAAGAAGCACAATGTAAGATTGATGGTTTCCAGAAAAACCGATCACCCAGAGTAGATATATCAGTGGAAAGAGATAAACCAGATTTCAGCTCCAACACCATGCTGGGGAAATCCTTCTTCGACTGTTATGAGTCTGTTGGTTTTCCTGACAGAAGCATTGATTGTGGATCTATCTAATGGCCGGATTGTGCGCAAGTTTATAACCTAAAGTGATAGGAATAGTTATAAATATGTCCATAACTAAAATAGAACTAGTTGTAAGAATATTGTGGTCATTCTTTACCTCAGCACTGATTCCTTCCTTTGCAAGAATCTCGGCTGCCTGAACATAAATCAATACAATTATTTGCAGTTTGAGGCACAAATCACAAAGAGAGTGAGAGAGAGATGAAATCTAACTACATCCTATAGATTATTTTGATACAACTTAGAGGAAATTATAAGAAAAATTACATCCCCTACGTATAGTGCACATGTCGAACAAAAGAAAGTTCCCGCACAGTACTTGCAAATTTGAAGAGTTGAGAAAGTTCCCGCAAAATCAACAATTCAGGGAGAGCAGTCCTCAAAAGGGAAGTGGGACATCATAGTACAAAAACTAACACCTTGCAACCAGAATCAACTCCAACTATTCAAGGGATATGCAGAACAATTGCATATCTTGGACAGGAATAGGGACTCTTGACAAAGCAATAATCAATCCAAAAGGTGCTAGAACCCAGAACACCCAAGAATTGTTTCTACTATGCATTTGCAACAGTAGAAACCATTAGATCCAATGCAATATTTCACAACTAACTTCACTTCTTTGGGTGTACATTACCCATTTCTCTCTCATTTTCTCATCTTACTACTCATCATACAACTTCCTCGTCAATTTATTTCTCACAAGAGAAAAAATTACATTAAATAATATCAGCTGGGTTGGTATAGCAGACAAACCTTGAGAGCATAGCCCACCATTTTTGAAAAAGCTGTAATAGTCACATCCTTTCCTTCTCTCTCAATCTGTGGAAAACAGAAAATTACAAGGTGAACAACAATTATAGTATCAAGGGAACATAGTAGAATAATAGGGAAAAAAAAAAAGAACAATATTCTTGTAGGTAATGTTTGAAAGTCACCTTAGCTTTCCCTATTGGTAAGCAAAAACTGGAATCAAGAACTTCAGCTGAAACAGGGAATGACTCACCATATCTGAAGCACAAAGTTCCCATCAATATGAACAATGTTTAACAGGACACGGGCAATCTAGATAAATCATAATCACAATCTACTTACAACAACTCATTTTCGAGAAAAACAACAGGATCAGGATCTCTTATGGCAGCTTTTAGCAGTCCACGAGCATCTTCAGATGAGTATGGGGTTAACACTTTCAACCCAGGGCAGGAGGCATACCACGACGCATAACACTGCAAATAAAAATATATAGAGCATTGCCAAATGATTGTTTTTCTAATACTGTGAAATTAAAACTGAAGATGCTGTGTCATACGGGACAGAACCAGGACCAAATTGGAAGGGCATCACACAGAAGAAGAGCAGGTAACAAAAAAGAACTAGGTCCAAAAATAAAGCCTGAGGAACCATACATGAGAGTGCTGGGCACCAACACCAGCAGCAGCACCATTAGGCCCTCTGAAAACTATAGGAACAGATATCTGGCCAGCAGACATATAGTTTGATTTTGCAGCAGAATTAATGATGTGATCAATTGCCTGCCAACCAAAGCAAGAACTGATACTCAGTAAAGGAAAAAACGAAAAAGAAAAAGAATTATAATATTTAGAAGAGACAAACAGGCACAACACTGTAGAAATAATACAAGAAAATCAAAGAATGAACTCTTCAAGTTACCTATAAATGAACCAAAAATTGTGTATAAATTTATCAGCAATTTTGAATTACCACAGGAGGCAATCCACAATATCCTTCAATTCAACTAACAAATGACTTCTGTGTGTGTGTGTGTGTGTGAGAGGGAGAGAGAGAGAGAGAGAGGGAGAGAGAGAGAGAAATAAAGAGCTCAGAAACTACATTATCCTGATATTTTCTTTGGAACAAAAAAGGCCTAAATGGCTTAAATACGTTGAACTCTACCAGATACTTGAATAGATTAAGATACTACTATAAGGTTTTGGAGGGTAGTTGAAGGATTAAATCAATTGAAACAGCACCATACAACACAAAATTCATATTTAAAACAAACACCTAATAAGCATTCATATCCCATCCAAACTAGACCATTCAGATCAAGATATCAACTATAATTCTGACATCAGAATATCTCTTAGCATAAGGTTTCAGAAAAATGTATACAAATAGGAAACCTCTAACCTGCATAGAAAAGTTAAATGTCATGAACTCAACAACAGGCCGCAGACCATGGTAAGCAGCACCAACTCCAATCCCGGTAAACCCAGCCTGCAAAACGTTTAACACAAAAAATGCAATGAGCCAACTGTTACCAAAGAATATAAACAAGAATTCTAATATACTTGACCAACCACAGAAGAAACCAAAGAATCAAAGAATGGTATGAGCAGCTCAAGTAATAGATATAACCTCAGTGATTGGCGTATCAAGAACCCTCTCAGGACCATACTTGTCCAAAAGCCCTTTGGATATCTACACAAAACAAAGATTAAGACCCAATTTATAGACAAGTGCATAAAATCAAATTCTGGCCTTGAAAGGTAATAGAAATCTGCGAAATTCATCTCTTCTATTGATAAAGTCTAACCTTGTATGCACCTTGATATTCACCAACCTGCACTCCCAAAAAATAAGGGGGAACATAAGTACAGAAAGAATATCAAGTTTAGGAAATACTAGTAATTTCTTTCCATTTATCCTCACCTCTTCACCCATCAAAAACACTTTCGGATCAGCAGACATTTCCTCATCAAGCGCAGAATTTAGAGCATCTCTCACCATCATCTGTACACAATTATCATTTCAAAAGTAAAATTCAGTAAGTTTGTAAAGACTAATCCTTTATCCAAGCAAAAGAGACAGCTTTTCAAATTACTATGACAACAATCAAGCCTCAGTCCCAGAATTTTGGGAGCTATTCATATTACTACAGCACCAAAAATGAAAGGTTTTCAGGTTCCTAAAGGTCGGGTCTTGGTGCGATGCCAAGTTCCTTCCACCCGAAGCAACATGTCACGAATTCAAGTCCAGGAATCAGATTCTCCACACAAAAAAAAAATAAAAGGTGTAAGGCTTCCTACCAATCAACTATCCCAAGCCCCGCAAAAGTGTGAGCTTTATGTTCTGGCTAAAACCCTTTTTTTCCTTACAAATTCTTACTTTTTTTTTTCACAAGGTCCCCCATCAAAGAATTTCAGTCATATCCCAGCCTCCCAGGAAAGTAATTGAGACATGCTTAAACATCATACATATATATAATATAATATAAGCTCAGCACTGGTATTAAAAAAAAATTATAAAAATTATAAAAAAAAAAAAAACACAAACACAAACACAAACAAACAAGGAGTACTAAAAGTAGTCTAATAAAGCCAACTGAAAAGCATAGAATTGATACAAAATCCACCATTACCTCTTTTCCCGCTGATGAGTAGCTTCTCAATGCCGACACGGCAGAACGTGTCCTCTGTACAAATCAGCATTACAATTAAGCAAATCCAAGCTAATTACAAACAAATCAATTATATATATAAACAAAGATTTCATTTTCATTTTCATTTTCATTTTTTTTTATTTTCACAACAAAAACAAATAAACAGCCAATGATTCGAGAAGTCGTACCAGAAGAGAAGCGCCTCCGGCACCTACTTTTTGCCTTATAATCCCCAACATCTTTTGTCTCTAAATATTGCTCTAAAATCAACCAAATCGAAAATCACAAATCAGATCCTACCAAATCACAGTGCTAGTAGACATTTAACAAAAATTTTATTAAATAAATAAAAAATGAAGGAAAGAAATGAAAAACCTTAAAATTTCAGAGGAAATTTATGGAGAGTGAGATTTTGGGTTTGAGGAAAAAAAAAAGTTAAGGACCTTGGAATAAGAATGGCGTGGGATCCGATCTTATTAAGACTTTAGATGTAGAAAATGAAAATGAAGGCAGCCAGCCAGCCAAACAGGGCTTTTTCACTATAAGTCTAATAGTAGTATCTGTTTTTTTTTTTTTTTTTTTTTTAGAACATGTATTTTTTATTTTGGATTTTTCTGTTGATTTTTTTGTGGGAATAAATATATATATTATATTATTATTATTATTATTATATTATAATATAGTGCGGCGAAAGAGGAGAGAGAGAGTACAATACAATTTTTTGTTTTTGTTGCGATGTGACAGTGACAGCGACAGGCTTGGTAGGATGTGGTTAGGTTTTTTTATATTTTGGTGTGCCGAACAAGTGGCCGGGAGAGGTTTGATTGCAAAAGCGAAACCAAGGGTTAGGATCATTTGGTGTGGGTTGCAGGCAGGAGGGTCCTCACTCCTCACTGCTTTGCCTGAGAGTGCGAGAGAGAAAGAAGTAATAAACAATACATGCAGCATTTTTTTTTTTTTTTTTTTTGGAGAAAGAAGCAATTTTTTATTTAGATATATGAAAAAAAGTTTGAATTTAAGTATGTTTGAAAATATTTTTCCCTAACTCACTGTTTGCCGATTGAAAAGATTATTTATTTATAATTTTAGTTATACGACTTTTTTAATGAGTCATATAATTTTAGTTATACAACTTTTTTAATGAGTCATATGATTTATTTAAATTAGCCTCATCACACGCGCTTCATGCGTGCTATGAGACCTTTTTTTTTCTTTCTAGAATCATAATTTTTCTTTCATATCAAATTAGGGTTTACACATTTATCCATTAATATCACGCATCTACGAAAAACTAATATAGCCAAAAGTGTTATAAGACTAGCTCCAAAAAATAAACAAATCCACTTAGGGAGTGTCATTTCAGTGTTCATTTTTTTTAATCTAGCCTCATGACACTTTTAGATGTATCAGTAGTTTACAAACGCATGATATTAATGAACAAATGTGTAAACTCTAAATTGATATAAAAGAAAAATTATGACACTAAACCCAACAAAAAAAAATTTTCATCACACGCGCGAAGCGCGTATGATGATGCTAGTATTATTTTAATGTGATAAGATATAAAATTGAAATAGGTTGTAGATATACTGTTAGGTAGGAATGTAAAATAAATAATGTAGTGTTTTGGGATGCAAAATGCATATGTTTCCCATATAGGGATGGGAATGCTTTCATGCAAAAATCAATCTCTTTATTCTAATCAATTCATTATTCAAAGCAACTTTCACGATGTTGTTTAGTAGCTTACAACCACATAATTTTTTTTTTTTAATAATTCTTAACAAAAAAAAAATCTATGTTTTTATTTTATATATATAATTTTTATTTTGAGAATCTAATTTATAAATGGATAAAGCAATTTGAAAATTAATAGAAGAATTGCCCTATTTTTTAAGCAATGTTTTAGTGGAAGATAGAGTTGTATTTTTACCGAATTGTCCTTTAGTTTTGTCTCTACTTAAACATAAGAGTCTAAGGGCATTTTTTTAACCAAAAAAAAAATGAGGATCTCAAACAGGAGAATCTCCTTAAATAGTAATATAGATATATGTTTTTTTTTTTTTTTTATGAATAGTATAGATATATGTTAGCAGTTTAGCACTCATATACATGTATCACATAAAATTATAATCAGTATTGACTGAGGGTAGGGATATTTATTTTGATGTAAAGACTATTGAATCACAAAATATAATATACAAAAAAAAATTATGAGTCCTTGATATTCAACTATATAAATTGTTTCTCAAAAAAAAAAAAAAAAAAACTACATAAGTTCTTTACACACATGAAGGACTTGCTATGTGCATAAGTGCATTATTGTCCTAGCACGCATATCCATTTTTCAACTACCCGATCAACCAAAATGAAGAAGAAAGAAGAGGAAGATGTGTGTCTAACTATCTTTGATAATTTGGTAGAGCAAATCTCAAACCACTCTTCTTAATCTAACAAATCAACCTGCAAATAAATTAAAAAGTGAGTTAATAATTATAATGTTTTGGCTGCTGGAAAAAAAGTAACCTCAACTGTAGGGATAAGGGCCCAAAAATTATATATTGGGCCTTAGGCCTTATCTGAGGACATTAGCATATCCGAGGAGGGATAATTAGTTATGAGAGATTCCAGTTTAGAGTCTCATGAGTAAGAAAGAAGTAGAAGGCGGTCCGATGAGGAATTCCTTCTCGACCATGACAAATATAGCTCAGATACGTATTCCAACGACGAAAATGACCTCCATAGAAGCTCTAGTATTAGAAGCGTGCCTCATGAACACACGAGAAGGAAAGGAGCCCAAAAAATATCTAAGGAAAAGCTGCTACCTCCGCATTAAATGCACTATAGCCACTTTTCTGGCCACATTTATGTGGAGAAGACCCCTGAACAGTGCTTCCTTGACTACCGCAACTCATAGAGAGCCAGAAGGGGTGTCTAATGGGACAGGCACTCGAGTAGTGGCTTAGACGATTGACAAATGGAGGGCCAAGATCACCAGGAAGGGGATATATAATGTAAGAGACCCCTGAAGGAAAGAGGATCGAAAAAAATAGAGAAAGAATATTGTAGCAAGCAAAGTCGCATTTGTAATCAGTTCTATTGACTTATACAAAGATTTGCCTCCTCAGACAATGAATTCATTCAGTCCTTTATGCCTTGTTCTTACTTGATCACCTTTTAAATCCATACTAGCCGTTGTTAAATTTATTAGGACCTAGTTCTTTGACCCACTCTCTACAAATTTATTGTACTGGGCTCACTAGGCCAATATCCTACACATCTTTGGTTTGGGCTACAAATCGTGTCCCTACAATTGGCGCTGTCTGTGGAGAGAACTTGTGCGATAGTGAGTGCAGCAGTTAACTATGGTAGGATCAGGTCCACACCAAGCAGAGTCTATGGGATCCCAACATGGCGACCCTTTTGTTAACCTTGAGTGGAGAGGTGATCGTGAAGGAAGTGTGCACCACACATACTGATAAGAATCAACCTCGAGGTGGAAGCCATATCTCCCATGCTTCTTCTGATGACGAAAGAAACGTCAGTTACAGGCGAAGGTGAAGAACCCCACTTAGCGAGTCCTTCTCCTACAAGGAGGAACACCATCACAAACGTAGGTATAAGAGCCCGCCTCGCAAGGGCCTAGGAAATGATGCCATGAGCAAAGTGTTGGACCAGATTTCTAGGTCACTCTTCACGCGCAGGATTGAAGGCGCAAGGCTACCTTGGCAATTCAATCAACCAACATTCACCATTTACAACAATCGAACGGATCCTGTAGAGCACGTAAGCCATTTCAACCAGAGAATGGCTGTCCATTCCAAGGACGAAACCCTGATATGTAAGGTGTTCCCCTCCAGTCTAGAACCCATGGCAATGAGATGGTACAATGGCCTAAAAGAAGGCTTCATAGACTCCTTTAAGAAGCTCACTCAAGCATTTGGCTCTCGTTTTGTCACTTGTAGTAGAGTTCCTCGGCCCCTAAACTCCTTATTGTCCCTATCCATGTGATAAAGGGAAACCCTGAAAACGTACTCGGATAGATACTGGAAATGTACAATGAGATAAATGGTGATTTTGATGACGTTGAAATCAGTACTTTCAAGGTTGGCCTCCCAACTGAGCACGGTCTGAGAAAGTTTTTGACTGGAAAACCTATCACCAGCGTATGCCAGCTCATGGACCGGATTGACAAGTACAATAGGGTTGAGGAAGACTAGCAGCAAGGGAAGGACAAAACTAAGGTTGTCCCTCAAGAGAGGAGGGATTACAGGTCAGACCGTTACAACAGTAACCGGCCTCGAAGGGATTTTGCCGAGCAGTCAAGATTTGCCAATAATGAGTCATTCTTCAAATGGCCAAATAAAATGGCAGGAGACCCCATGAGGCGCAATCAAAACCTCTACTACCAGTATCATAAGGACTAGGGACATACTACAGAAGACTGTAGAAACTTGTGGGACCACTTGGATCAGCTGGTCTAAAAAGGAAAGTTGAAGCAACTTTTGCATTATTCTAGCGGTCAAGGGAATCAGATTGGCCAGGAACCCCAAAGAAATGCTCCTTCCAGACCTCCATTAAGCACGATAAACGTCATCTTCGCCGTACCAGCGAGGACCGGGTCCTGTCCTTCCAGAGTGATATCTGTGGCTCGATTGACCACCGGGGACCCCAATTCAAAGCCGAAGAGGGCTAGAGTGAATACCCAACCAACGCTGGGTTTTTCGGAAGAGAATAAAATCGGAACCATACAACCCCATGATGACGCTTTGGTGGTCATGCTCAGGATCGGGGGGTATGATGTGAAGAGGGTGATGGTGGACCAAGGTAGTGGTGCCGAGATAATGTACCCCGACCTGTATAAAGGGCTGAGCTTGAGACCCGAGGACCTAACACCCTACAGCTCACCTCTGGTAAGTTTTGATGGGAAGATCGTCATCCCGAAGAGCCAAATTAGGCCGCCCATACAGACTAGTTCAGAAGTAGTGGAGGTGGACTTCATCGTGGTAGACGCCTATTCACCCTACACGGCCATTGTGGCCAGACCTTGGCTTCATACTCTAGGAGCCGTTTCTTCTACTCTACACCAGAAAGTGAAATACCTGTCCAAGGGCCAGGTTAAGGAGATCTTAGGAGATCAGTCTGTGGCCAGGCAATATCTGGTGGCTGCCATCCGACATCAGCTCGAGGCCGAGTCTTCGGCCCATGCCAAAGGGGGATTATAGCAATTAAAAGCTCTGACGTTGCCTGTAATGGGTCGGATGATAAGGCAAAATGTGAAGGGTTGGTAAAGGTTATTGTTGGTGACAATCCAGAGAAATTTTTTCAAATCAGGGCTCAACTACCTCCTCCAGAGAAGGAAGAGTTGATAGAGTTCCTCAGAAAAAACATTAATGTCTTCGCGTGGAGTGATTACAAAACCTCGGGGGTGGATCTGAGCTTTATCTGTCATCATTTAAACGTTAATCCCTCTGTTACTCCCAAGAAGCAACTTCCTCGATACTCGTCCAGGGACCACTCTGATGCTGTCAGAAATGAGGTGAAGAATCTAAAGCAAGCGGGGGCTATCAAGGAGGTATTTTACGCTGAGTGGTTGGCCAATACCGTGATGGTGAAGGAGAATAGTGGGAAATGGCGAGTGTATGTGAACTTCACAGATCTAAATAAGGCATGCCCAAAGGATCCCTTCCCTATGCCTAAGATAGACCAACTGATGGATGCAACCGTAGGCCATCCTCAGATGAACTTCCTAGACGCCTTTGAGGGATACCACCAAATACCACTAGCCCTGGTTGATCAGGAGAAGACAGTTTTTGTCACTCCCACCGGAAGCTACCACTACAAAGTGATGCCGTTTGATTTGAAGAATGCATGGTCTATCTATCAAAGGATGATGACTAGGATGTTTGAACGACAGTTGTGCAAGAGCATTGAGGTCTGTATAGACGACATGGTGGTAAAAAGTAAGGTATTGTCCAAGCACTTAGGTGATCTTGGGAACATCTTCGAAATTCTGAAGAAACACGAGTTGCGCCTCAACGTTTCCAAATGTTCCTTTCGTGTGAGATCAAGCAAATTTCTTGGCTACATAGTAACTTATAGGGGAATTAAAGTTAACCCTGACCAAATTAAAGTGATCAACAGCTTACAACCACCTCGGAATCCCAAGGAAGTCCAAAAACTAACTGGAATGACCACTGCCTTGAACCGATTCATCTCTCAGTCGGCGGATAGGTGTAGACCCTTCTTCCTACTGATGAATAAATGGAAGGGGTTCGAGTGGACCGATGAGTGTGCCTTGGCCTTCCAACATCTTAAAAATTATCTTTCTCGGCCTTTTATCATGCTCAGCCCTAAGGTTGACGAAGTCCTGTTCGCTTATATCGCTGTAGCCCCTCATGCTGTAAGCTTAGTCCTGATACGAGTTGATGGCGACACATAAAGGCCAGTTTATTATATGAGCAGGTCACTACATGAGGCTGAAATCCGTTATCTGCCGCTGGAAAAGGCTATTTTGGCAGTGGTACATGCCACACGCAAACTCCCTCATTACTTTCAAGCACACACGGTTATTGTCCTAACTCAAATTTTGCTCAGAGCTCTGCTCTGGAGTGCTGATTACACGGGGAAGATTGCTAAGTGGGCCACAATCCTAGGAGCTTTCGACATCAAATACATACCTCGCACCTTTGTCAAGGGTCAAGTCCTCGCGAATCTAGTAGCCGAGTTTACTAAATCCCCATTAGAAAAAGAAACGGAAACACAACACATGGATGGAAAATCGGTTGGTGTGATCTCCTAACAGGTTCTCCTATCCTGAAAAGTGTACGTTGATGGTGCAGCAAATCAGAAAGGTTCCGGAGTGGGGTTAGTACTAATATCCCCTGAAAGGATCACCATTGAAAGATCATTAAGATTGGGATTCTCGGCCACCAATAACGAAGCTGAATATAAGGCTCTGCTGATGGGAATATGGCTATGGTTCAAAAAATGGGTGGAAAGGCCTTAGATATGTTTTCGAACTCTAGATTCGTCATCGGTCAAGTGAAAGGAGAATTTAAAGCGAGTGATGAAAGAATGCAGGGGTACTTGAGTCAAGTTAGGCACCTACAATCAGAATTCGAATCTTTTAGACTGTTGCACATCCCTAGGAGCGGAAACACACATGTCGATTCCCTAGCCATACTCACAACCTCCTCGGCACAAAACTTACCTCAGGTCATCCTCATAGAAGACCTATACAAGCCCACAAAGATGAACAGAGAGATGGTTCATGTTCACCAAGTTAGCGCGGGGCCTAGTTGGATGGACCCTATAGCACTGTTCTTAAAAGAAGACACCCTACCTGAGGATAAATCAAAAGCAGACAAAGTAGGTAGAAAAGCTCCTCGATTCTGGTTGTCCGAGGACCAGAAGTTATATAAACACTCCTTTTCTGGGCCATACCTGCTATGCATACATCCCAAGGCAACAGAATTACTCCTTGAGGAGTTCCATGAGGGGATTTGTAGGAGCCACACCGAAGGCAAATCTTTGGCGTACAAAGCCATTACTCAAGGCTGTTGGTGGCCAAATATGCAAAGGAAAGCATAATAATATGTAAAAAAGTGCGACCAGTGCCAAAGATTCGCACCAAACATACACCAACCAGGGGGAGCCCTTAATCCACTGTCCAGCCCTTGGTCATTCGCTCAATGGGGTTTAGACATAGTGGGCCCTTTCCCCAAGGCAGCAAGACACAAGAGATTCTTGCTGGTCGACACGGACTACTTCACTAAGTGGGTCAAAACCGAACCTCTAGCAAACATCAAAGACATGGATGCCAAGAAGTTTTTATCGAAGAACATCGTTATATGATTCGAAGTCCCTCGTACCCTCATCTCGGACAACGACCTTCAGTTTGATAGCAAATCTTTCAAGAGATACTGCTGTGACTTGGGAATTACAAATAGATATTCTACCCCAATCTATCCCTAAGGAAATGAACAAGCCAAGGCTGTTAACAAGGTCATTGTAAGCGGACTCAATAAGAGGTTGGACGATGCAAAGGAAAAATGGGTGCAAGAACTGCCACATGTCCTGTGGACATACTGAACCATACCTCGCAGGTCAACAAGAGAGGCTCTTTTCTCGATGACATATGAAGCCGAAGCCGTTATGGCTTCTCGACGCTGAGGACAAGTACTTTTGATTCGAGTAATAACAATGGATTGCTGGAAAAAAGCCTAGACCTGATTAAGAGATGAGAGAAAATGCAATGGTCCAACTGGCATACTACCAGCACAAGCTTAAACAAGGTTATGATGCCAATATAAAGCTGAGACCATTAGTGCCTGGTGACTTGGTGTTGAGAAAGGTTATGGGTACTGCGAAGAACCCAGCGTGGGGAAAATTAGGACCCAATTAGGAAGGACCATATCGCATCACTTCAGCGGCTGGTATTGGAGCTTATTTTCTGGAAGACTTAGATGAGCATGTAATACCACGCCCATGAAATGTAAACAACCTGCAAATGTATTATTATTAATGAAAGTCTCTTTTGTCAATATGTTCATTTATCAAAGGCATTATACTTCTCATTATTCAATCTTTTATAAGTAATTAAATAGAACCTTAGTCATGCCTGAGTCCTTGGACTAGATGTTTTGAGGAAATTCATATACTGTGACATCTTTTATAAGTGTTAAATATGATGGAAATTTAGACCCCTTAAACAACCAGATTGCGTAGCCTAGATTAATTAGCCAAGTTGTTACTTAGTCAAATTATGCAATTCTAGATTAAAGCAATCAAACAATCATATCAAGAATAATAATGCAGCGGAAAATAAATGAACACAAGATATAATCGCCCAGGAAACCACACGGTAAAAACCTAGGGAGGATTTGACCCACCGATCCTCAAGGCATAACAGAATTCACTATGAAAGAATTGAAGTTCTTACAAAAGGACTACAAGCTCCCCGCTCGACTTCCTAATGCTACCCACCAGTAGAACTTCCTGACACGACCACGCGCAGGCTCCGAATCCACGGACTACTTCTTTCTTGAATTCCTCAATCAGCTACAAGCTCCCCGCTTGCTTTTCTTTTAAGTTCCAATGGTTGCAACTGTAATGATCTTCAAGATGTTGAAATCATCTCTACCTTGAAAACTCTAAATTTTGTGTAAAGGAAATCTTCTCAAAGATCTCACAAGAGATTCACACAAAACAGCAATGTATGAGCAACAAAGCAATATGGACAACCTTCAAAAACGTGGCTAGGGTTTAGTTTATATACCTAGGGTAAAAACATAAAACCCTAAACATTTAATGAAGTAGGGCTGAGTTGGAAATTCTGCAGAAAAATCAACCTGTGCGATTTTCGATCGATCGAGTCTATTCTTCGATTGATCGAGCCAGGCCAAAAGTCCCAAGAACTTCTACAGTCACTCGATTCCGACTTTACAATAATAAACCAACTTTGAGCAAGCCTAAACAAGACTAAATACAATGTTTTGATCATGGTTTGCCAACATTACAAATTAGAGTTCTAAATACATAAATTCCTAAGACCTTAGAACCTAACAAACTCCCCCTTTGGCAATCCGTGACAAAACCCTAAATAAAAGCTCAAAGTTTTACAAGTAAAAAGCCATTTACAAAGATAATGCTCATAAATTCAAATTCAGCCTAACTACTATCCATCAGTTGCAAGTGTAGACAGCAGCTTAGTTGAATCAACCTGTATAATCCTGAAATACTCAACAAACGCATAAACGCATGTGTGACAGTAAAGAGTAAAACAACAGGTATAACATTCTTGTAAGATTCACACAACACAAAATAAAGACATATAAGAATGATTAACTCATAAATATAAATCAATACGCAGTGAATCACAAAGCAACAAGAATCAATAAAAATAACATGTATATCAATCAATGTTACTCCCCCTAACATGAATATCCCCAAAAATGATATACAAAGTGAAGCACCTAGATACAATCTAAAAACTCCACAAGTCTCCCCCTAACTACAAAAACTCCTCTACAAGACAAAACTCCACTCCCCCTTTTTGTGACGGAATGCCAAAGGACAATCACAAGTCGCCATCAAAAGGAGGTGGTGAGGGTGAATGAAGACACGCCAAGTCAGCTCGTAGAGCACGAAACTCATCTAGCAAGTCCACCAAAATCTGACCATGAGCCGCCTGAACGGTCATGACAGTCTCCAAAGTACGACGAACATCGAAGTCAGTCGAAGGAGGTGGAGGAATATCAGCAGCAGCAGCATCAACACCAACTGGATCAGGAATATCCTCACCAGCAATACCTGCAGAAGAAGAAGGAGGAGGTGCGCTACTAGAGGGCTCAGACTTAGGGTGTTTAGAACCAGCTCGAAGATGAGCGACCCTCTGTCTAAGAAAAGACGCACCTATAGGAGCTATCACATGAACGGGCTCAGAGGAAGGAAAGCCACTAATATCAAGATAAAGAAGAATCCTATGAATGAAAATAGGATGTACAAGAGCATGAGCAGAAGATGAACTCCTATAAACATCGTTCAAAGAACGAAGAAAAAGATGGGAAAAACTAATAGGAGCATTAGTAACTAGAGCGTACAAAAATACACACCTCTCAAGAGGAATAGTGTGAACATGGGAAATGGGCCAGATAGAATGACAAGCTATCCTAAAGAACAGATAGTGTAACCCGGAGAGCTCAGCAGAAGTGATCCGAGAATCAGAACCCCACTGGACAGTAGTCCCAGTGATGTAAGACAAGACATCACTAATCTCAGGAGACACGTCATATGGATAGACAGGATGCAGAACCAATGGTACCCCTAGAGCATCAGCCACTATCTGAGGAATAATGGTGTACTCTACGCCTCGTATCCAACTCTTGACTAGAGTGTTGGAATCATAGATACGGATAGAGATGTTCGAGTAGAACTCTCTTATCAAGGCAGAAGGTGGAGGAGGATCAGAAACATCCACCAAGGGTAACCAGCCCCTACGCTCAAGGTTTGCCCAAATGGCAGGATCAAGTTCATCTAAATGAACAGAACACTCAGCCTATATCTTTCTCCTAACATTCAGCTTCTCATAAATCTCTTGGTTTTTCTCATTCGAAAACTTCTCACGATCAAAGGATGGAGGGGGTGAAGGAGAAGGTGAGGGAACATTCCTACGGACTCTAGTTTTCCTAGGCATAGTGCTAAGGAAAGGACAGAGACACAAAGTGAAAAACCAGAAAAAAAAACACAAGAAAAACAAAACCAAGGGCAGACTGCAAGTTAGCACAAAAATCAAAAGAATGAAAATCTATATGATGCATGAACAAATTCAACGCCATGATGCATGCACTAATGCAGTGAGCAATTAAGTTTAATTGAGATTAAATTGACAAAATTGGCTTGAACAAGGAATTTCTATCAAAAATCCCAAAAATTGAAAACCACATGTTGAAATTTTTAACCAAATTGATGAATTGAGCATTATACAACATAGTACAAAGATTATAATGCTTAATTGCAACAACACAACAAGCCAATTTCATTAAATTCAACCCAATTCAACAAAAACCCCAAATCGGATCAATTAGAAACCCTAGAATTTTTTTTCAAATTTTCACCAAACACCAAATTGATCAAATTAACCATCAAGGATCATGTTTATGATGTGTCCCCACAAAAACCCAAAGATCAATTTCATAAAATATGACATGAATCAAAAGAAAATTCTAAAAATGGCAAAGTGCGAAAATCGCCCCCAAATGCATGAATATATGCATGAAATGATGAAAATTAAATCAAAAGGAAGGGCACAAGGGTCTTACCGGCTTGAGGAGAGAGAGATTTTGCAAAAAGTTCGAAGGAAAACGACAAAAATCTCTATGTGGAGCCTTGCCTCGTTGGAGAGAGAAAAGAAAAAGTTTGAAAAGTTTGAAATAGAACTTTGAAAAAGTCAGATCAGAACTTTTAAAAAAGCTTTTCCACAAGATTCGATCGATCGAAAATTACATTCGATTGATCGAAACACACAGTCATTTTGAGACAAATGGAAGGACTTTTTCGATTGATCGAAAATCAGATTCGATTGATCTAAATACACAGTCATTTTGAGACAAATGAAACCACTTTTTCGATTGATCGAAAATCAGACTGGATCGATTGAAATGGGCATAGGCTCACTAAATTTTGAGAACAATCACAGTTTTGAAAGATACAAATCTAATTTTTGAAAAATAACTCCTCAAAGCATTAAATTAAAGAAACAAAATGCATGAGTATGAGATGGAATGCTTTTTCAAAAACCCAAAAATTTTAAACCCAATTTTCTCAAAAACAAATTTTAACCATTCTTCCTTTGAATTTTCTCAAGCAACAGATATGTTGTGCACAAATCTCAAGATAATTTCAAACTTGGTTGGTCAGACCAAAAACACACACACTAGCATGTACAGTGTTTAACATAGAGTAACTTGTGTAGTGTGTGAAACTAGTAGACAACTTGAGATACATGTGAGGTGATATGTGAATAGCAATCAAACACAAAGTCTACACAATTCATCACATAGAATTTAAAAGATACTATCACCTAAAGAGTTACATCCTATAACTCCCACATCTCCTAGAACAAAAGCTTGCAATCATATAAGTTTCTTATATTTTTGCCCCCTTAGTATGTGAAATATATTATGTGAAATGGCATCAAGCCTAATAGTACACACCAGTTTGAATTAAGTGAATTGGCATCAAGCCTAATAGTACACACCAGTTTTAATTTAATTGAGGCTACACCTTATGTTCTTTTTGTGCATGTGCTACACTTTCTCGAGCACAAAATCTTATGATATGCACTAAGGTGTTCATGATTGGCTAGTGAACAGTGGTGAGATGGTTATTTATGCCTTTCTCAAAAGAATCAAGTCCGACAGTCAAAAAACATGTGACTTTAAGATCAAGACAAAGTGATTAATAACCACACACATCTTTCCCACACAACATGCACTACAAAGTTTCAACTAGTCAAGTGCAATGAATAAGTTCATCAAAGTTAAATAAGGTACACAAGACATGATATGTGTAAAAAGATAGACCAACCTTGTTTTTCAAAAATCAAGAAGAATAGTGTCAAACATAATTTTAGCTTTCTCTTTTTCCCTTTTTTTTTTTTATATATATTTATAAAAAGAGAAAACAAATAAATCCTAGAATGAAATGCATGAATGTAATGCAATGCAAGTCCTAGAACAGAAGAAACACAAAAAACCAAAGAACAATGGTCACAAAAGAATGGAGCACTGAAGCACAAGGACCATGTCAGAAAGACTCAGTTAGTTCGAGTCTTTTGCATCCAAAACCTTTTAGATGCACCATGAGCATTGGAGTTCTTATTCACATTCGAGTGATTCCCAACTCCAGGATTGGAATAAAGGTTTAACACCTTTACCAATTCACCAATTAATGCCATAGGATCTTGTGCTTGAGACACAGGCACATTTGGTTTATTTGCTCTCTTATCAGCTTGAAGCTTGTAACAGTTAGGACGAATGTGTCCAGACTTACCACAATAATGACAAACCCATGCAGGTTTACCTTGCATCTTGTCCTTAGATTTGGTAGGCTCCTTAGGTTTAGAATCTCTTAAGTCTACCCTAATCTTCTTAGGTGGTGAAACTTCTACGGGTTTAACTATCTCACTCACAGGTGGTTTGATAGTTTCACTCACAACCTCACTCACAGAAGGTTCAGAAGAAGAAGAAGGAACAAAAGTAGTGGAATGTGGTCCAGAATCAGAAATGCTTTCAACATATCCTAACCCAGTTTTATCAGTAGGATACTTTTGAACATTCAGCATGTGATCAAGTTTAGAACTAGCAGATCTAGCAACAGATAAATTATGTTCCAAAGTTCTAACTTTATCAAGCAAAAGCATGTTCTCAGATTTAACATTGTTCAAAAGCTCATTAGCATCAAACAGTTTAACAAGCAAATTTTTCTTTTCAAGCTCAAGAGAATCAATTTTCTTTAGGCCAAGTTCAACTTTCATAGCATCCTTTGCAGCAATTTTGCAAAGTTTGTTATAGGCCTCTTGAAGATCTGCATCTTCAGAGAGTTCCCCATCAGAAGGGTTTTCTTCAACAGATATGCTTTCATTGACTATAGCAGTAGCCGTGAAAGCAATGAAGTTTCCATCTTCGTCACCACCGGACTCATCATCAGAAACCTCATTATCACTAAGGGTTACCGCCATAGCTTTACCCTTAGTCCTCAAGAATGTAGGACATTCAGATTTCACATGACCATACCGTTGACAGCCAAAACACTGAGGACCCAAAGAGTTATTAGAAGATTGACCAAAATTTTCTCTAGGTTTTTCAAAATTGTTAACCTTAGTGGAATCATTCTTCCTAAAATTTCTAGGTTCAGCAGTGTAAGTACCTCTAGCCTTTCTATTTGTATTCCTAAGAAAGTTCTTAAAGTTTTTGGCAAGATAGGTAATCTTTGTAGCAGAGAGCTCATCATCAAATCCACCACCATCAACATCATCAACTGACTTAAGAGCCATTGATTTGGATTTGTTCACTTTAGGTAGGTCAGACTCATAGGATTGAAGAGATCCTACAAGCTCATCAACAGGGATGGAGTCCACATCCTTGCTTTCAGTGATGGCAGTCACTTTGGGTCTAAAGTCTTCAGTTAAATATCTAAAAATCTTCCTAACAATTTTAGGTTGATCATAGATTTCACCCAAATTAAAAGCAGAATTGACAATATCATTTAATTTAGCATAGAATTCATCAAAAGATTCATCGTTAGACATTCTGATGCTTTCAAATTTAGAAGTCAATTGTTGCAATTTGTTTATCTTGACTACCTTTGTGCCTTCATGCACAGTTTGGAGGATTTTCCAAGCAATATTAGCAACCTCAACATTAGAGATCCTTTTAAATTCCTCCATAAAAACAGCATTAAAGATGGCATTCATAGCTTTGCTATTGAAGCTTGCTGCTTCTTTTTCAGAAGTTTGCCACTCACTCACAAGAGTAGCAGGCTTCTCCCATCCGTATTCAACGGAATTCCAAACCCTTTCATCAATGGATTTTAGGAATGCTTTCATCCTTACTTTCCAATAAGCATAGTTGTTCCCATCAAAGTGAGGAGGAACAAACAGAGAGTGTCCATGCTCCATGACAACAGGGGTCAAGGATCAGCTCAGAGATTAAAAATCTCAAACAAAAAGAGCTACCTGCTCTGATACTACTTGATGGAAATTTAGACCCCTTAAACAACCAGATTGCGTAGCCTAGATTAATTAGTCAAGTTGTTACTTAGTCAAATTATGCAATTCTAGATTAAAGCAATCAAACAATCATATCAAGAATAATAATGCAGCGGAAAATAAATGAACACAAGATATGATCACCCAGGAAACCACACGGTAAAAACCTGGGGAGGATTTGACCCACCAATCCTCAAGGCATAACAGAATTCACTATGAAAGAATTGAAGTTCTTACAAAAGGACTACAAGCTCCCCGCTCGACTTCCTAATACTACCCACCAGTAGAACTTCCTGACACGACCACGCACAGGCTCCGAATCCACGGACTACTTCTTTCTTGAATTCCTCAATCAGCTACAAGCTCCCCGCTTGCTTTTCTTTTAAGTTCCAATTGTTGCCACTGTAATGATCTTCAAGATGTTGAAATCATCTCTACCTTGAAAACTCTAAATTTTGTGTAAAGGAAAGCTCCTTAAAGATCTCACAAGAGATTCACACAAAACAGCAATGTATGAGCAACAAAGCAATATGGACAACCTTCAAAAACGTGGCTAGGGTTTAGTTTATATACCTAGGGTAAAAACATAAAACCCTAAACGTTTAATGAAGTAGGGCTGAGTTGGAAATTCTGCAGAAAAATCAACCTGTGCGATTTTCGATCGATCGAGTCTATTCTTCGATCGATCGAGCCAGGCCAAAAGTCTCAAGAACTTTTGCAGTCACTCGATTCCAACTTTACAATAATAAACCAACTTTGAGCAAGCCTAAACAAGACTAAATACAATGTTTTGATCATGGTTTGCCAACATTACAAATTAGAGTTCTAAATAGATAAATTCCTACGACCTTAGAACCTAACAAAACAGATCCTAAGTTATGTCAGGTCTCGCGGACTACATAATTGAGTGAAATTA
Organism: Quercus ilex subsp. ballota; assembly: GCA_032727855.1. Classification (NCBI taxonomy): domain Eukaryota; kingdom Viridiplantae; phylum Streptophyta; class Magnoliopsida; order Fagales; family Fagaceae; genus Quercus; species Quercus ilex. The sequence goes on from CM064910.1 coordinate 50,195,069, forward strand.
ACACTCAATGACATCTTTTTTAAGTGTTAAACAGATCTTCAGTTATGTCAAGTCTCTCGTACCACATACTTGGGTGAAATTAACAGTCAATGACATCTTTTATAAGTTTTAAACAGATCATAAGTTATGTAAGGTCTTTCGGACCACATACTTAGGTGAAATTAACACTCAATGACATCTTTTATAAGTGTTAAACAGATCCTCAGTTATGTCAGGTCTCTTGGACCACATACTTGGGTGAAATTAACACTCAATGACATCTTTTATTAGTGTTAAACAAATCCTAAGTTATGTTAGGTCTCTTGGACCACATACTAGGGTGAAATTAACACTCAATGACATCTTTTATAAGTGTTAAACAGATCTTAAGTTATGACAGGTCTCTCGGACCACATACTTAGGTGAAATTAACACTCAACGACATCTTTTATAAGTGATTAAACAGAACCTTAGTTATGCCTGAGTCCTCAGACCAAATATTTTGGGGAAATTAATACACTGTGACATCTTTTTAAGTGCTAAAAAGAATCCCACTGATGACTGATCCCCTGGGTCACATACTTGAGGAAAACTAACACTACGTTATCTACTGGTCTTTTACTAAGTGTCAAAATAGTTCCAGGGTTATACTTTACTCCTTGGATTAATTGCTTTCAGAGGGTCAGCTTTTTATCCCCTTTTTTATTGTTGATGCTTGATCAAGCCACGAAAAGTATAGGCAATATGTTATTGTTAGTTTTCACTAAAGAAAAACAGCAATAGTTCTATACTATTTACGATAGTAATAAGCTTCAAAGCACATAAAAGTAAACGTATGAGAGATAAAAGGAAAAATATTTAATTAAACAGAAATGGGAATACATTATGTTTGATGGCAGATTGCCATTACAAAAACATATATATATATATATATATATATATGCGAACAAAATACTACCAAAAAAAAAAAAAAAAAGTCCTACAACTAGGCCTTGGCTTGGGGAGGGTCTTTCTTAGGATCAGCAGCCTCGGAGTCGACATCACTAGCTTTAGACTTAGCCTCCGCATCCTTGGCCTAGGAAACCACCTCCTCGATTGTGAGGGCATCCTCGAAGAGCTTGGCCTTCACCGATGACTGAGCCTCCTTACCCACTCCAACCCCTTTAGAAACTTCAGCATTAGGAAGGGAAGCTTGGGTAGTGGGGAGTTGCTCAAGAAGAGGGTTCGATTTTGGAATTTCTCTAATATCCACTAGGAAGAAGATGTTCTTGGCCCTCTTCAACTCAAAGTTTGCAGGGACTCCCGCCCGGTCCATCGCTACTCCCCAAGACTCAGTGCAATAGTCCCTGCACACTACGGCCACCTCCTCGGCCAGCCGGGTCTCCATGTCCTTCACCCCACGCTCATAGGATGCCTTCACCGCGGCTTCAACGGCTTCCCTAGCCACCTGAACTACCTCCTTGGCCTTTTGCAACTCCACCTTAAGATCCAAAACAGTTTGTTTTTCGGTGGCCAGGTTTATCTCGGTTATGTGCAGCTGTTGGCGCTGATCCTCGGCCTGCCTCTCCACGATTTTTAGACCCGCCAAGGCACTCAGACGAGCCTTGTCCGCCTTTTTTAGCTTCTTGGAAAGCTTAGCCTGCTCCTGCTTCAAAGCCCTCAACTGCTTCTCAACCTCTGAACGAGAGTGGGCCTCAGCCCTGACCTAATCATTAGCGTTCCTAACCCACTCCTCAGCTACATAAATTTTTTGTGTAACCTGCATAAAAGTAGCGAAGGGGTCATAAAGGACATACGCATATATGAATAAACATGTAGCCTAGTATTTAACAAAAAAGGATGCAAGTTGACTTACCATTGCCAAGTCCCTCTTTAATGACATGAAAAGGTCAGGTTGCCTAATACTTCTAAGGCCCTCCATGTCTCTGGGGAGGAGAAGGGGCTGCTCAAGGGCCTTGGCGAGGATGCCGGCGTGTCCCTTTTGAGACTTCCAAACCGGGGCGTCCCAAGAAATGGGAGCACCCTTCACCTCTAGCCCAGGAGCGCTGCCCTCAGCGTACTTCAGCCTCATCCCGGCTCTCCACCGAGTGAGCCTTCTTGTCCTTGGGGTCCTTAGCTTTCTTTTATTGCTTGGCCCCCTTCTGAGGTCCCACCTCACCTTCCTCTAGGTCTTCAACTGGCCTCTTCTTCCTTAAGTCTGGAAAGGACTTCAGTCCAAGGTCAGTAGGGAGCGAAGGCGGAAGAGGGGGAAGGTTGGGAGTAACCTGGGTCTTAGGGACATCTTTCGAAACTTATCCCTTGTTCCTATTGGCCATTAAGCCTTTTAAACCGGTCATTTGCTTCAGGTCCATGCCTTCTTCTTCGATTTCTGAGCTGGTATCGATCAGAGCGACTACTAACCTAGGAGAATGTGTAGCGAAAAGTCAGTCAAAATCAGCTTCAGAGTCTGAAAGCTCTAATGGCCTTGTTGGCACTTCACTTTCCTCGTCGAAGCGGAATTGGTCAATCTCGGCCTCGAGGGATGAGTGTGTAGAAGCTATCTCCTCTCTAGGAGCGGTTACCTCTTGAAGGGCACGTTGAATGGGTAACTGAACGGGTGGAAGATCTCTCTGAGCCAAAAACCCCAGTTTTGAAACGTCTATCCAAGCCAATCTGGAACTTCCAGCCCTTATCACCTGGCCTGCGTCCTGGAATATGCGAGACAGAGGCTCATAATCCAAAATTAAGTGAGTGGCTCGTAGCTGTTCATCCTCGCTTATAAATATTTTCAACCGTAGTAGGTAGTTGAGAGCCGGAACATTGGTCAAACTAATCCTCGGAGCAATATGACTTTTATCTGCAAAAACATCCAAGCCGGAAATCACAGTCAGACCAATAAGGATTATCATCAGGAGAAAATGAAGTGTTAAAAGTGAATGGGTGAAACCCCTTGTTCAAAAGAAGTGATCCTAATGTACCCCACCTGGCTCTCCTGCCCAAGTTGGGTAAGGAAGACCATCGTGCCACTCCCCAAAGGCAACCAGATAGTCATCCTTCAAGCCCTTATTGGACTTAGGAAGGCAGGATATCAACTTAACGACATCGAACCGGGATTTGAGGTAATATCCCATGCTAGCAAGGGAATGGCACTTGTACATATGAATGACGTCGTGCCTTGTGAGCCCTAAGTTCATCTGATTATTCAGAGCATCTATACACCCTAGGACTCCAAATAGGTTGGGAGCGCACTGATGAGGACACAACCTGTGGTTAAGTAGGTAATCTCTGGTTATCCTGCCCATAGGAAGAGTCATTCCTCCCTCTATGAAAGCGATCATTGGAATCACAACTTCACCCACCTCTCTATTAGTAAGTATTCGGTCTGGGGGATAGTATTGTAAACCCACTCCCTGTGGGATATGGTACTTGGCCCTAAAACCCTCCATACCGGCCAGAGAATCCACTAAGTGCTTGAATCTACCTATCTATGTGAATGTAGATGACAAGGAGAAAGTTTTCTAATAAGGAAGAAAGCCGAGGAGCTTGGCTGAGGAGAAAAAGAAAGTTTGAAGAGATAGATACTTACGAGAACAGGTGTACTAAACCCTGAACCTTTTGGAAAAATCTTTTAGAAATTTCTTAAGGAAAGGATTTAGGGAAGTTTAGTGGTTGGAAGAGCTTTGTGAGTTTGAGTGCTTGGGATCTCTAGAGAGCTTGAAGACTTGTAAAATGAGGGAAATGAGTTCTTCGGATGCTTTATATAGAGGGTGGGATTGAGTAGGAGTCATCTCGCTCAAAACCCAAGGAAAAATGTCAGTAATTGGATTTGCGCCTCGCCGTTGGATGTGGGGAACATAATGCCGCCTGAAGTAATTAATGACGCCTCACAAACCACGAAGCGTTAGTAGCAATCATGGGGCGTGTAAAACGACACTCTTGCACATGTGAACCAGAGAGATAAATGGTTTTGTCTCTTAAAAATCAAAACCCCGCCTTTTCTTCTTGGATGAGAGGGAAAAACCAGAGTTTTGAGGGGCTAATGTAGGGATAAGGGCCCAAAAATTATATATTGGGCCTTAGGCCTTGTCCGAGGACGTTGGCATATCCGAAGAGGGACAATTAGTTATGAAAGATTCCAGTTTAGAGTCTCATGAGTAAGAAAGAAGTAGAAGGCGGTCCGAGGAGGAATTCCTCCTCGACCATGACAAATATAGCTCAGATACGTATTCCAGTGACGAAAATGACCTCCATAGAAGCTCCAGTGTTAGAAGCGTGCCTCATGAACACATAAGAAGGAAGGGAGCCCAAAAATATCTAAGGAAAAGCTGCTACCTCCACATTAAATGCACTGCAGCCACTTTTCTGACCGCATTTACATGGAGAAGACCCCTGAACAGTGCTTCCTTGGCTACCGCAACTCATAGAGAGCCAGAAGGGGTGTCTAATGGGACAGGCACTCGAGTAATGGCTTGGATGATTGACAAATGGAGGGCCAAGATCACCAGGAATGGGATATATAATGTAAGAGACCCCTGAAGGAAGGGGGATCGGAAAAAAATAGAGAAAGAATACTGTAGCAAGCAAAGTCGCATTTGTAATCAGTTCTATTGACTTATACAAAGATTTGCCTCCTCAGACAATAAATTCATTCAGTCCTTTGTGCCTAGTTCTTGTTTGATCATCTTTTAAATCCATACTAGTCGTTATTAAATTCATTAGGGCCTAGTTCTTTGACCCACTCTCTACAAATTTATTGTACTGGGCTCACTGGGCCAATATCCCACACATCTTGGGTTTGAGCTACAAATCGTGTCCCTACATCAACAATTAACTAAAAATAAATATTTCAAATTCCATTCATTTTCCATGATTCTCAGTCATAAATCTAAAATTCCAAAAAAAAATATTTTATAATGCAATTAAAAAAATTAAAGAATATATAAAAAAATTGGAAACAAATTTACTTACGCTCCTATAAAAATAGTTTTCCACCTTTTACACATACGAAGGACTTGCTATGTGCATAAGTGCATTATTGTCCTAGCACCTATATCCATTTTTCAACCACCCAATCAACAAAAATGAAGAAGAAAGAAGAGGAAGATGTGTGTATAACTGTCTTTGATAATTTGGTAGAGCAAATCTCAAACCACTCTTCTTAATCTAACAAATCAACCTGCAGATAAATTAAAAAGTGTGTTAATAATTATACTGTTTTGGCTGCTAGAAAAAAAAAAGAATGAAACCTCAACAATTAACTAAAAATAAATATTTCAAATTCCATTCATTTTCCATGATTCTCAGTCATAAATCTAAAATTCCAAAAAAAAATATTTTATAATGCAATTAAAAAAAATTAAAGAATATATAAAAAAAATTGGAAACAAATTTACTTACGCTCCTATAAAAATAGTTTTCCACCTTTTACACATACGAAGGACTTGCTATGTGCATAAGTGCATTATTGTCCTAGCACCTATATCCATTTTTCAACCACCCAATCAACAAAAATGAAGAAGAAAGAAGAGGAAGATGTGTGTATAACTGTCTTTGATAATTTGGTAGAGCAAATCTCAAACCACTCTTCTTAATCTAACAAATCAACCTGCAGATAAATTAAAAAGTGTGTTAATAATTATACTGTTTTGGCTGCTAGAAAAAAAAAAAAAAAAAAAAAAAAAAAAAAAAAAAAAAAAAACCTCAACAATTAACTAAAAATAAATATTTCAAATTCCATTCATTTTCCATGATTCTCAGTCACCTAAAAACAGCATAAATCCAAAATTCCAAAAAAAAAAAAAAGGTATTATAATGCAATTAAAATAAGTAAAGAAGATATAAAAAATAGTATTATAATGCAATTAAAAACGCACTGTTTGTTTCGCCGTAAAACTTTCTATAAAAATAGTTTCCCACATTTTCCAGTGTTTGGTAGCACAAAAAAAATTATTCAATGGAAAACTATCTTTAGTCAATGGAAAACCCTGATAAAAATAAAGCTTATTTTCTATAGGTTCTTTAAAAAAAAAGGGGGGGAGGGGGCGCAAACAATCTCTCTCTCATGCGTCACATTTCCTATATATATTATCTTATTTTATAGCCTCTATAGCTGCAAGAAACAAAAATTTTTTGGGCGCCTTCTCTCTCTCTCACGGTAAGCTCTCTCATTTTTTCTCTTCTCATATTCTCACTATCACTCCTTTTGGTGTATTCTCTTTCCACAGATTTCTCTCTATCTGTCTCTCTTTTCTCTTTTCACCATGTTTCTCTTCCCACGATGGAGAATGCCGGAATTGATCGTTGATGCAAAAATTGATAAAGGAATAAATCAAAAAGAAAGTTTAGAAGACAAATAAACATAACCACAATTTGGAAGCTACACTGTTTTGAAACTTCAACAAAATGGCTATATAAGAAATGATACAAAACTTTTGCATAATAAGGCCTCTAAAGGACTATCAAACAAACACAAAACCATATAAAAGAATTTGGAAAATGTAGTAATTCCAAATTATAATGGATGCAAATTATTAAAATTTACAAACTAGGGTTTTTTGTGTGTATTAGAATTTGGTTTTCTATTTTGTTTCAAAAGGGAAATTTGAATTGTGTAATTGAGAAAGTGGAAAACATGGTTTGGCAATAACTGTCATAATTTTATAAGTTTTCTACTAATAAAAACAGATAATTGTATAAGTTTATCTCTTAAAAAGTTTGAATTTGATTTATAATTTGTTGTAAAAGGGAAAAAAAAATTTTGAATTTAGTAATTGAAAAGGTGGGAAACGTGGTTGGCAAATTAAAAGCAATTTTTTTAGGAGTAAAACATGGAAAGTGATATTTAAATCTAGGGTTGGGTTCAAGTTACACCTGGTGTAACTCTAAGTAATATTACACCACTCAATATTTTTTAATTGGTTGTAAATTTTGACAAATCCACTGTTAGATTATATTATCTTTGTATATTTTCCATACTTGCAAAATTTCAAGGTGTTCAAAGATTAATAGCCACGTTATCAATTAATTGTTTAAATTCAAGTTTTTGTAGTTTAAAATAATTCATAAAAAATGAGTTTACGGATCGAATGGTAAATAACATCCAATTGACATAAAAATTGGTATGAATGTTAAGTACATATAGAACATGTAATTCAACAGTGGAGTTTTCAAAATATGAATTCTATAATAAGTTATTGGGTGGTGTAACATTGTTTTAAGTTACATCAAGTGTAACTTGAACTCAACCCTTAAATCTAATCGGTTGTAAAAAGAAAAAAAACATTTGAATTTGGCAATTGAAAAAATGGAAAACGTTGTTGGCATATTAAAGCTTTTTTTGTATACTTACGTTTTTCTTTTTTAATACAAGTTTCTATCTTTACAAAAAAAAAAAAACACTTTTTTAAAAGTAAAACATGGAAAGTGGAATTTAAATGAGTATTTACATTTAAGTTTAAATTAAATATTTATAGCTTAAATTACTTTTATACACTAGTTTATTTTTTGTTTAGAGTAGTGCTTAATAAATTTTAGGGGTATTTTAGACATTGTAAGTAGATGGTAACTAACTTTCTGAATCCTCTTAATATATAGAGAAGAGATAATACACATAAATTATCATGTAATGGGTTAGAACTTAGATAATATAACTTTGTGGTGGGCCTTTTTGTAATGTTGGGTTGGGCTGCCTCTTACTGTACTAGGCTCAAGTGTTCTAGATTAGAGAGTTGGGACTGGCCTAAATGTAACCCACCTTGGTCCGGCTTGTGCACAAATTATGCCCAGTTTGCCAAAGTTTTGATCACATGCCCATGTTAGGCGGAGTTGCTATAGGAAAGTTATGGCAGGAAAATCTAATAAAGATAACAAGAGAAATGCGTTCACTATTTAGACAAAATAAATAAAAGGGAGCGACAAAAGACACCACGCACATAAAACAGCAGAAATAAGTGAGGAAGAAATAGTAATGAATTTGTTGAATCAAAGAGGGAAATATCAGTTTGCCGTGCCAAATTATATTACAAGGCCAAAACCAAGAAGGGAACCATTTCCTCAATGCAAATAATCTCCGTTGAAAGAAATTAATTGCTTTGAGGGAACAGAGCTAAATGGCCTGTGCCCAAAATTTTTTTTTTTGCCTTTAGCAGAGAGCAGGGCTTTAAAGGGAGAGATGGAATCAACCTATTGGTGCATGTCTGCCGTTTTATGCTCTTTACTTTCTTTCGTTACTTCTAATTCTTTTTCCTTTTCTCTCTTCTTTTCTCAGTGCTTGCTTCTATGTTATGATTCTCTCGTGAAAGTTACTATTACCGTGTTCGTCCTTTTTTCTCTTGTGCACGGCAAGAGTCCATTATATAATGCTTGTTGTGATTGGCTTTTACTATTTTAGCCTTTAACTACCTTTGTCTGGTTTAGGTGTCCTTGCCAGCCACCACTGGTTTGTCAGTCGCCCAGCCAGCACCACTTACCTGTGCTGGCTATGCCACTCCCCATCACCAGACAAAGAAGACTATTTTGTTTGTTTGCTTGCCGTGGCATTCTTACCTGCTACGGTGTGAGTTTTCTCTCTCTCCCTATCCCTAATGGCATGCATCTAGTGGTTCCAACTCATCTTTACTTCTTTTGGGTAGTATGTTATCCCAGCAGGACATTTCCCCCAAAAGAGCCTAAGTAGAACCCCAAAATAGGTTTTCCCCTCTCCCCACCGCCAGACCATGCCCTCTTACCTCTAACCCATGACCCACCACCTCTTGTATTGGCTGGGTATAGGCTAGTGACGCCTAGGCCTTGCGCATGCTCCACTTCTACGTATGTCCAAAACCTGCCTCCTGCTCATGCGTTCGCCGTGGTCTGGAGGCTCGTCTGCACATTCTGTCGTCCATCCTTGACTTCTTGTAGCGTGAGCTGTTTTCTGATTTCCCATTTATTATGGCTTGCTCCCTTTAGGGGCTGGGCTTTGTTTGATTATGGGTTTTTCTTCCTTCAGCCCACTCTTTTGCTCTTTTTGCAATCTTGCTACCATTTCCTGCTGCACTACTCTGTCATTCCTGCTATGATGTCATTTGACCCAAGCCTGCTGGGCTTCTTTGGGCCTACTGCTTATTCTTCTCTCAATGACTTAGTATGGTCATTGGGCTTTTTATTACATTACTTCCGGGCTCCTATGTCCCATTTATTTCCTCTTGGGCATCCTTGGCCTATTTACTTTCTTTGGGCATCCTCGGCCCTTTCTAACTCTGCATTCCCATGGGCTTTTACTAACTCCTTTGGGCTTCCCTGGCCCAATTACTTTATCTTTCATCCTTAGGGCTCATGGACTTTTTATCAGCTCCTTACTTTCTTTACTTGCATGACTTCGGGTTTGCTGTGACTCATTCTCACTTTTCTACATCACATACTGCCCATGGGTTTGCTACTTCTCTCTTTTCGGGCTCCTTTAGGCCCGTTTGCTTCCTCAAGGCCCATTTGTTTATCTTATGTGCCTATGATCCATTATTCCTGCCGTTTAAGTTTAATGGCTTTTCTATCCAATCACTAACTCCTTTTTACCCATATTGATGGGCTTTTTCATTCTACTAGGCTTCCCAAAATGAGAATCAACAAACTTCAAACATATTTGAAATCAAACTTTGTCTACTGTGTATATTTAGTGAGGTAAATTTTATTAACCTACCCTAAAGTTTGGGCCAATGCCCACAAGTTCCAATAGATTTCAAAATTGACCAACTTTGTCCTAAAAATTGTTAGTCCCTGTTAGTCAATTTTCCTCTCTCTCTCTCTCTCTCTCTCTCTCTCTCTCTCTCTCTCTCATCCTTCCCACCCACCCACCAATCAAAACTTGGGTTTTGTAAGAAAGGCAGCAAGTAGTGGATATCCAAATAGAATGTAAGCAGATATGGATCGAGTAGTATGTGGTGTGGAGCTTAGTGGCAGCACTTAGTACTTTAAGAAATCTATAGGATTTGGGCGACTTGATGTGGTGGTGGTGATTGTGTAACTCAGCAACATGGTAGGCTTATCATTTGGTGTACTAGGTTTGGTTTTTTGTTGGGTTAAGATTTGTAAGTGTGTTGTGTTGGGGATGGGTTCTAGCGCGGTGGTTCACATTGGTTTTACAAGTTTTATGGGTTTTTTTGTGGCTAGAGTTTTGGTGGTGGAAAACATGATGGTTTTTTTTTCTTGGTTTTGGATTGACCACAGTGGCTATATTATTCGAACTGAGAGAGAGAGAGAGAGAGAGAGAGAGAGATCTAGTGAAAGGAGGGATCAATGGAAAGGATAGAGTCACAGAAAGAAAAGAAAGTGAAGATAAAAGTTTGAGAGAGAAGAGGAAAATGACTAATAAGGCTAATAGTGTTTAGGATCCAAATTGGGTTTAGTGACCAAGTTGATCAGTTTTGAAATGTCTTGAACCTAATTGGTATTAGCTCAAATCCCATGGTAAGTTAATGAAATTTACCCTATTTACTAGTGTCCTAAATTGGATATGGTAAATGGCATCTGTAACCCATATCCACTCTCTCGTGTAAGTGTGAATCTTATAAGTATGAGAATCATTCTTATATGAAATGATGGTTATACAGGTTTTCCCTTAGACTAGGTATCAAAATTCAAAATTCAATTCCATCTTCTTCTTTCTTTTTTTTCATAAGTGCAAAATGGTTATAGGTGGGGCAAGTGTAACGCGGGTAATAGTTAAGAGAAGTACGTGTGCATTCTTATAGTTTAGGGGGATAAGAATAACAAGGGTAAAGTGTGAATTCTCATAGTTTAAAGAATAAGTGTAAAATGAGGTATAGTTTAGAGGGTAAGTGTAATTTCCCCTTAGTAACTTAAGTGCGTAATGGGATTAGGTTTGGTCTTTCGGGTACCTAAGGTATAAAACTCAAACCCTAATAAGTTTAAAATTTTAAACCTAAACCCATTAAAAAAAATCTAAAATTTGGTTGGGTTGTTTAAAAAAAACCAACTAAAGATATGTTTTGTTTAGCTTAGAATCCCTGCTTAGTTTCAATAACAGCCCATGTATAATTTTTTAAATCATTGTTTTTTCTAGGTAGAGTTGTACTTTTACACAACTTATGTTTTAAACAAAAATAATCCAATAAAATAAGCTCATCTAACAAAACTCTAAATTTGATGCATTGCCTTCCCTAAATAAAATCAATGATTTGGGGATAAAATTAAAAAAAAAATTATTCAAGAATTAAAAAAAAAATCATCATTAGATTCAGTTAGTTCAACTAATAAAAAATTTAAAGTACCTCATTGTTAAATAAGAGACATTGGATCAAATATCTCCTATTTAAAAAAGCAAATCAGTGAGTGTTATGGCATAACGGTAAAGTGTAATAAAGTAATCATCATAGAGCCTGTGAGTTCAAACTTCTTAATAGGATCTTTTTTTTTTTTTAAAGAATTCATTTGTGCAATACTCTTTTCTAAAATAAGTTGTTGTTTGGATACTTGATATGTAAGAGTTGCAAAAAATTTCGATTGGGCATTTAAAGGTTTGTAAAAAATTAAAATTAGCAGTTACAACTATGGATTTTTTTTTTTTTTTTTTTTTTTTTTTATGAACCAGTTACAACTATGGATAAATCATGGGAATGGAGTCAAATATATTTAAGAGATTTATTTTTAATTTGACTATTTTGTTCTTTTTCCTTTTTATTTTTTATTTTATTCCAATTTTTCAAAAAAAAAAAACCTAAATTGCGTTTTTGAAAAAATATATTTGAAATAAATCACCATATTTTAGGAAATAGTGAAAAGTGGATACTAATAAGCCAAATATTTTATAGATATAATAATAATAATAATAATAATAAATAAATAAATAATTTGATTTAGGAAAATTTTCATTTTAACTTAGGGTATAACAAATTAAATTCTATAATTTCAAAAATAAGAAAATAAACCCCAAGATTTAAAAAGTAAAAAAAATAGTTTAGAATTTCAAAATTAACAAATTTTTTATTGGTTAAAAATAACAAATTAAATCTTGAGATTTAAAAAAAATTTATATACATATATATATATATATATATATAGAACTCAAAAATACAACCCATTAAAATAATATAAACAACCCAATATATTAATTTATCTATAACCTCTCTCTCTCTTCCTCCCTAACCCATGAAAATAAATGAATTAAATAATAGTAGCAACATGCTACATGGGTGTACTACTACTATCATATCAAAATTATTAATTTTACACCTTTGATATAGCATGTATTTTGGTATTTGAAGTGCTAAAAATAGTTGTTTTAGTGATTTTATAACCACAACTCATTTACTAGATTTTTTTTCCTAATGGATACCCTACTTAACGAATTGGCTTACTAGAACCACATTTTAGCGTTTGTCAATTGTTTCACTTTCTTTCTTTTTTTATTAAATGTGTGGAGGCATATGTCATAGATTAAAAATGGCAGAGAATTTAGCCAAAAAATAAAAAGAGCGGCTGTGGTTGGCGGTCAAATGGAGGACTGGAGAATATGAGAATTGAGAAGTGACAATCTAGAGCTTGAGAGTCGTCGCAACTCACAAGCCACATAAGTCTTCGTCCTACAGTAGTTGCAAAAGAAAATTGACAAACTTAACAACCTTTGTTAAACTATTATATAATCTATAAATACATAAAATTAGAAAAACAAAGTGACAAAAACTTTAAACGTAGGTACTACCGCACCAGGAAAAAACCTCCAACAGAAAATGAAAATAAAGAGTAAAGAGAAAAACGAAGAGTGGTGTGCATGAAGTATTACTAAAAGGAAAAAAAAGAAAAGAAAAGAAAATAAAATAAAATACTCAAAAAAAAAAAAAGTTATGTATAGGTACCAGAAAAAACCTCCAAAGAAAATGAAAATAAAGAGGTAGAGAAGGACAATAAAAAAAAAAAAAAAAATTGAGAAGAATAAAAATAATTAAAAATTTTTATTTTATTTTTTTAGCTGAGGAACCAATTTAAATATATAGAACATATATAGAAGTAGGTGTAATGTTATGGTTATGGACACGGGACATCATGTTTGTGTACACCCACCTACCACCCAAGTAGTGATTGCAATTATTTGGTGGAGGAAAACTGCCCCTACCTCCCATTTTTTAGGTCCCAGCGTGACATGGGTGGCACAATAATTTCACCCACCACTTGGTTTCCTTGTTTGGTATATTTTATGAATGATGTGGTAGAAGCTGGTTTTGACTCTTGTATCAGCTATTCAAAATTGGGAAAATAATAAGAAATTATATTCAACAATTTTGGGCTTATTTGTTTGTTAGTTTGTAAAACGTGTATTGAAAATTTCTAAAAAACTGTTTTTTTGAGATAGAAAAACAAAAAAAAAAAATAATGTTTTATTATTTTCAAAAAAAGCTCTTGGAAAAATTTCACTCAAAAAACTGATTTTAGAAACAAAAAATTGAGAACTTGTTTTGTAAAAAAAAAAAAAATCATTTGAAAATTGTTTTATAAAGCTTTACTTGTATATATTATATATATACAAGTAAAAACACCAAGTTGAGTTTTCTTTATTCTGCAGTTTGGTGCCGTGAACCTTATTAAGGCATGATCCACCGTGTTTAATCTTTTTCTTTAGCACTGATATCTAGTATATTGAATCTTGACTAAGCATATGTTTGTCAAAAATTTAAAAACCAATTTATTTTACTATTTAACTTATTTTTGCTACTATTTATGGGCTCTATTGGATTTTTTGATACTATTCATAAGTCCCACTGTACTATTTCAGTTAACTTTTACTTTTATTTACAGTACTTTCAGCAAAAAATTTTCAGTTTCAGCAAAATAAACAAATCTCAAACAGACCCTAATGGTGTGTTTGATAGTAATGCTCCTTCCATCTCAAAATTGTGCTATGCAAATGATGTTATTTTATTTTCCAAGGCCAAGATGTTTGAATTATCTTCTCTCAAGACCTGCCTAGAGAAATATTGTTCATGGTCAGGGCAGAAAGTTAATGTGGAGAAATCTGGAATTTTTCCCTCTAAAGGGGTAAGTCAGCAATTCTTAAATCAAATAAAATCATGTTGGGGTCTCAATAGGCTCCCACCCAATACAAAATACCTGGGGGTTCCACTTTTCTTCACTTCCAGTAGATGTAAAGATCTCCAACCAGTGAAGGAAAGGCTGGAAAATAAATTGAGTGGCTGGAAAAGTAAGAACCTATCATGGTTAGGGAGAGCCACTCTCATCAAGTTAGTCGCTCAGTCCATTCCAGCCTATCACATGTCAACCATCCAATTCCCAAAAGCTCTATGTGAGCAATTGGATGGGGTGATAAAACGGTTCTGGTGGAACCTAAAATCAATGGCGTGGTTGTCCTTATGTTGGCCTCAGAAGGAAGGAGGTTTGGGCTTTAGGAAGGCGTGGGATTTCAACCAAGCTCTTCTCTCCAAATTGGCTTGGTGGACACTGTAAGAAAAAAAATTGTCTTTGTGTTAAGCTATTGAGAGCAAAATATAAGGTTAGATCCAACTGGTTGAACCACCAAACAGCGGGTAGCTCATCTCCCACTTGGAGAAGCATTGAAGGTACAAAACATCTTATGGTTCAAAGTGCTTGCTTTCAAGTTGGTAATGGGAATTCTATTAGAACCTGGTTGGATCCGTGGATTCCTGATATACCTTCTTTCATCCCTCGCCCAAAGGAAGGCTCTAATCCAGAAACTTATTTGATGAACAAACTGTCAAGGCTATTCAAAGAATTCCTATTTCCTTTCACTCACAAGTAGACAAGTGGATATGGATTGCCACTTCTGATGGGCAAATATCAGTGAAATCAGCTTATTGGCTTGGTTGGAGAGAGAACCCACCTACTAGTCAAGATGTGTCAAGGGGAGAAATTTGGAAAACCAAGATTCATGAGAGACTAAAAATGCATTTATGGAGGATTGCAGCAAATTGTCTCCCTACTAAATCCTTTTTGGCTAGATATATAAATATTGGAGACACGCCCTACTCATTATGTGGCATGGAAGAAGAGACTAGTCTCCATTTATTTGTTATGTGCCCACTGACTAAAGCTATCTGGTTCAACAACCATTGGGGGTTTAGGTTTGATGGTTTGGGTCTCTCTTCCTCCTCCCAATTCATCCAAACCTTAATCTCCCCTCCAGATACAGTTGGGTTGATATGGTGCAGTGATATGTGATGTGGTTTGGAAGTTAAGAAACCAAGTTCAATTTGAGGGAGTTTCTCCAAATTTGAATGGAATTTTGTTAAAGATATCCAGATCTGTTACAGAGTTTAGGAAGGTTCTTGATATCCCGATGGGGTCAACAAGCAATAGGATCCAATCAGCTTGGTCTAAACCAGATAGGGACACTATTAAGATCAATGTAGATGTTGCTTGCAACATTGAGAGTTCATCCATTGCAGCTGTAGCCAGAGATTGGAGAGGGGAAGTGGTGTTTGCTTGTTCTAAAAGAGTGAACACCACACTTCCTCTCCAAGCAAAGGCTGAAGCGATAATCTGGGCCCTCATCTTGGCAGCAAAGTTGGATGTTGACTCCATTTCCATCGAGAGTGACTCAAAGTCTTGCATTGATACGCTGAGATGTCCTAACCGGGATGTTCCTTGGAGAATAAAAACCATCTGCTCTGATGTTTTAGCCTTAAAATTGAATTTCTCTAATTGTAGATTCAGGTGGGTGGCTAGAGAAGCAAATGTTGCTGCTCATGTTTTAGCCAAGTGGTCTTTGTCAAACAACTACTTTGGCTCTTTTGATGTAGGGTTGGGGCCTCCTTGCTTTGTTTCTGTTATTAGAGCCGAGGCTCCTTCTTTGCCTGTGTAGTTTTGTTCCTTACTTAATAAAATTGATGGTTCATCAAAAAGTTCATAAAGGAAAACCCTCAAACTCAACCATCAAACTTACTTTTTCGGTCAAAATGTTGATCTACACTTTGACCATAATACTATTTTGGCTCCAGTGTTGAACTTTGGGCAATTTAAGCTCAATTTTTAAATTCAATTGAGTATAATTACGAGTTTTTAACCATTTTGAAATCACTTAATAATTAGATTAGTACCTTTCAGTATATTTATGTTGGGCAAAACTATACTTAATGTTGTTCCTTAGGTTTCCTTCTTAAAATTCTGCTATGTGGCTTTTTTCTCATAGGATGGAAGTACATTTTTTAGTTAAATAGTCACATGACTGAATTTTAAGAGGATAACTTAAGAAACAACACGTAAGGTATTATACATAAGTTTTGTACATTTATATTTCAAATTTAAACTAATCACATTTTTATAAGATATATAACTGATTAAAATATCAAAAATCATAATTATATCGAGGATTCATATATTACTTTTATTACACTATTGTCTAAAAATTTAATTATTTAAACTAATGTGATTTTTTGACATGTAATTGATTTTTAATTAATGAGTAAATTACAAAATTAGTCTCTATCCTTTACATTATATTTTAATATGGTCTATAACATTTCAATTGTATCAATTTGATCATTAACCTTTTTAGTGCCGTGTTGATTTAGTCCCGATCGTTATCTTTGGATGGAAAAAGCTGATATGTCAAACGGAACAATAAAAAAATTATTTTCCATGACATGTTAACTACCAACTCGTATTATTAAAAAAAAAAATACAAATAAAATTTGCACGTGATATAGAGTACCTAAGACCAAGATATTTTTTTCTTTTCTTTCATTTTCTAGGAAACCAAAAACACAACAATAATCAAAGAAAATCTCAACTACAACAAGAAACATGGAGATCTTAGCTTCAATTTTACATCACTTTCTTGACAACCAAACACTATAAAAAATAGAGAACTCAAAATATACCAAGAAAATCCACCATAGTCGAACCAAACTTTTTTCTCAAAACTGCAAAATTTTCAGATCTCCCAAACTCAAAACACAAAACAAAAAAAAAAAACAAAAAAAGATTTTGGAAAGAAACAATAAGGTTTTAACGGTGGTTGCAGATTTGCTTTTCTTTGCAGCGAATTTGATGTGGTTGAGGCGAAGATAATGTAGAAGAGACCGAGCTACAAAGGTTGTCCTTGAGATCGATGCTGATTTGCTCTTCAGGTTCATCGTGGTGGTTGAGTTTGGAAAATGGGGTTTTGGGTTGATTGTAGATCCATGGGTTTGGTTAACGGTGTTTTGTTTTGAGTATTAGATGTGTATTTTGTAAGTAGATCATGGTGGCTAGAAATTATAATTAATTTTAGATGTGTTTGGCAGCCTAAAAACTAAAAGGAAAAAAAAAATTGCAAGTTGATTTTTATTGGGTAAAGAGATGGAGATTAAATATAAATAATTTAATAGACCATAAAATTCATAGGGTATAGAATTAGAGCCAGCTTCAAAAACATCGGACTCTAAGAGCATTCGCACTGGGTATGCTAAATGGCATATGTAAGGAAACTTTACCATTTTCACATAAAAAGCAAGCTGCATCTGGGCTTCTAAAATTCAACTATTGCAAATTTTTTTTGCAATAGTGCTACAATATAGTACTACAATGCAATTCTACCTTTAGAATTGCACTGTAGCACAATTCTAAAACAAAATATTGGTTTTTTTTAATTCCTTTTGTCTTTTTCTCTCTCTTTATTTTCTGTTTTTCAATCCTCTTTCCTCCTTTAGTCCTCTCTCCCTCGCTCCCACTCTGTCTCTCCATCTCCTATTCCCTGTTTCTCTCGGTATGCAGTGGTGGCCTGTTTGTGGTAGATCTCGGCATGGCAAGGCCACAGTGGTGGTGTTTTGTTTGCAAAGTCACGGCGTGGTGAGATCGTACCTTGGGTTCGAGGAGATTGGGTTTGAGTTCGGGGTGTACGAGAAGATCGAGTGTTTGATTTGGGAGTGGGATCGGTGGCAGTAGTGTGGATTTGGGTTGGTGTTCAATGGCAATGGTGTGGGTCTGGGTCGATGGTCAATGGTGGCGTGGGTCTAGGTCGGTGGTTTTGGGGGTGGTCTGTGATGGTGGGTTAATCTAGGTTTGTGTGGGTTTGCTTGATCTAGGTTAATCTGGGTTGTGAGGTGATTTGTAATGGGGTCCAGTGGTGTGGGTGTGGGGTTTTGATTTAAGGGAGTGGGTTTTGGGTCGTGGTGGTGCAGTGGTGGCGTGGGGCCGTGGTTATGGCTGGGTATTGATCTTGCGTGGGGCCGTGGTTATGGAGACAACACCAGTGGAGGCGTGGAGATCAGCTTCCAATGGGTTTTTATGGGGGTTCTGAATGGATTTTTCTTTGATTTTTTTGTGGGTTTCTTTGCATGGTGGTGGTGGGTGTGTTGTTGCCGTGATGGTGTCTCTGGTTATGGTGACAAAGGTGGGTTTCATGGTGGCAGATGTGGGTTTCATTTGTTTGGATTTTTGCTGTAAGGTGGTGGCGTGGCCATGGGTTTCGATTTGGGTATGTTCTTGGTGGTGGTGGTGGTAGCAGGTGGTTGCAGAGGTGATTTGGGTTTTGGGATATATTGTTTTATTATGTAGAAATATTATTTTAATGTGTTGTATTGTAAAATAAAAGTTAGGATGTTGGATGTATTGTAAAATGGTATTGTATAATTGATAAAATAATTTTTTGAGATGGTAAAATAGGATAGAGTAGAATTGGCTGATGTGAATGCTCTAACAATGCCAAAATTGATGGTCTTAAAGAAGCTATTGGTGTGCTGAACTTTATAGTCTTTGTTCGAATCCCTTCAACTGAACCAATTGTTGGGGTTTATATCCTAAAATCCAATTTATTGGTATGTCATAAATAATTAAATTGTTTAATTATATGAGACTATTTATAAATGAACTAATGAGACATTATTATAGTACTTGAGATGCATTGTATGTGATTTATGTGATTTAGTCACAGAAGATATAAATCACAAGTTCCTTGTAAACTCAAAATATAGTTCGTAGTCGGTGATGAAATTGAGCGTTTCATCTGCGAAGACTATAACATATCAACTAAGATAGTTTGTCTTGATCATGGAAGTGAAGACTTCTAGTTAATGTGTTGATGTCTTAAGAGTTAAGACATATTGAACTAGATCGCTATGAGATTAATTATTCAATCAACAACTGTTACCTGAATAATTAATCTCACGACTTCTAATTTCATAAACTCTCAATCTTGAGAGGATAGTGAATCCGATCATGAAATGTAAGTTACTTTGATATATCAAGAGTGAGATCTAATATTCACGGTCAAAACCTCAGTATGTTGGGTAACCATACATAGTGTTGAGGGAACACATATTCTCAAGATGGAATTCATAATCTTTTTTTATAGAGACACAAAATATCCCCTTGAGATAAGTTTAATGAGAACTGGTTATTCAAAACGCCCACTTTAGTAAAGAGTTACTAAATCTTATATTTATTGAAATCAGATTTCAATAAATGTGAATAATTAAAAGATTAAACCGGGTACTCAAGAATAAAACAGTTGTTTACAAAGTGACAGTTTATTATGACTTTGTTCACTATAAATATTTCATGGAGGGGTCAAATGATATCATTAAAGTCTTGGGATACAATTTATTAATAAGGCCTAGAGTGCAATTATATTTATAGTGGTATTAAATATAATTAATGGTAATTTTGGACTTGTCAAAAGTTGACAAATAAGCCCAAGGCCCATTGGAGTTAGAGTCTTATTTGTTCCATTTGGTCCCATCTCAAGCAACAAACTAAAACCCAATTGGGCAGACCCAAAAAGCTAGCCTAATTAAATAATCAGTTATGTATAAGGAGAGAAGCATACAGAATTTTCTAAATAAGAAATAGTTTTGGAAATGGAGTGTATGTGAATGTAAGCCACTCTCTTATTCTCCCTTGAACACATACATGTAAACTGATTGAGAGACCACACTTCTTGGGCATCATGTGGAATTGAGATGATGATTAGAGGTATTCTCAAGTCTTGGTTTTGAATTTCACAGCATCAAGTACACTTTCTATTCTTTGTTTTAGAATTCAAGGTTACATGTTATCTCTCATGAATGAAGTATATCTGTGATTGTTGCTTCTGCTGTGTGTTTTGTATGAGATGCAAAACCAGATTTTTCAACACCAATTACCTCTTGCAAAGGCCTTAATGTCTTCATTATAAACCAAATACTCGAATCAAGCTTTATCTCAACTAGGAAAGTGATGGCAAGAAAAGTGAGGAAAGCTTTGTATTTGGAAGCTTTTCATATATAAATGAAGAAGAAAAGGTTTATTAGTAGATACTGACTAGTGATTAGCAAGAGAGAGAGTTAGGGATTTTAGTGAGATGATACTAATGCACACGAGTGCAAATTTTATTTTTATTTTTTTCAATAATTTGACATGGTGGTATAATTAGCAGTTAATATGGCATGAAAAATAATTTTTTATTATTCTATTTGACACATCAGCTTTTTCCATCCAATGGATAATAGTAAAGACTAAATCGACATATCATTGAAAAGGTTATGGACCAAATTGATACAATTGAAACGTTAGGGACAAAATTGAAATATAGTGTAAAAGATAGGGACTAATTTTGTAATTTACCCTTAATTAATTTTTTTTTTTGAGAAGATACCCTTAATTAATTCATTTAAGAACCTATCAAAATTAGTTAATCAAGATCACATGGATTTAATCCAAGATTGCAAGAATGTGTATTAACAATTTAATCTTGTTGTGGCTTGGTCTTTTGATTGAGCAGTCTGATTGATGCATTCAACATGTTGTTTTAATCGATGCATTTTGGAATTAATTTTACTAGTTGAAGGCCCTTGCATTGCATGTATTTCATACATTTGTAAATTTGTAAATATAATAAATAAAGATGTTTTAAAGAAGTATTAGAAGTAACATAAAAAATTTTAGTGTAATAAACATTACCTTTTTGCAAAAAAAATTACTTTTTACACACACACACACATATATATATATATATAACTAGTCACTAACTCATGCGATGCACGGGATAGTTAAATAAAATTATAATTAACCAACCTCACGTTAGAAAAAAAAAAAAGGAAAAAATAAAAAAGCTAAAAGAATTAGTGAGAGACTGATTTGCCTACCAAGAATTTAAAAGAAAAAAAGATTAAGAAAGAAAAAGAATGTGTAATGTTATGTTAAAAGTGTAATGTTGGAAACTAAAGCAACATTAAAGACAACGGGGAAACTATTTGCTAAGAGGATTGCAACCTTTGTATGTTTACTTGGCTCAAGGCCAAAATTCAAATTCAATTTTGCAACCAAAAAAAAAAAAAACATATGACAGCCTCACTACACAAATCCACTTTTTGCTCTAATTTATTTTGCAAATCATACACTATCAATAATTTCAATAAACAGTATTGCTAAATCTGCTGTTTACTGAAACAAACTTGATGTAAAGCCAAACACTAGGCTTTCTAGGGGTTCAAAAAATACATTTTTAGCATTTTGAAAAGATGATTGACAGTAGCTTTTGAAACTTGAACATTTGTTAAGAATATGCACAATCTGTGAATGGTTTTCATGTATATAGCTAATTTAAAAAAAAAAAAAAAAGGTGAAGAATCAAATTATTATTAAGTAATTGTTTGTATTTATCTCAAAAGTCATACCCTTGTATAAATACGTTAACTATTTTATAGATACATATATATTATAGCCTATTATATACTATATTAGATTATATATAACATTCTTTCTCTCAACAACACGGTAAAACTTAAATAAATAAAAAAACATGGTAAAACTTCTAAACTTTTTTTTTTGATACCAGACAAAGAGCTTACAACACAAAATTTGGAGTTTGTCTTGCTATCATATTAGCAAGTTCCCTGCATTCAGTAGTACATAGTCTGAAGTTTTCAAAAAAAAAAAAACCACGGTAAAACTTTAAACTTGACAACCACAAGTTTTATTTTTATTTTTTTTTAATGAAATCAATAGACAGCCACACATTTAGAAGTCAAGCCACTTTTTTTGATGAAATCAATAGACAGCCACAAGTTTTATTTTTTTTAATAAAATCAATAGACAGCCACAATTAATGAAATCAATTGTTGAAGTAGAGCAGTAAGTTTATACAGCAAACAGTTTCTCAACAATCAAAAGAAAGACAACAAAACTAGTAAACCACTTAACAGTAACTAAACAAAGCGCGGGAGAGATATATACCAATGGTGCTAGTTTAGACTGGAGCTGGAGTTGAGAGGACGACATGTGGTAAGCAACTGGTAGTGCGAGTGCACAACACAGACACAGTAATATAGTTCAATTTGTTTGTTTGTTTTTTTTATTTTTTAAATAATGATCTAGGATGATTTAGAATGTATTATCTGGGGTTTTTTTTTGTGTGTTAGTATTTAGATTTAGAGGGCCATGGATTGAAGGATTTACAAAATATATTGGGGTTTTTCTAAAACTATTGGGTTGAAGTTAAACAGAGAGAGTGGCAAAGATACAAACTTGATGGCTATGGTGGCTGATAGTGACGGCAACGAACAACGGTGGCTATGTCATGGGTGGGAAAGAGAAGAAAATTGGGGAGGGAGTTTGGGGTTTTCAATATTTTTCCGGAAGAGATTTGTTTTCGTGTTTGACAGAAAACCTATAGGCTATAGTCGGGTTTGTAAAAGGTTTCGTGTAGTATTCACTATTTAGTTTAAAAAATTAAAAAGATTTATAAATTAAAATGGTAACGTGAAAAATTGTAGGAGTTTCAGAAACTTCGGTTATATATATATATATATATATATATATAGATGATTAGGGAATAAAACTCATGTAAAATTTGAAGTATGAGAATCTTTCTATGATAAAGATATGCTTCTTAATTTTTAAGAGATAGAAGAGTTTTGGATAAACTTGTGAGGTTTACTGTATTCAATTTATTTATAACTATGTCATTAAAAACATTTTCTGTATCTTGAAACATCCTCTTAGTTATTTTCAAAATCTTGTTTTGAACAGGGAAAATATGAAACAATTTTTTTTTTTTAAACTATATTTAGAGAACATGAGTCAAACAAGTCCTAAAAACATGCTCTCTAAATGTTGTATTCA
The DNA here is from genome assembly GCA_032727855.1 of Quercus ilex subsp. ballota. Classification (NCBI taxonomy): domain Eukaryota; kingdom Viridiplantae; phylum Streptophyta; class Magnoliopsida; order Fagales; family Fagaceae; genus Quercus; species Quercus ilex. The sequence continues at coordinate 50,218,073 of CM064910.1, forward strand.
AAACAAAAAGTTGTATTACTTCAAAAAAAAAAAAAAGTTGTATTTGTTTCTCAAAAAAAAAAAAAAAAGGTTGTATTTAAATCCAGAGGCCCTAAATATCCCACAATCTTGCGACTTGAACGCTAATTCTCTAATTATCTTTATCAACATCGTGCCACGAAGTAGGTTGTTGCCACCTTTCATTTTTTGTGATGTTGAGCCTATAGAATATTCATTTAAAATACTGATAAGAATTTATTCAGAGAAAAGTAAAGGGGTCTAGTTCCCCTTCAGTTCAAATTCCTCCCATTCTCTCCCTTTTTTTTACACAGACGAAGAACAAATGGCAAAGAAAAAAAAAACCTGATGCTTAAAAATTAACCACGTCACAACATAATTTCCTCCCCTCTCTCTTAACCCCTACCACCACTCATACACCAACTGATTTTGCTTTGTGGTGATCTAAAGTCGACGTAGGAGCTCATCATCTTTTTGTTTGTGGAGGTGACTTCATTGGATTCGTTAACTGTGCAACTATGGGGTTAACAATGAAACCCAAATCTAGAAGTTTCCCAAATTTTCGGATTTGAGTTATGAATCCCAATTCATTTTGTTGCTTAAAATCACAATACCCATGGCTTAAAATTTCTGCAGAAGCAACAAAGAAAGAGAGAAAAAATTTAAAAAAAGAAAAAAAAAAAAAAGAATGAAATTTGAGCTAGGAATCAACTTAAGATTGGTAAAAATCAAATTGGTTAGTTGCAAAAGTTTCAAAGACTTTTGTGGAAACAACAAACAAAGAGAAAAGAGAACACTCAAGATTGTTAAAAACCAAATGGGTTTGTCGCAGAAGCTTTAAAGACTTTCTTTTTTTGTGCTTAAAATCACAAACCCATGTTTCAAATTTCAATAAAAACAACAAAGAAAGAGCAACATATTAAAGTGGTTGAGATTCTAAACTTGGGACATAGAGGGAGAGAGAGCAGGAAATTTTGGTTAAGTGGATTCGTGATTGTGTCATCGGCGACGGTTCCCAGACTCCCGTGGAGTCTACAGAATAAATTTTGAACGATCCTTGCCAACTGCTGCCAAAGGTGTTGGCGTAGGGGCTATGAGTGTTGAAGCCCAAAGGTATGAAAAAGTCAGGAATTAATTATGTTGTGATATAGTTAATTTTTAAGCGATATAATTTTTTTTCCTTTGCCACATGTTCTTCATCAATGTAAAAAAAAACGGAGAGAATGGGAGGAATTTAAACTGGAGGGTAGCTAGACCCAAAGGGAAAATATATTCACAAAAAACTATCATTTTTTAATGAAAATTAATAAAAACATGATTATTTAGAAGTGAAACAAAAAGTACTTCTAAGTAAATAAGCAAACCTTTTTTCTTCCAAGTAATAAAGTCGGTTTTTAACTTTTTATCTTATTTTTAAGCAAATAACTAGCCATATCCGTTTGGATATAGTCTTTTACTGAAAATTCATTTTTTATTTAATTTATAAAGTTTGTTAAAGTGTAATTGTACATGCAAAAAAATTATATTTTAAAAAGAGTATGGTTATGTCCGTAACATTTTCACTATAAATTATAGATAGCAAGCTATTAGAGCACTTACATCAAAGATTTTCAATTTTTTATCTTTTTAACAACTCAAAAAACTACTTCGTGTGAGTTTGGATAGCGGCAGGAGTGGCGTTTTACGTGTTTGCGTTTTTTTGGTTGGGTCTCTATGCTATTCACGGAACTTGCAAGTACGAAATTTAACAAATTTTATTTTAAAACTGGGTCTCACGATACTATTCACACATTTAAAAATTATTTTGTTACATGTTTTTAGAAATAAATTTTTAATTTTCAGTAATAAACAGTATCCAAATAAACCCTTCATCTATTTTAATAACTCTATTTTTTTTTTTACCACTTCATTAAAATATTCCTTTTTATTCTTTTTTATTCTCCATCTGCGTCTCTTTTCTCCCAAGCAAAAACAACCAACAAACCCACCACTCACCACTCACGACCACCACCAGCCACCACAACCATACCACCATTGCCACCCACAAGCTACAACCACCTATCCAACCCGGTCATAGCCCTGCCAAACTAGCCACAACCTCCGCCGAACTAGCCACAGCCTAGAAAAACCGAAGTCCACCCACTACACAAACCAAAACCCACACACAGCACAAATTGAAACCCACACATGGCACAAACTGAAACATAAGTCACCACACACGACATAAACCGAAACCCACCCATCGCACAAACCGAAACCCAAATCAACCAATAACCAATCACAATAAGAAAGAGTGAGATTTTCGGCCATAACAAATGAAATTTTAAAAAACAATAGAAGAAAGGAAAAGGAATAGCAATCGTCCGTCGCCGATCTCAACCACTAGAATGCCACCGTTGCCGATTTCAACAGCCACCACAAGCTCACGAACCGCCACCACCACAATCTCACATTTTGCTAAAAGGTTTTGAGTTAGAAGAGGTAGAAGCTTAGGAGAGAGAGAGAGAGAGAGAGAGAGAGAGAAGAAAATTATTTTTTAAGGGAAAGAAGAGAGAGAAGAAATAAAATATTACTTTCTATTATAAGTTTATAGTTACAATAAGCTGCCAAAAGATGGCAACTTACTGTAGCTCCATTTCCAATATTTTTTTTTTTAAGTATAACATCCTATTTGTAGTCTGCATTTTAGTATTTTAGATTATACCTCATTTGTTGCAAATGTCTTACTAGTTATAATTTGATTTCACCACTAATCTCATTTTTTCTTTCCAGTAATAATCTATTATTTATGATTTATTGTAAAAATATTGTAAAATTATTGTAGACCTAGTATTTGTTTTTTGAAATCTTATAATTAATTAAAATAAATAAAATTCTCTAATAAAAAATAAAAAGGCTAACAGAAAGCTTTTTCTATTTTGCTGTCTTTTATATTCTGAAACATGTTCTTTTCGAATTGCAGAATCATGCATAATGCAACAGAATAAAGGCAACCAAAATTACAAACTTTGTGTCGTAACTTTGACACAATATAAAATAAATTATGAGTAATAGAGAAAAAATTATGAATTTACGTAAAATTACTCAAGCTGAAAAGGAAACTTGCTGGAATGCGCCTGGCTTTTAATAAGCAAAGTTGCCCATGTCAATTGTCCAGACAAAATTAATAATTGGTACAGACTAAGGCCCATTACTTTCTTGCCCAGCCCAACCAGAGGTTTCTCACTGGCATATGAATATTGAATTTTAATAAGAGGTGTCAATAAATTTTATGAGCTAATTGATTTATAATATTATCAAATGATGAGAGCACATGTGACAGTTTGGCCGAGTGGTCTAAGGCGCCAGATTTAGGCTCTGGTCCGAAAGGGCGTGGGTTCAAATCCCACAGCTGTCAACAATTTGTGTAAAATAGTTTTCACATCTAATGATGATGATGGATGAGCGATCTGCCCGTATGGATTTTGCTAAGACATTTACTGCGAATATTTTTTTGTTTCTTTCTTGGAGAATGAAACATTAGTGCGACTTTTTTATTTTTTTGGAGAATCAAACATTAATTAGTGCGACTTAATTTTGGGTCAAACAATTATAACATACCAAACTAAACTGGGTAACAATAAAATAAAGGTGTAAATGCACTTTTAGTTTCTACATTTTGACATTTTTTCATTTTAGTCTCTATATTTTATTTTTACCACTTTTAGTCCCTAAACCAATTAACGCCCTTCATTTAAGTCCTTGAAGCTAACTTCCGTCACTAATCTAACGGGAACACTGATAGTGAATAAAATAATAATAAAATTTAAAAAGAAAAGAAAAGATTTTGAATTAATTTTGTTTCTCTTTTTTTTTTGGAAGAACATGAAGAACATGTTCATGTTCTTTGTGTTCTTCCCTATAATCAATCTCCAGCAACAACATCAAACCCAACAACAACATCAAACCCAAAACATGTTCATTTTTTATTTAAATTAAATGAAGCTCTTTCTCATCAAACCCAGCAACGACATAAAAACCCACAGCACAACAGCCACCACCACCACCACCACCTAAAATCCAACAACACCACCACCGCCACCACTGCCAAATCCATACCCATAAACCCAAACCCACACAACCCACTTACCGAATCCCACAACCCAGCCACTGATTCCCATAACCTAGTCATCGATTTCCATAACCTAACCACCGATTCATAGATTCCACAGCCCAACAACCACCGTGACCCACACCTCAACCTCGACCACAAACGCCGATGTCCACCACAGACGCTGATTTCCACAAACAAACACCCTCCACCATGCCGATCCCCACAAACCCACACCTTCCACGCCGATCTGAGAGAGATGGGCTGAGACAGAGAAAGGAGAGAACAAACCCACCCATCACCGGCTCTCCCTTCACCGTTGCCTCCCATCACTAGCTCCATGTCATCGGCACCACCACCAGTTCTCAAGTTCTCCAAGCTCTCCTTCTCCGTCCCTGAACTCGAGGACCTCCTCCTCTGCGGTGCTCTCGAGTTCTACAATCGATCTTTTGACCACATCACTCTCAAGAATGAGTGCCGTCTTGAACGCGTGGTGACCCTGTCATTCGCCGCCTCGCCAACGAGGACAAAGCTACCGTCTTTGCCATTGACACCATCTTCTTTACCCTCATGTGTGCGCCCAGGTCTGTTTACTCATGGGACATTGTGGTCCAGAAGGTCGGGAACAAGTTGTTCTTGTTCTTATGTTTCTGGTGTGTTCTTCTTTTTTTTTTTTTTTTTTTTAAAAAATTTTTAACTCATATTTTTTCTTTTGTTAAAATTGAAAAATAAATATTTTAAATTATAATATAATATTTTAAAATATTATTTTATTCATCCGTCAATGTTCCCGTTAGATTAGTGACGGAAGTTAGCTTCAAGGACTTAAATAAATGGCGTTAATTGGTTTAGGGACTAAAAGCGGTAAAAATAAAATGTAGGGACTAAAATGAAAAAACGTCAAAATGTAGGGACTAAAAGTGCATTTACGACTAAAATAAAAAAGAGACATGAAAGCAATACAAAAAGGAAGGCCAAAATAACGTTTAGTATTAAGTTTCAATTGAGTGAGTGCTATATCGATTCTTCCATTAGACATATAGGTTAAAAAAATAAAAAAAAAACCAACTTAGCGAGCATTGTTGGTTTACTCGCTAACTTCCATTAGTTTTTTGGTCTATGTGTTTAACAGAGTAATAACGCTTATTTTTAAAACTTCAAGGATCAATTAATAGTGCTAATTTTAAAATTTTCAAAAACTAATAACACTCATTTGAAACTTCAGATACTAAAAGCATTATTGGCTCTTGAAGTTTCAAATAAGCACTATTGATCTCTCTATTAGTCGATACATAGGCAAAGAATTTTTCAAGTGAGCGTCATGGGTCCCTTCGTCAATTGATCTGTAAGTTTCTTTGCCTATGTGTTTAATAGAGCAATAGCGCTCATTTTTCAAACTTCAAGGACCAATTAATAGTGCTAATTTTTAAAATTTCAATAACTAATTGTGTTCACTTGAAATTTCAAATATTAAAAGCACTCGTTTTTTAAATTTTAGTTATTAAAAGCATCCAAAATAATTTGAGGTTAACATTTTCATAATATTGTGCCACATAAACTTTTGAGACTTTATAATTTTACACATCATTAATTTTAATATTTTTTTAATTAGAATTATATTATATTTTATATTTAAACCCTCTATTAGCATCTTAACACGTGATATTTTCATTAAATAGTAAAATATGTAGTTTTATAGACAAACACAATCAAAGGAAAATGCCCAAATGCTTGTAAGGACTAGATTTGAATCTCTAGCCCAAAAACTAGATGGACTTAGGCCCAAAAAACCCAAAATAATGAATTTGTAGAAAGCAAGTTGGAAAATTGGGCTTTAGTTAATCAGTCAACAAGTAAGGTAGGTTTTGATGACAAAAGAATGAAGATGAACAAGTTTAAACTAAAGAAAATTGTCCTCAGGAAAGTCCAGGAGATTGGTTCTTATATATTGCTCTCAAGTTTGATTACAAATTTGGTTCCTGATTGTTACAGTGTTTCTCCCCTGATTTTTTGATCTCTCTTTTCTCAGGGGTCCCTTACATGATATATCTCCCTTTCAATGATCTTAGCCCTCCATTTGTTGATCATCTAGGCCACTACTTGAGTGCTTATCCCATCGGACACCCTCTCTGGCCCTCTGTGAGTTGGGATAGCCAATGCAGCACTGTTCAGGAGTCTTCTCTACATAAATGCAGCGAGAAAGTTAGTTGCAGAGCATTCAGTGCGGTGGTAGCAGCTTTTCCTTAGATGTTTCTGATCTTCCATCCCTCATGTACGTTTATAATACATGTCCCTATCAGTAGAATCTCCTGAAAGGTCACTTTGAACGACTGGATAAACATTTGATCTGTGCTTTGCTTATCCAAGGAGATACTCTTCCTCGGACCATCTTCCCCAACCTTTCCGTCTGCATCTTACTCATGGAATTCTGAGCTTAATATCCTCACTACTGTTTATCCGTCTTCGGACCAACCAACGTCCTCGGCCAAAACCCAAGCCCAATACATAATTTTGGGCCCTTATCCCTATAGCTAGAATATAAGATGTTTTTTTTTTTTTTCTTTTTTGAGATAGAATATAAAATGATATATATATATATATATAATGCATATTAATTACTATTTTAATGATCAAATTTTATATTTAGACCAAAATAAAAAATAAAAGAGAGGAATGAGAGAAATGCTATGTCCATAGTATTTATACAACAAATTTTAAGTGGCAAGTTATTACTTGCTGTTATTAGTAATCAAAAAAACAATTTTACTAGTAAGTTCAAATTAAAAACAATAACAAACTAGAAAAAAGATAGAAAGGATTATAACAAATTAATCCTTATAACAAATTAACTATGGGAGCAAGATAATGGAAATAAGAGAATTTGAGCAATGAAAAGTGAAACCACATTAATTAATCGGTACATATGTATGAAGCCTAACTCAGTACTACAGCAACCAGCTTCCTTCATAAATGTTCATCATCAACCTTCCCTTCATACATGTGTGCGTCTGCAATTAGAGCATGCCATTTTAGACGCACACAGCGTGGCACTATCACTCCTTTAATTTAGATTTGATGGTGCCACGCCAATGTGCGTCTAAAGATCTTGGTCTTACTCGTGTTTCTTTTCTTTTTCTCTTCCCCTGTCAGCCTCGATCTCTTTCTCTCTCAACTCACACACAAATACTAAGGTATCCATATGATCGTGGAGTGTGGGGATTGCTCTATTTATAACAGGCCTCGTGACTATTAAGAACTTGGAAGCGTTGGCAACATATATACAGTGAATCATTGGAACGCTGGAAAAAAGTCGGTATATAATACTTGAAAAGAAACAAAACAAAACCTGCGCATTGAGAATGCTAGAAAAAGTTGATCCTTGAGAGTGATGATATGATATGATACTTTGGCTAGCTACCAACTGGGGGCATCAAAGGGACACGCGGCTACCTATATGCGGTGAAGGTGAGCTGGTTAGTCACTTTAGTCCTATATTCATTCATGTAGGAGTCTGTGACTTTTGTTTAGCCAGCTTTTTGCGTTTGGGCGCCAAGTGGCCATTGAATAATAGCTGCTTTACTACGAAGGAATCTGTACAGCTTACAAGTGGAAAAAACAAATAGTATTGTTTTTTGTTTTTTTATTTTATGGTGATAAGTACTGGCAGATCCGCAGATTGAACAGTAAGTTTAGGTCAAATTAGAATGCGACAGCATTGAATGAATGTAAACGGTGCTAAATATGATCACGTGATGACCGCCGAACAGGAATTATATGGTAAGTTTAGGTTAGGCTCTTTAAAACGAGAAAATATTTGTTTTGGTATTTTTTACTCAATAAATAAGTGATATATGTTTCAAAAAATTATATCAGATTACTCTAATAAATGATTAATTTATTTTCTCGATAGTATAAAAGATTGTGATAAATGATTAATTTATTTTCCCGATAATATAAAAGATTGTGATTAATTTATTGAAATAGTATTTTTTTAAGAGAGAGAGTTTCAACCTATGACGTCCGCTCCTGATGATAACTTTTTATCATTAAACTAAGATATCAATCAGTTTTTGGTGTAGGCGGGGATTGAACCCCAGATCTCTTATACAACTATCAGAGACTTTACCAGTTGAGCTAACTGGTAAAGTCTGATGTGATTTTTTGAAACAAATGTCACTCATTTATTGAGTAGGAAATACCAAAACAGATACTGAGTTACTATTATCGAAACATGATATACTTTCTCATTTAAAGCCCATGAAAGGCCATCTATTGCTCATCCAATTGGCCCATGCATGTCCAAATACCCATGGTGGAACATGTCGGGGGGATTGAATCCTTTCAAACCTTCATGGATATGGATGGGCACCCTTTTGTTTTTTTGCCTCCATTTTGAAAAGGAAAATATAAAATTTAATTTTTTAACTATTAATCTTTTAACTCTTTTTTGGTTTTTTAAACTTTCTAAATTTTCTCTTTATCTTGTATTGTAACGTCCCGTCAGTTATAAAAAAAAAAAAGAAAAAAAAGTCAAGATTAGATTTTTTTTGGGTTCTTACGTGCCCCACCTAACCCTACTACCCATCACACAATTCACTTTAGGGGTGTGCATGGGTCGGGTTGAGGGAATTTTTTGACCCGACCCACCATGGTGGGTCAAAAAAAATTCAACGCAACCCAATCCATCACATAAGTCCAACCCAACCCAACCCAACCCACATGGGTTGGGTTGGGTCGGGTTGAACCCATGGGTTGGACAATTTTTTTTATTACCATTATTATTAAATTGAGCAGAAAAAAATATATCATACTTGCCATCTGAGTTAAAAACAAAATATACATTAATATATAAACTAATATTCCAACTTAGTTGTAAACACAATATGTTTAAGTATCCAATTGAGTTGATAAACAAAATATAAATGAACTAGTATCCTAATTCACTTATAAACAAAATATACTTGAGTTCCTAACTCAGTTATAAACAAAATATATCTAAAATTTTTTATTAATTATATAATATATTTAAATATATATTAAAAGAACTAATAGTATTTTATATTATATATGATAGTAGGAATTGATGAAGTTCTCAACAGCTGGTTTTTTAAAAAAAATTATTAAATATATAATATATTTTAAATATATATTAAAATATGGGTGGGTCGGGTCGGGTCAGGTTTGGCGGGTTTGTAATTTTATGACCCAAACCCAACCCGACCCGCTATAAAAAATTTTTTTTGTAACCCAACCCAACCCACCAAGCCCTAAAAACCGACCCAACCCAGGGGGTTAGGTTGGGTCGGGTCAGGTTTGGCGGGTTAGCGGGTTTTCTGCACACCCCTAGTTCACTCCATTTTATCTCTTCTTTGGCCGGCTCACTCTCTGCCTTTCTTTCTTTTCATTTTTCTTTTGTTTTCTCTCATACGCTTCTCTCTACTCTTATCCTCTCCATCGGCACTTCCACACCACCGCCACCACCATTTCCACCATCATTTTCCGGCAAGATCACCGAAAAATTCTTGTGAACCCAAAAGCACCTTCACATCCTCTTTTGAGGAAAAAAAATTTCTAATCTTTTTTATGGGTTTTATACTTTTGCTTGAGGTTATTTTTATCTAAACTTTAATAATGATACCCATGTGATTTATGAGCATTAGATGTGATATTTATGTGTTTGTATGTATGGGTTTTGTATTGGTGGAATTATTTGATGAGTGGGTGTATGGTTTGTGCTAAGGATGACTACCTAAGGTTTATTTATGGTGAAAAATTTAGAGGTTTTGAGTTATAACATGTGATGGTTGGTAAATCTAATTTTTTCCATTACTATTGGGTTTATTTGGAGTTAGTTGAAGTTCTAAATTTCTTATCTTGGAGGATATTTTGATTTTGCTTTCATGGGTCTCTTAATGATGTGTGTGGGTGAGGCTGTTGCCCATGGGGCCAAGAGACCACATGCAAGAGAGATCCTATTTGATGCGCTCTCTTTGTTGCCCATGGGGAGAGAGAAAAACCTTGAGGGTATGGGTGAGGCTACTGTCCATGGGGCCAAGAGTCTGCATACCAGAGAGGACAATATCATGCCAGTTGTGAATGGGTGGATCCCCTGACCGGTCTATGTGGTAGTGTGGTATATTTGTGATAATTTATCTTATGTTAGATATTATGGCTTTGGAAATTATATTGTTGATGCTCACAGATTATAGTATATAATTTCAAGGTATTTACTTTGAGAAAATTTGTATTTCGTTATTAAACCATTCTTGTCATATTATTATTATTAAAGATGAAACTTGCATTTCCCCCACCCACATTAATTATGCTACTTACTGGGCTCTGTCTCATCCTATTATTTTATAAACTTTTCAGAGTAGGCAACAGTCTTTTGAGACATCTTTTTGGTGGCTAACAGTAGTTAGACTAACTATTGATGAAGGTTGAACTTTTGTGATGGGTATATTAGATGGTGTACATCTTAGAATAGGTTTGACTCATTCTTTTCTATATTATAGTGGTTGTGACGTTATTCCCATGATGGGACAAGCTGATGATATGTAATTATTTATTCAGGCCTCTATTCTTTTGTGGCCAATGGTCTTTGTAATTATTTCTTAGAGCTCTGACTTACTTTGAGAGTATATTCAATAAAATTATTATGATAATTCTTGATGTTGGCACTTAATATGATTTTTGTGGATTGGATTGTCAAAATGAAAAAGAAAAAATCTACAGGTACCTTGAGACGTCTTTCTCATACTTTGGACCCTTTGGGGTTTGGGGTGTGACAGTTATGATATCAGAGCTTAGGTTATGATTCTGTAGACTTTGAAAATAGGAATTAATTTTGATCTAAGTCAGAGCATTAGGGGTTTGATGAATTCTTTATTTTGTTCCTTTGTTTTAGCTTCCACTTGTTATTCCTTTTTCCTTATCTATCTTTTTTATGTTAACCTTCCATGTTGCCTTGTGATTTACTTGCTTGTTTCTTGGGTATAGGTATAAGTACTTTGGTACACTATGCCCCCTAAAAAGAAAGCACGTAAAGTAAGGCATGTGGATGACGTTACAGTTCCAGAGCATGGCCATAGGCAACACCAAGAGCGTGAGAGATCTGTCACTCTTGATGGTGGTGAGATTGATGAGGTGGCAATGGTAGAAAGGATTTATGCTAGGATTGCTAGAGCAGTCCAGGGTGGTGAATGTAGGAGGGAGGGTTGCCTTTTTGGAGAGTTCCATAAGCAAAACCCTCCAACTTTTGATAGGGGACTTGATCCTATGGCAGTAGAGAATTGGTTGCTAAAGTTGGAAAAATTACTGAGAGCCCTTGAATGCATTGATGCTCAGAAGGTGTTGTATGCCACTTTTGCTCTTCAGGGTTCTGCTCATAGATGGTGGTCAAGCACTGAGCAATTGTTGAAGACGGAGTTGGGAAGGGACACTCCCATTACTTGGGAGAAGTTTAAGGAAGTTTTCAATAGGACATACTTCCCCGATGTAGTGAGGGACCGTAAGGCAAGAGAATTTTCTGATTTGGTTTGGGGGGCTATGACAGTGGAGGAGTATGTTGCGAAGTTTGTTGAGCTCTCTCGCTTTGCTCTTTACTTGATTCCAGATGAGTCCAAGAAAGTGAAAAAGTTTTGGGAAGGCCTTGAAGGTACGATTCGCCCTTTCATTATAGCCTCTGGAGTGGATAATTTTACTGAGGCTGTGAAGTGGGCAATGAGTCTTGAAGAAGACTCTAAGTACAACCCCAGTTCCAAGGGGAGTGAAAAGAAGCAAGGGCCCTTTAATTCTCAACATGGTAAGGGTCAAGGACATAAGAAAGGATTCTTTAAAAACTCGGGTAATAGAGGACAATCTTCTAGGCATAGCAAGAATGCCTATCCTCAGTCTGATCATAAGAAGTCTTGCTCTCGTTGTGGTAAACTTCATGATGGACAAAATTGTGATAGGGTCAAGATTTGTTTTGTTTGTAAGTAACCCGGACACTTTGCCAGAGATTGCCCAAGTTTTAAGGGCTCGGGTTTCTCTTCCTCATCTCAAGTTGCAAAGGGTAATGACAATGGGAAGAAGGTGCAAGGTAGAGTGTATGCCTTGACTACTCAGGATGCTCAGGTCACAGATATAGTGGTAGCAGGTATACTTCCTTTGTTCTCTGCACATGCTAAAGTTCTTTTTGATCCTGGTTCTACGCATTCTTTTGTTTCTTGTGCATTTGCTAAAAATCATGTTAAGAGCCCCGAACTACTTGATTTTGAGTTATCGGTTTCTACCCCTGTTGGTGATACTTTAATGACTAATCTTGTGCTTAAGTCTTGTATTATTTGTATTGAGGGTAGAGAGTTATTGGCTGATTTGGTGTTGTTAGATATGAATGATTTTGATGTCATTTTGGGCATGGATTGGTTGGCTTCTTACCATGCTAGTGTGCATTGTTTTGAGAAAGAGGTGGTGTTTAGACCTCCAGGTGAATCAGAATATCTATTTAAGGCTTCATGTTTGCCTTTTATGCCTCGTGTGATATCATGCATACAAGCAAACCGCTTGCTTAGAAAGGGATGCCAAGGATTCCTTGCTAGTGTAGTGCATTTACAAAGTGGAGAATTGGAGATAGGAGAAATTCCCGTTGTGAGGGAATTTTCGGATGTTTTTCCTGATGATCTACCTGGGTTGCCTCCAGATCGTGAGATTGAGTTCTTTATTGATCTCCTTCCTGGCACTGCACCTATTTCTAAGGCACCATATAGAATGGCACCTACTGAGTTGAAAGAACTTAAGGAGCAATTGGTAGAATTGCTGGACAAGGGGTTTATTCGCCCTAGTGCCTTGCCTTGGGGAGCTCCAGTTTTATTTGTCAAGAAGAAGGATGGGTCTATGAGGTTATGTATTGATTACCGTGAGCTTAATAGAGTCACCATAAAGAATAAATATCCTTTGCCTAGTATTGATGACCTATTTGATCAGTTGCAAGGAACAAGTCTTTTCTAAGATTGGTCTTCGTTCTGGTTACCACCAATTGAAGATTAAGGGTGAGGATATACCAAAGACGGCCTTTCGGACTAGATATGGTCATTATGAATTTTTGGTGATGCTGTTTGGATTAACTAATGCCCTTGCTGCTTTTATGGATTTGATGAATAGGGTATTTCATGAGTACTTGGATCGATTTGTCATTGTGTTCATTGATGATATTTTGATTTATTCTAAGAGTCAAGAAGAGCATGAAGAACACTTGAGGATTGTTTTACAGATTCTAAGAGGAAGGAAGTTGTATGCTAAGCTGAAGAAGTGTGAATTCTGGTTGAATTAAGTAGTATTTTTAGGTCATGTGATATCTAAGGATGGAATTACAGTGGATCCTAATAAGGTAGAAGCGGTGGTTAATTGGGATAGGCCTACAAATGTGAGTGAGGTTAGAAGTTTCTTGGGCCTTGCTGGTTACTATAGAAGATTTGTAGAAGGATTTTCCAGAGTTACGGCTTCTTTGACACAACTTACTCGGAAGAATGTTAAATTTGAGTGGAAGGAAGAATGTGAGAAAAGCTTCCAAGAGCTAAAGCGGAGATTGGTCACAGTTCTAGTGTTAACTATCCCTTCCAGTATAGGGGGTTTTGTCATTTATAGTGATGCTTCTCATAAGGGACTTGGTTGTGTGTTGATGCAAAATGGGAAGGTTGTGGCATATGCCTCTCATCAGTTGAAAAATTATGAGAAAAATTACCCCACTCATGACTTGGAGTTGCCTACAGTTGTTTTTGCTTTGAAAATTTGGAGACATTATTTGTATGGGGAAAGATGTGAGATTTTCATTGATCATAAAAGTTTAAAATATTTCTTTACCCAGAAGGAGTTAAATATGAGGCAGCGGAGATGGTTGGAATTGGTTAAGGATTATGATTGCTCTATTAACTATCATCCTGGTAAGGATAATGTTGTAACTGATGCTCTTAGTAGAAAGCCTTCAAGTTTTTCGGCTGCTTTGCTAACCACTCGAAAGGAAATTATTCGAGATCTTGAAAGGATGGAGATTGAGGTTGTTATGGCCGTTCTAAGGCCTACTTGGCTAGTTTGAGTGTTCAACCAACTTTGGTGGAAAGAATTAAATTGTCACAGGCCGATGACCCACATTTAAAGAAAATCATGGATGAGGTGCGTAGTGGAAAGAAATCTGATTTTTCTATCTTTGAGGATGGTGCTTTGAGATTTGGGAGTAGACTTTGTGTGCCAAATGATCCATTGATTAAAAAGGAGATTCTAGAGGAGACTCACTATTCCCCATATACAATACATTCGCGTAGTACAAAGATGTACCATGATCTTCGTGAAAACTTTTGATGGAATAATATGAAAAGGGAGATTGCTCACTTTGTATAGTAATGTTTGACTTGTTAGTAGGTTAAGGTGTTGCACCAACGACCCTCGAGTTTGTTGCAACCACTTCCTATTCCCCAATGGAAGTGGGAGAAAATCACTATGGATTTTGTTTCAGGATTGCCGAGATCTCCTAAGGGTCATGATGCTATTTGGGTGATTGTTGATAGAATGACAAAAACTGCTCATTTTCTTCCTATTTGGATGAACTACTCCCTTGATCAGTTAGCTCAGCTCTATGTTGATGAGATTGTGAGGCTTCCATGGAATACTTGCTTCTATTGTTTCAGATAGAGATCCAAGGTTTACTTCTCACTTTTGGGGTGGTGTGCAAAAGGCCTTGGGTACTAGATTGGATTTTAGCACAACTTGCCACCCTCACACAGATGGACAATCTGAAAGGACTATTCAAACTCTAGAAGATATGTTGAGAGCACGTGTTTTGGATTTTAAAGGGAGTTGGGCTAGTCACTTACCTTTGGTGGAGTTTGCTTACAATAATAGTTACCATTCAAGTATTAAAGCAGCACCTTATGAGGCTTTGTATGGGAGAAAGTGTAGATCCCCAATTTGTTGGGATGAGGTGGGAGAACGAAAAATCTTAGGGCCAGAGATTATTCAGAGGACTTGTGAAAAGGTAGATATGATTCGGAATCGACTACGAGCAGCCCAAAGTAGACAAAAGAGCTATTATGACATCAAAGGAAGGCTTTGGAACTTGAAATTGGAGATAAAGTTTTCCTACTGGTTGCACCTATGAAAGGGGTTATGAGATTTGGCAAAAAGGGTAAGTTAAGCCCTAGGTTTGTAGGGCCTTTTGAGGTCTTGGAGAGAGTGGGCGAAGTTGCATAAAGAATAGCCCTACCACCGGCCTTGTTAGGAATTCATAATGTTTTCCATGAGTCTATGTTAAGGAAATACATTCCTGATCCTTCACATGTTTTGAGCTATGAATCTCTTCAGATTAGAGATGATTTATCATATGAAGAAGTTCCGGTAGAGATTTCAGACCGTAAGGAGCAAGTGTTACGCAATAGAGCAATACCTTGGGTAAAGGTGCTTTGGAAGAATCATTTGGTGAAAGAGGCATCTTGGGAGCGTGAGGATGATATGTTGTCAAGATACCCAAGCCTTTTTCAAGATCAAGGTACGTAAAATTTCGAGGATGAAATTTTTATAAGAAGGGAAGAATGTAACGTCCCGTCAGTTAAAAAAAGAAGAAGAAGTCAAGATCAGATTTTTTTTGGGTTCTCACGTCCCCACCTAACCCCACTACCCACCACACAATTCACTCCATTTTATCTCTTCTTTGGCCGGCTCACTCTCTGCCTTTCTTTCTTTTCATTTTTCTTTTGTTTTCTCTCATACGCTTCTCTCTACTCTCATCCTTTCCACCGGCACTTCCACACCACCACCACCACCATTTCCATCATCATTTTCTGGCAAGATCACTAGAAAATTCTTGTGAACCCATAAGCACCTTCACATCCTTTTTTGAGGAAAAAAAAATTTCTAATCTTTTTTGTGGGTTTTATACTTTTGCTTGAGGTTATTTTTATCTAAACTTTAATAATGATACCCATGTGATTATGAGCATTAGAAGTGATGTTTATGTGTTTGTATGTATGGGTTTTGTATTGGTGGAATTATTTGATGAGTGGGTGTATGGTTTGTGCTAATGATGACTACCTAAGGTTTATTTATGGTAGAAAATTTAGAGGTTTTGAGTTATAACATGTGATGGTTAGTAAATCTAATTTTTTCTATTGCTATTGGATTTACTTGGAGTTAGTTGAAGTTCTAAATTTCTTGTCTTGGAGGATATTTTGATTTTGTTTTCATGGGTCTCTTAATGATGTAGTGTAAATTTTATGGAAGCTAGTCATAATGTTGGAGATAATATTAAATGGGATCAACTTTATAAATTGGAGTTTATGCCTTGTGAATCATTTTGTTGAGAAACTTTGGAAGTGGGATATATTATTATTGATGAGGTTAAATACTAGATATAATTTCAAGCTTTATGCTTATTGTGATAAGTTTACTTGATATTGATTAGGTTTTAGCTAATCTCCTTGGAGCATGGAGAAATAGGCTTTTGCGGTTGCGAGGTAAGTAGGTTTTAATGGGATTTTTAAAAAATAACATAAATGTTGTTTTTGAGTTAGACACCTTTTTGGAAATTACCTATGGAAACTATATTTTCCTAAATACTACTGTGTCGTAACCTTAATATATATATATATATATATATATATGATTATATATGAAAATGCATCATATTTGGTATTGCATTTGGGGAAATGTATGAATTGTTGATATGGAAAAATGAGCATCTTTTATTTAATCTTTGATAAGAAAATCATTGATTTTATGGTATATTGAAAAATTTAGAGATGCTTATCTTGTCTTGTATTATTTGGGAAATTGATAGAAAATCTCTTGACAAGAATGAAATTGAAAACCTTACAAACTTTGTAGAAGTTAGATTATTTAAGGTTTTCTGAAACTACCTGGTTATAAACTATGTATTTGAAAGGAAATGTATACTTGTGAGCTTTATGGGGTTTTAACACCATGCCATGTGTGATTTCCCGATGATCACCCGATTTGGTTTTCGTGGTCTTTGTGACAACAGAATCAAGTCTAGGTCAGTGCCTTTTCACTATGGATGACGCATTCTTCCTTACTATCCATGGGGGGAAGAGGATTCCTTGATTGTGTGTGGGTGAGGCTATTGCCCATGGGGCCAAGAGACCACATGCAAGAGAGGTTCTATTTGACGCGCTCTCTCTGCTACCCATGGGGAGAGAGAAAAATCTTGAGGGTATGGGTGAAGCTGCTGTCCACGGGGCCAAGAGTCTGCATATCAGAGAGGACAATATCATGCCAGTTGTGAATGGGTGGATCTCCTGACCAGTCTATGTGGTAGTGTGGTATATTTGTGATAATTTATCTTATGTTAGATATTATGACTTTGGAAATTATATTGTTGATGCTCACAGATTATAGTATATAATTTCAAGGTATTTATTTTGAGAAACTTTGTGTTTCGTTATTAGACCATTCTTGTCATATTATTATTATTGAAGATGAAACTTGCAGTTCCCCCACCCCCATTAATTATGCTACTTACTGGGCTCTGTCTCATTCTATTATTTTATAAACTTTTCAGAGTAGGCAACAGTCTTTTGAGACAGTTTTTTGGTGGCTAACAGTAGTTAGACTAAGTATTGATGGAGGCTGAACTTTTGTAATGAGTATATTAGATGGTGTACATCTTAGAATAGGCTTGACTCATTCTTTTCTATATTATAGTGGTTGTGACGTTATTCCCACTGATGGGACAAGCTGATGATATGTAATTATTTATTCAGACCTCTATTGTTTTGTGGCCAATGGTTTTTGTAATTATTTCTTAGAGTTCTGACTTGCTTTGAAAGTATATTCAATGGAATTATTATGATAATTCTTGATGTTGGCACTTAATATGATTTTTGTGGATTGGATTGTCAAAAAGGAAAAAAAAAAAAAAATCTACAGGTACCTTAAGACGTCTTTCTCGTACTTTGGACCCTTTGGGTTTTGGAGTGTGACATGTATGACATCAAATGCATTTGTTAGGATTAACCCACTGCACTAAAAGTTATAGTTGATGGTAAGGGCACAATTTTATTCCCTTAAAGGGTGGTAGCCTAACATCAACGGGTTGACTGAGACTTGGCTCACTAGGCCTCTACCCAACAATTCCACCCCTAATATTAGCACATGCGCACCCGGGAATTGAATCTATGACTTGGCTCTGATACTAATTGTTAAGATTAAACACTTACCCACTACACCAAAAGCTACCGTTGATGATAGGGCCCAACTTGGTCTCTGCCTCTGGCAAGATGTTGACTTTAACTCACTAGGCCTCCGCCCAACAACATCAAGCTGAATCCAACCTCCACTGGACAAAAAACTACGAGCTACACTATAAGTACAATTACATATTAAATTAACAAATTTATAGATATAATAAATTTCACAGATTTTTAACATGACATTAAAATGAAAAATCGTGATTAGTGCAATATCATTTCAAATGATACCATTAACATCACTTTTATTACACATCATTTACAACCAATCACGTCAATAGTTATGAAAAAAAGTGTGAAATTTGTTGTCTATCTACACTTATTGATAAAGTTAAAGATAGATTAATTTGTTAAATACATAATGGGCACAAGTATATTATAAGTTCAATTAGGGTTACTTAAACTCATATATATACTCACCTTATGGTACATTATATGCACAATTGATCACAATAAATAAGTACATGCTTAGTCGTTTTCCTGTGGATGTATGTCATCATGTTGAACTATGTCCATTTATATGTTCTCTCTTTTGCTTCCACTTCTCTCTTTAATGTTATATATACTATTTCTAATAGGTTTTAACATGGTATCATAGTTAGGGTTCATCTTCAATCTTTCCTCGTCCATAATGCCTCCTCCTAACACTAGTTTCATTATTGTTGAAGCATTGTCCTCCTTGGAAACTGACATTTTGTGTCTTCTTTTGAACCTCCCAATGTATTGTTCAAAAGAGCTTAGGCCGATCTACATGACATCGCAATAATCCACCTAAATTGATCTTCCATGTGCCCTCATGTGCCTCCATAAGTTTTGGTGTGTCGATCACGTGTGCGCTTCCATGCACCACCAGATCTCCCCACATGCCAACAACTTCACTCACAAGCTCCCACGTGACACGCACACAACAGCTTTAGTATACATGCACCTTATGCACAAAGCACTCTATGCCTCTTCATGTTGTGCCTTGTGTCACATTATCAACCACGTCATGCATAGGTACGTCAATAATCACGCTAGTAATTGCATCATGTTAGCATCCTAAGCCATGACATCATTAGTGCCACATCAACAACTAATGTTGTTCTTCATGGTTTAGGTTAACCTGACCCAACCTGACCTAGGTCCAATTCTTGAATCATACTCGCTAATCAAACCACTCAATGAAACTGTTGACCAAGGTTGATGAGAAAGCTAATCAAACCATATATTGACCAAGTTTTTTTTTTTTTTTTTTAAGTGTATCTTACTTAGTTTTTCGCTTAAATTCCTATTGTGGGGTTTGTTTTCTTGTATGAAGCTCTAAAGTCACACAAATTGGCCAAGATACCAATCTTTTTGGGTTCAACCAATGTAAATTCGCCAACTCATTTATGTACCTTATCATGACTGTCGATATTATATTTTGTCCACACTCAATTTACGTGTAAATATTTTAAACTGTGCCTAAACAAATATATAATTTATATTTTTTTATTTGGAAGCCAAGGGAATCACAATGATTAAATCGATTTGTCCCAATTGAATGCTAGATTGATCAATTTTATGAATTGAAAGCTAAAATTACAAAATTATTCAAATTTTGACCAAGTTTGATTGGAGGTCAAAGAAGCCCGAAATTTCACTAAAGCACCAAATTCTATTGTATCACATTTTGAAACAAGTGTTTTAAGTCTAGCAACGCTTGACAATTAAAGAAATTTTGAAATGGTAAGTTTTAATTGGGAACTTTAAGAAAAGACAAAAAATTGTATAGATAGGAAAATTTTTAGGTACTCCTGTAGTATGGATTTAAGAATTACTCGGATGGACATTTAGTTGTTGTTTTTTTTTTCTCCTTAAAATAGGAAAACTTTTTTCTAAATTTGTATCGAAATTACTTTCTATATAATAAACTACTACTATTATATACGAATTTTTGGGGAGCTTGCGGTGGTAATGCTCACGTCTCCCCTGCCCCCTTAGCCCCGCCATTGATGAAATCTAATAGTACGATTGTACATGTCCCCACAAATGTACAAATATGTTATCACAAATAAATTATCAGTCCATCAGATGATGGAAGATCTAATGACTTACTAGAGTGACAAATTTCTAGGAGAAAATATTGCCCTCATAAATACTTTATTTATGAGGGTATCTATCTTATCGCAAATCAGGTATTTACAAGGGCATCAATCACAATGTAATTAGTGAGTCCAAATTTTCTATCCCACTCTTCCTGTTCTACTATATACTCCACAAATAAAAACATGACACATGTCCATCTAATTTATTTTTCCCTAAATTTATGCCTTCAATTATTTCAATTTCCTAAAATAAATAAATAAATAACCCATCATATTTAGGTAATTGAAATAATAGAAGGCATAAATTTAGGGAAAAATAAATAAATAAATAACCCATCATATTTAGGTAATTGAAATAATAGAAGGCATAAATTTAGGGAAAAATAAATTAGATGGACATGTGTCATGTTTTCATTTGTGGAGTATATAGTGGAACAGGAAGAGTGGGATAGAAGATTTAGACTCGTAATTAGTACCTTTGCTCTAGAGTCTTGCAAAAAATTTTCATAAGAGAATGGAACTATAAATAATGCAATCTTGGAAATTGTCCTAGTATAGTTATGGATAAAATATTGATTTTGTCTTTAAAATTTGCATAATTTTTTTTTTTTTGGTCACCAAACTTTAGAATGTTCATTTTTCATTCCTTAAATACTGCAAATGTTACATTTTATGTCCTTGAACTAAAAAAAAAAGGGTGAACTACATATTTGGTCTTTATCCTATACACTATATTTTAATTGTATCAATTTGGTCTATAACTTTTCATTACCGTGTCAATTTAGTCCTTACTATTATTTTTTAGATGAAAATTGATGAGGCATCTAATGGCCAAAATAAAAAATTAGCATTTGTTTTATGTGACAATACACTAAAATTTTATTTTGGCTGTTTGACATGTCATCAATTTTCATCCAAGATAAAATAATAGAGACTAAATTGACACGACACTGAAAGGTTAGAAACCAAATTGAAATATGTTGCAAAAGATAGGAACTAAATACGTAGTTTACCAAAAAAAAAAAAAAAAATCCATAAACTGTATAATTCCCCCCCCCCCCCCCCCCCCCCCCCCCCACCCATCTTTATTTTCCCCCTTTAACTATTGAAAAGAGTGCATTGAAAATTGTCCTTTTTAAAGTTTAGGGATGAAAAGTGAAATTCATGAAACTTTAGGGATGGAAACAATATTTAGCCTATTTACTATAAATCAAATCTCTTTTCATGCAAATTTGATTAGTGAGACTCTCTATTATTGGGAATTTAAAATTCATGTGAGTTTATACTCTTGGTTGTTTGAATTTATGAGAAATTAGATCTTAATGTTTGGTAATTTTCACGAGCAACTAGTATTATAAATTATGAGAGTTTAACGTATTTTTTTTACTAACTAAGATTTTATTGAATGGAAATATCTTATATTTTGTGACCCCACACGTAAACAACTACACTTATGTTATGTAAATATTGAATTTCATCCATAAAGGAAAAAATATCACAAAAGGATATACTAATAAATAATAGGGAAATGCTAATGAATGCACTTAGGGCATTGGATAATAATTCATTTTAAAAAAGTTTTTATGGGGAAAAAAAAAGCAATTAATGTTTTGACAGCTTTTTTCATTTCCCATAAAAGTGGTGTCAAAACTTTCATAAAATAAATTGTTAACTAATATTCTAAGGGCACTCGTTAGCATGACCCTAAATAATAATATGAAACCATTATCAAAAAATTCAAAATCAAAACAAACTACAAATAAATCTATTTCAAAGTCAACACGAGTATAAATTATTTCAATACTTCAAAGCTAACACTAGAAATAATAAAGGCACTTCAGTAACCATATTCTCTTTTGACCTTCTTGTAACAACCCAATCTGGTGTTTTTTTTTTTTTTTTCATATAAATATGCTATGGTGAAAATTTCTTGAAGTTTAAGCCACAATATTTTATGCAATTTATATTTATAATGTAGACATAAATCACCTATCATTCATTTAATTTTATACTTATATCAAGTGAGAAGCATTTCATTACAAGTTTCCAAAAATTCAAAAATCATTTTATAATCATTCATTTAGTTATTGACTTTTGTTTTTAAATAAATTTATTCTATAAGTTCATAATAAAAACCGTGTAATTCATGGGTCTTCAGTTTAGTTTAGTTTAGTTTTTTTTTTTTTTTTTTTTTTTTTTTTTTTTTGAGAACAACACTGTAATTTTATTCAAACATAAACCAAACCGGCTTAAATTACAGAAAAACGATGTGGAGGAACATCCTCTATCCACGTCGAATACTCGCTAATATGTCTTACATGTCTAGCAATATTATGAGCTGCACTATTCTTTTGTCTCAATACATGACTGAATTCAATATATGTAAAATCCTTAGCAAGCTCCTTTGCTTCATCAACCAAGTGTCCATATTCTGTCAAAGACGAGTTCTCACTTGCTAGAGCATCTATAGTAATCTTGGAATCTCCTTTTAGCATGATAGAGGGCAAACCAAGATTATTTACAAAACAGAGAGCTTTAGTTGCAGCTATGACCTCCACTGCTATCACCGAAAAAGGCATTGGGAATGTTTCAGCCATAGATGCAACCACTTGCCCATTCATGTCTATGAATCCACATTCATCAACTACATCCCTAAACAGCTGCATTTGAGCATGACCTCGATTACTGCCACCTTTCTTCTTCGCTCCTCTCGGAATCTGTTTAAAATCACCATAGAAGCCTATAAATCTCCAAGCATTCTCGCTGCCTTTCCCAATAATATAATCAATCTGATTTTTTGAGGATGTTTCTACTTTCAGATTCATTGTTTCCTTCCAATATAACACCAGTCTTCCTCCTCGATGAATCCGAGGTACAGAGAACATATGATCAAAATGTAATCTTTGTTTTATTTTTTTTTATTTAGCCTTGCTTCATCCATCCATGTCTTGGCAATGAACACAATGGAGGGATCTTTAGCCCGGGTTAAATCACCAAGCTCATTGTCTGTCACTAAGTTCCCAAGCTTGCGACAGTTCCACACTATGAGATTCATGGCTTTTGGCAGGGCTGCACAGCAGCCTCCACCATTAAATCTGATGAAACTTTGTCATCCAACACTTGCATTCGTTTACAGGGAAAGTCCAAGGTGGACGCCATGCATGTGCTCACTTTTCTCTTTTTTTCAAAGTCAAAAGTGTCTACGGCTCCAGTAGGGTTGGCTTGGCACATAATTCTCTTCCATGACCTAATGTTTGTTGGTTGCACATTAATCTCAACCGTTGATATGTTTAGCTCATCACATGAATTGGTGATCACGTGATTAGTTTGATGGGAGGCAGCTAGGGTTTAAACCAATGATATGTTGTCATTCTCCAAACCTAACGAATTGGTGGTAATTGCATTCAAGGTGGGGTCTTTAATGTTGTTCCCCACATTCAATTCTCCATTCAAACTCCTATCTGGTGCCTTTGCTGAGCTGGAGTAATTAACTACCTTATTAAATTCAACAAATTGAGAAAGGCAACTTGAGTTAATGCTCTTTCCATTAGCCTTAATAGCTTCCTAATTTTTTGGCAAAGAATGATTGTCCCTCATAATCTCCATCGAATCAATTTCAACCCCCAAAACTTGTTGTGCAATTAATTCCGTAACTGCCTCTTCTGTTCGCTTGTCATTCTGCCCTTCCTCTTCCATGATTGGTTTGGCTTCCACCGGAGACATGGTGACTGAATTTTGGTGAGCCATGTTCTGATCACCACCTTCACCCCTACTCTGTGTCTTTTCCCTTCCTTCTTTCCTCTCATAGTATCCTGGGACATAAATGACATCATTTCCCGCCGAAGTGTAAGGTGGCGCTCTCAATGAAGGTTCGAACTGCTGCTTATCCAAGGTTAGGGTACCATTTCTTTGGACCCATAGATCGCAATCCCTATCATCGTGAGTCAGACAACCACACCAATAACACAAGCTAGGTAGTCGTTCATATTTGAACTTGACCCATCGTTTCTCACCACAGGTAGAGTAATGACCCTACCTCTACATAAAGGAAGGGTAATATCAATTGCCACCCTCACACGAAAAAAGCTACCTCCATCCTCGTCCACCGCTCTATTGGATTTTTGAATGTCTCCCACAGTATCACACAAACTTTCTGCCACTTTCCTTGTTTGAAAGCTAGTAGGAATGTCATGGACTTGCACCCAAAACAAAACCTTTTAAACTCAAGCTCTTGCATTGGGGTATCTCTTGTATACCTTTGCATGGCGATCAAATGCTAATCAAAACTCCAAGGTTGGCTTTTTAGAATCTTATCCACATTTGAGAGATTATCAAACACAAACAACACTATATTGTTGCCTTGGTTCTTGATTTTGAATCCGTTAGTTGTCCTCCATAGTTGCTTGAAAGTTAGAGCTACTGCCTCCATTTAGAGAAAGCGTGTAGTAAAGAATTTTGCAGCGATCAAGAACTCACCCCTCCTATGGTCTTCTGGAAGCATGAAACTAGTCCGCTCTTTTTCCTATAATGATAGATTGTTCTAGCTTCTTATCAGCTGCCCCATTGTCTCCTAGCAATGCTCAATGAGAATTCCTAATTTCAAAGGAGAGAAGATAAGAACTATTTCCTACACCCCAAGAATGAAAATTACCACTAGCTCGAAGAGTACGCTTGATACTCCTTGAGGACAAAATTTTAACAAACAAAACTCTCCTTCGAAGAAGGGACAAAACTTCTACAGTCTAAATGAAGCAGGAGACCCTACTTTCTTAGTGACTGGGAGACATTTCTACCTACTTAAAAATTTTCACTTTTTAATGAAATTGTATGGGTCTTTAGTTAATACTGTATGGCCCCGTGGTGCCCAGGCCCATTTGGGCCTTAAGTTCTGACACAACAATGTGGCCCATGGCCCCAATCATTCTCTGCCCAAGATCCCAGTCTAAGCCCATGCAGATTGCAAACCTAGGTTTTATCACTCGATCCTTGCTTGGGGGACCATTACTGGACAGTAAAGGAAGAATAACGTCCGAACATATCATCATTAGTGTACCCGGCAGTACCCAGAAGCACCGTAGTCTGGCATGACTACTAGAGTGGGAACCAAGTTCCAAAGCCACTCTCGCTTTGTCCCACTTCCACCTAACCGCCTACTTATGGCTGATAATATTGGACCTCCCATTGCACTAACCTGGGAGGTAATCATAACCTCTCTACTAACTTAGAGCTATAAATATGAGAGGTTGGAGGAGAAGGGGGGGTTGGAAGGTTTTTGGAAAAAAACAGAGAAAAACATAAAGGGAGAAAGGAGATTCTAGAGAAAGAGGGAGAGGGGAGAAAGAGGGAAGCGACGTAGAGAGAGAAAATTGATCTTATTGAGTCTCTGTGCCGAGAACGACCAAAAGTAGGAAACCCAAACCCACCATACAAATAAATTGTGAGCCCGAACAAGGCCTAGCCCATTAGCCTCATTCTCAGTGTGCACAAATACATATATATATATATATATATAATCGATTAATTATATTATAGCTGTAAACTCAAAACGATAAACTGGAGCCGCAATATTTCATTTCCTTAGCAAAATTGAAACGGATTTCGGTACTATATTGATAACTTGCACTTGTACCGTTGCAACATAACCAAGTTCTTAGGCTTGCTAATGCTAAAGTTTTCTAGCAGGTGCAGTTTCTTTATTTATTTATAATTGATTTTGGTTTTTGGTGAGGAATGTGGATATGGCCATGTGGGGTTTAAAAATGCTAGACCAAACCGCATTGAAATCGACTGACATGTATTAGTTTAAGCACAACATGACACTTACAAGTGCATGTAACTTGGTGGTTTAAGCCCTTATGTCACTTTGACATCTCCGTCATTAAGCTTCATAGGTTTGCCTTTTCATTCTTATCATTATCATTTTCTTGAGAAAATGTTTGTTTTGTTCTTGAGCCTAATTTGCTCGTTTGTCTCGATGATTTCCTTTTTTTTTTTCCTTCAATTATAAGGGTATTTTGAGTTTTGCCATTTATTCACTTTGTTTTTTTTTTTTTTTTAATAACTATTGTTTCTATCACTTTCTTGGATTTGCTTATATCTAAAGTGTTTGTCGACCGCATTGAACCATACTTTCACGTTAGTATGATGTGGTTTTGTAGGTGTATTGGTCAGTTTTGGTTGCCAAAATAGAAAAACTAGAGGGTGTTTGGTTTATGTTTTTAAACAACTATTTTCAGTTTTTAAACAATATTTCACGCATTTAAAGCACTTTTTCACCTACACGTATTTTCACAAATATTTTTAAACAACAATTTTCAGTTTTTAAACACATGTACTAATCGGGCCTCTAAGAGTCTCAGTTTAGGTTGAAAATTTTCCTTAACACTAGCTGTATTGCACCGAACACACCTCAACATTACATTCTGAAAATCCTCAAAAGGATAGAAAAAAAAGGAAAATTACATTTTAAACCCTATTGTTTTAAAATTAAAGAAATTAAACCATTTTGAAAAGGTAACAAATTCTCGTTAAAAAAGAAAAAGTAACAAATTAATTAGTACGCAATTAAGTGGTATTACATTGTGTTTGAAATTTAGCGTGCATTTAGATTGGGCGTTTTGCTCAATCTATGTGTTTTGCGTTTTTTTAGTGGTCTTATGGGTAAACTATCAAATTCAGCAAAACGTAGATTTCTAAGTAAAAATTTATGTCTCACAATATTATTCATACATTTAAAAATTATTTTACTATAATGTTTTCAGCAATAAGTTTTTAGCAAATAAACGGTATTCAAATAAACCCTTAATATATGGATTAAGAGTTTAATTGGTTATTGAAAACTCAAAATTTCATTCGTTACTTTTGAAACTATAATAAGGTTTAATTTGCTACTTTTAAAAAAAAATTTAGGTATAATTTTTTAGGTTTCCCAGCTAAACTATATGGATTAAAATGTACTCCAATTCTTAAAAAAAAAAAAAAATGAAGGTTTTGTATGCAAACGGTGTCGTTTCACCTTATACTAGTAAACTAAAAGCTCCAGACTTGTGCAGTGTAATGAACACAGCCAAAACCCGGTTGAGAGAGAGAGAGATATGGGTCCTGGAGCGTTCTGCGGGACGAGAGTGATGGAGATAGTGAAGAAGAACGACTCGGGAGGTCTTCTCTGGAAGCGAATCAAGCTCACCACCACTCGTAAAGCCAACGCCAAGAAGCGCCTCCTCCGCGTTTGGCAGGTACCCCCACCCCCATTTTATTAGGGTTTATTTATTATATCACAGTTTATAACTTTCACAAATGGGTATAGATTGTGATTCTGAATTTGAAATTATAGACCATTTACTTTGATTTCCTACTTTATGTACATCAATGTGAGATTGTCAAAAACAAAATGGTGGATTAGTTTTCGAAAGCATAACATTAAATAGGGGATCGCTCTTAATCATAAGAAATAATTCATTTTTAGTTGAATAATTTAAGATTATTGGTTGTTGATTTTATTGGACAATGTAACTACTTCATAAACTAGTTATTGTATATTTTGTACTGTTACAGAAATTTTGGTTTGTTTTCTGTGTGTTCATCCTTAATTTTTGTTCCTTCTATCATTTGAACTGACTTCTGACGAACCCACAAAAAAATAAACATATCTCTAAGTTGATAAATACATTCTAGATGTCTCTGTGCTTGAAAGTGGTAATGAGGTGGGCGCTTGTGCCAAGAATTTCAGTGATGTGGAGTTGTTGTAGAGAACTTAGGTTATTATAAACTTAATCAACGGATTAGTAGCAAAAAGCCGTATGCGTCTGTGTGCACGTGCACATGTATATATAGGGGTTCAAATTGGATATGGTGTAATTTTTCCACGTTTCCACCTTATTTCAATTTTCACTAAATCCAACATTGAGGAGAAAACCTTATTTAATCCGCCAATTGGATATGGTCTTGATAGTAGATTTGATATTAGGTTTGCCAAGTCTTATGCAAACTAGATTGGGAGAAAACCTATGACCATGTAAACTGGAAGTTTTTTATTTGATTGTTGGTCTGATGTGGGTTTGGGGAGAAATGGAAAAGCTGGATACGGTATTTGTATATCTAAAGTGAGATTCCAATTATGGTGAATGGTAGTTCTAGCAGGTTCTTTAATAGCTCCAAGGGTTTACATCAAGGAATCCTTTGTTGCCATTATTATTTAGTGATGGAAGCTCTAAGAAAGCTGCTGGATAGAGCAGTGGATAGGCAGTATTTATCTGATTTCCAAGTGGGGTAGTAGCTCTTCTGGTCAGCTTATGGTATTTCATCTTTTGTTTACTGACGTGTGATAACAACCCTGAGCCCCTGAGCAACTGTGCAATTTAAAATGTGTGCTATTAAGTTTTGAGGAAGTTTACAAGTTAAAAATAAATTTAGGAAAATCTGAATTGGTGCCAGTTGGTACAGTACCAAAGGTGGAAGCTTTGGCTCAAATACTTGGATGCAAAATGTCCAAGGTACCATTGAAATATTTGGGGTTGCCTTGCCTCTGGGTTCTTGATTCAAATCTAGTGAGTTTTGGAACCCAATATTGGAGAATATGAAGGAAAATCACCTGGGTGGAAGATGTATTTGTCAAGGGGCAGTAGGCTCACTTTAATAAAGAGCACACTTTCTAGTCTGCCTAGATTTTTTCTTTTGCTCTATCATGTCCCAACTTCTGTTGCTAAATGGATTGAGAAGTTGCAAAGAGATTTCTTATGGGGTGGTTTAAGAGATGATTTTAAATACAACCTTGTTAATTGGAATAGGATTTGTGAAGGTTTGTCACAGAGAAAGATGCTCTTTGGAGGCAAGTGGTGGACAAGAAGTACGGAACTAGGTGGGGTGGATAGTGCTCAATGGCAATCAGAAGCCCCTATGATTTTTGTTTATGGAAGTAAATTTTCTAAATTCATTTCCATTGAAGCTGGTCATGGTCTCAATATTTGCTTTCACATGATGGGTGTTGTGGGGATGGAGGTCTGAAAGAGACCTTCCCAGTTTTATATAGAATTGCTCAAAATAAGGAGGCTACTTGTTAGGAATCCGGTGGTTCCTAATGGGATTGGATGGGAATTATAGGGAGATTGATGGGAATTGTAGGGAAATTAACTTAATTCGAGGTAATCACCCTCCATAGAGAAAGAGAGAGATTAAGAGAGAAAGAGAGATGCACTAATGCACTAAGAAATTGGTTTATTCTTCAATTGATATCTAATGTTGAATTACAATCATATATTTATAGGAAACTAGCTCTAATGTCATTGGCCCACATGCATCAAGATAATTGGCTACTTAATTCAACATGTGCTCTATGAATTGAGCCATGTGTTAAATGAGCTACGTGTACTCAAATCCTAACTAACTCATCCTAATCTCAACCAACTAGCTAACTACCTAACTAAAGGGATTACAACAATTATTTCATATTCCTAACATTTCCCTCCCCTTGAAAACACCTTGCCCACAAGGTGTTGTTGTGAAATGACACCTTAATTAGGGGAAACCAGCCACTAATCCAATATGCCAAAGCATCTTGACCGTTGATTACACGAACAGCTTCAAAGCAATTAATCACAACCCATGACATAGGAGCATAATGCAAAGCAGTCGTATTGAACTTAACCTTCAGCAATATAGAACTCAATTTCTTATAAAAATTGTGATCATCTCGGCTATGGAATCCATCAGTTATCCCACAACTACCACCAAGAAAAGAAGCATCTAGTTCCTTGGCTTTGTGACAGCCACTAATGAGCAAGATGTGGCCCCCATAGCAAAGTCCAAATACAATGGAATTGCCACCAACATGAATGACTGTTAAGTCCACGCCTTCATTCTTGATTACATGAGCAGCCCCATTTGTTGAAGCATGAGTTTGGCCAACATCAAACACCTTTGGATCACTTGTATTCACACCAATAGTGTGTTCTTGCTCCACACCAATAGCAACAGGTTCATGTATTGTGGATTCTTGGTCAGTCGAATCAAGAGATTGTAGCTCCTCTTCTGTCATAATCTCAAGAACCTTTTGCAATCTTGAGCTCTTCATTCATGGCCTTGTTAGATTCAGCCAAAGCCTTGACTTTCTTTGAAACAACCTTGTGAGATTTTGTCAAGGCCTTTACCTTCTTTGAAACTTCATTCACCATTTGTTGTAAGTCTTTCAAGGTTTCTTGCCGGTCATATTCATCCGTCTCAAGATTAATGGCTTTGATACCAAATGTTAGGAATCTGGTGGTTCCTAATGGGATTGGATGGGAATTATAGGGGGATTGATGGGAATTGTAGGGAAATTGACTTAATTCGAGGTAGTCAACCTCCATAGAGAAAGAGAGAGATTAAGAGAGATGCACTAATGAACTAAGAAATTGGTGTATTCTTCAATTGATATCTAATGTTAAATTACAATCATGTATTTATAGAAAACTAGCTCTAATGTCATTGACCCACATGCCTCAAGATAATTGGCTACTTAATTCAACATGTGCTCTATGAATTAAGCCAATTAACTAACTCATGTGCTGAAATCCTAACTAACTCATCCTAATCTAACTATCTAACTAAAGGGATTACAACAATTATTTCATATTCGTAACACTATTGTAGCAGATTATATGTGTTGGAAAGCTGGTCATCTTTAATGGAATTTCACTTTTAATAGGGATATCTAGGACCGGGAACTTACCACGTAACAGATTTCCTCTATCGTATCTTCTCTATGAAGGTCAATAGAGATGCTAGAGAATATTCGGGGGCGACCAACAAAGAGCAGTTTATTAGAGGTAAAATCTTATTGTTGAGAGCTTAATGCAGGAAGTGTGCAGTCGTTCCCTTGGAAAGGTATTTGGAGGGTCAAAGTTCCTGCTAAAGTAGCTTTTTTTTTTACCTTGAAACCGGCCTTGAGGAAAATTTTGACATTAGACAATTACATTGAAGAAATATTATTGTTGTGGAATAGTGTTGCATGTGTAAAAAGAATGGGGAATCAGTGGATCGTTTGCTTCTACATTGTGTTGGGGCCATAGTGTTATGCATATTTGGGTTGTACTGGGTCATGCCTAGAAGGGTAGTTGATAACATTGGCTTGTTGGAAGGGGAGCTTTGCTAAACATCAGAATGGTGATATTTGGGCTGCGACTCCTTTGTACATAATGTGGATTATCTGGAAAGAACAGAATAGGGGGATGTTTGAAGGAGTCAAACATACTACGTTAGAGCTTTAGGTGATTTTATTTTAAAAATAAATTGTTACGTACTTTGTATGATTGGATGACTGTGCTAGGTGGCCATTCTTTCTCTTCTTTACTTGATTTTATAGATTGTTGCTCTTTTAGTTGACCTTTTGCCATTAAGTACGCATCCCGTGTACTTGTCTGTATTCTTGGTTTTCAATAAAATTCTTACCCATAAAAAAATCTGAAATTTCTGCATCTTCCCTCCCTTTCAAATTTGCTGCCCGAGTGTGTATTGGTCCTGCAGAATGTATGTGTATGACTTGGGGTTATAACTTATAAGTCAGAGGTGTACTTGTCTGTATTCTTGGTTTTCAATAAAATTCTTACCCATAAAAAAATATGAAATTTCTGCATCTTCCCTCTCTTTCAAATTCGCTGCCTGAGCGTGTATTGGTCCTGCAGAATGTATGTGTATGACTTGGGGTTATAACTTATAAGTCAGTGTATTTACCAATCACAGATTTGCCGCCCCCCCCGGCGGGGAAAAAAGTCTAGTGCCACAAAAAGTGGCACAACTTGCCTACGTGGCAAGTTGTGAGTGGTGGGTCCACAACTCCATCACTCACAACTCGCCATTGGAACAGGGGAGGCGAGAACATCTTGATCTAAAGCTTTACTGTTCTGAATAGCGGGCAAGTTGTGGCAAAAGTTGTGCCACTTGTTGTGGCACTAGACTTTTTGCACTCCTTCCATAGTATGGAGTCAATGACAAAAAAAAGTAGCAAAATATTGAGCACACTATATTCTTTCCTTCATCTCTGTCCTTTTCAACCAAACAGTTATTTCCTGTCACTTTTCATATTTTCATCTTTTGTATTTCTCAAATTCCTACCAAACCATATTGACAAGAAGTTGACACCATCAGCCCAAGGAAGTCCAAACTGAGATGAACATTTTTAAGAAAATGAAACTCCTTAACAAAGTACGGCATAAGAAAATATTTGAAAAGAAGAAAAAAGAAAGCTCCTCAACCCCTGTTTATTGGATGTCTCCATTGGAATATAAAGAACATGTAATCCAATGGTGGAATTTTCAAAATACTAATCCAATAAAAATTTATTTTGGTGTCGACGTGTATTTCAGTTGCAAATTGAGTTTCTCCTGGATCAAGGCAGCCAATTCAATCGAAAATGCACCTTTATTCTTTCATACTTACTTTCATAGCTCTACCAGTTGCTTGTTTAAGTTGATTTTTCTTCCATTTATATGCAAGTGATGCTGGGTGGCTCCTATGAATATTTCCTTAAAAGCAGAAAAGAAAAAGAAAGATAGGTTTACATAAATGCTTTGTTCCATGTGCCACTGTATTTACGGAGCCTCAATGTGCATATTGCCTTTGCACTCCTGATTGTGTTTTGCGATTAAGCATCTTGTTTTATGGATTTTGAGATTATTTTCAAATTGTCAAGGACTGAAATCATGGATATGCTTCCCCCCCTTTTGCAGAATGAGGCTGTCCTAAGGGCATGTTCTGAGCCGCCACCTTCAAAAAATTCTGGGGGTAGTACTGATGTAGCTGGTGATAAAGACAGCAGCAGCTAAGTCAGGGAATGAAATGAGTAAGAACAATAGGCAAGCCTGAGAGGAGTACTTTGGTGATTCATGGCTTCGTAGTGCCATTTTTGATTCATTTGAAGTTTGCCATTTTGACTTCACGTGGATATTATAACTGACCACCATTTTGATCTTTCTTTATATAGGTTCATTAGTGTTGTGTGTATCTTGAAGAAGAAATTGTTTGGAAGCTTTTTAGTTGGTTAAAATGCAAAGTCTTATATGATCTTGGGTTTTGCAAAGTCAATAAGAATATCTGAAGCTCGCTTGCTAATGATGTGCATCACAGTTTGAGCACATAACTGAGAATAGTGGCTTTTCTTAATTTAGGTTTATTATAACTGACCACCATTTTTATGATATAGGTTTGCTAGTGTTATGTTTATCTTGAGGAAGGAATTGTTTGGAAGCTTTTTAGTTGTTAAAATAAAATGGAACTAGAGTCTTATATGATCCTGGGCTTGTAAACTTGATGAACTTCAGTTAATAAGAATATCTTTGAAGGACACTTGCTAATGATGTGCATCACAGTTTGAGCTTACCAGTTTTATGGTTGTTTAGCTGCATACTCTACATCTTTGTGTCGATGACATCATGAGCACATAACTGAGAATAGTTGCTTTTCTTAACATAGGTTTATTATAACTGACCACCAGTTTGATCTTTCTATAGGTTTATTACTGTTATGTGTATCTTGATGAAGGAATTGTTCGGAAGCTTTTTAGTTGTAGGATAAAATGCAACTATAGTCTTATATGATGCTGGGCTTGGCAACTTTTGATGAACTTAAGTTACTGAATAAGAATGTCTGAAGCTTGCCTGCTAATGATGTGCATCATGGTTTGAGGTCT
Organism: Quercus ilex subsp. ballota; assembly: GCA_032727855.1. Lineage (NCBI taxonomy): Eukaryota > Viridiplantae > Streptophyta > Magnoliopsida > Fagales > Fagaceae > Quercus > Quercus ilex. The sequence continues at coordinate 50,252,126 of CM064910.1, forward strand.
GCCAGTTTTATGGTTGTCTAGCTGCATACCCTATTATCTTTGTGTCAATGAAATCATGAGCACATAACTGAGATTAATTGCCTTTCTTATCTTAAAACTACAATTGGATCACATATTTGTCTCTGGGACCTAGTTTTAGGTTGTTTTGGAAGACCATATATAACTGAAAGTTTTACTTTTTTAAGTGCAACAGCTGCGAATTTTCTGGTGGAGTAAGCATTTCCGTTGATGTCAATTGCAGAACTAACTTTGCTTCTGTATGAGTGTTTTGAATCAGAGTTTTCGTGCCTCATACAAAGTTTAGTTGCTTCATAGATATATATTTGGTGGCATTTTCTTGTCAAGGAAAATGCCCTCCTAAGTTGAAGGCTAAGATGAAATCTTATGCTTTTTTCATGGGGAATCCCAATCATAATAGGTAGGACAAAACTGAATCTTTAGGTTCGTTGATGTGGTCCATATTGGTGTTGATGAAAAATGCGGTTAGATAGATCATAGATGTGTGGACACGGGAACCACCGAAAGAAAGGTTGAAAATTCCCACCTAGTCCCCTTCTATACGTTGAAGACTGATCTTGACATTCATAAAAATCTGAAAAAATGGTTTTAATTTTCAACTGTGTCACTATAGCTCATAGGGTTTCCTGAAAATTTGCTGGCTATTCTTAAGAAAGTTTGCACTTTTACACGCAACCCCCTACCACATGCTTATTCTAGAAAAATTGTTCATGGGTTCTTCCAATGTAAACTTTTTGTCATTTCACAAGAGATGTGATTTCAGCAGCTTGAATATTGAATACTGAAGACTTTCGACAACTCCACATGGTTGTGTATTTAGGGAGCCTTTTACTGCGTATGTAGCTACTCCATCAGAAAGTAACTGTTGTTGTAAACACCGCATATAGAAAGAAACAAAGCCTTTCAATGATGCAGTTTATTGCTGTACCATGCACCCATCTATCAATGAGCTCAGCATTCTGACCCTTCAGGGCTTGGGAGTTGGGACACCTCTTCTGAGACAGCAGCCCAAACATCATTAATCCATTCATTTATGAGTAAATAGCTATTTACGCTATAATTTTATTGTTATTAATTCTAAGTGTTTATTATTGGCATTATTTTTTTATCGACCAATAATAACTTTCCATTTAAAATTAATTCCTACTGTTCGGACAATTTATATCTTTCCGACAAGTTGGTTTAAGTAAGTTTCTATGAAATGGCTGATGAGTTTGGTCAATTTTGCCCTGCTGCGGGGAAACCCACAAATTTATTGTTGTAGTTTTGTACAAGTTCTTGATACCTGAGTCCATAATCATAATTTGTGAGGTTCTTATTAGGCTTTGGATACCTTTTAGCTGTGTAAATTGGTTGACTAAGATTGACAAGCACGTCCGATGGTTGTTGTAGAGATGGGGGAGTCTTAAAAGCCTTCAATTGCAAACAGGGCCCGCCACGTTTATATTATCATCATGTAGATTCATATATGTATATTTGATCAGAGCATATCACTGGGAATGTGGTTAAAAAAATGGGGATGTCCTTGTTGCAGAGATACTAAGCAACCTTTATAAAACTAAAATTTGTCCAAACAAACTGCATTTAAAAGTGGTTGGTTTCGGAACCAGTCAACATAATTGATAATTCATTCCCTGTCTATAAGGCAAAGGTGTTATGAAAATGTCAAAATTGCCCATTACATATGATGCCCCACACATTGTCTTTTCATTTCATGTAAGTATTTGTAACCCAGGTGGGGTTTCTTTCTGTGATTGACCTAATCAGGTGAGCCTACTAAAGTTTGAGCTGTGAGTATGTGGTCTACCATGACGGGCTGCCCACGTGATTGACAATATGTAGCCCAAGTCAGCAATCCACAACCCAATTCTCACTCTCTCTCTCTCTCTCTCCCTTTCAACTTGTTTCTGTCATGAAAATGAAATTTTATATATAAAAGGTGACGTGAAGAACTCCAACAGCCTTAGGTGATTCTGAACCATTGTCACAAGAAACTCTGGTCGGCTTTTTTTTTAATTATCTTATGTAAATTTAATTTCTCCTTCCTGTTATGGCATAATAAGCTCAATAATACAAAATCAAATTGACATTCAAGTTTCAATCAATCTCGAGTCACACATTTTATCACAACTAGCGGCTAGCTGTGCATGTCTCAAGTGCTAATTGAATTGATTTTTACAAGTATCAATAGTGATTTTCATGTGTAATTGATGGAATGTCACACGTTGATAAATGTGCAAGTTGTGTGAAAGCGTGTGTCCATAGAAGAACTAAGGATTGGGACACGCCGTCCTTCCTGTCCACTAGGCACTCACATATAGGATTTGTGGCCTGCCATTTAACTTATCTCGAACTAGCATATATGAATATGATATCATCCTTGTAGTTGTTTGAGTGCGGGGACAACCTAACTTATAGGTTTTGTTATACCATATTTTATATATATTACTTGAGTTAACAGATCCTTAAAAAAAATGGTAATACATAATAAGTATCTGATGATGATCATCATCATTTTGATAAGTTGTGTTTTCAGCATAAACTATATATTGATGATTGGGTGAGTCAACTACAGCCATGTCGTGGCCCATGCATGTATGCCACGTCCACGACAATATGAACTGAATTTATCTTTTTTATTCTTAAAGTATTGTATTAGATGTATTATACATTAATGTAGTGGTGAGTATTTTACACTTTATTCAGGTCAAAGTTGCAGTCTAGTTGGTAGATAGAGAATCTCTCTGCAGATATTGGCTACATATTGTCTAACAAATTCAGTAAGGAATATCATTGGAGAAATGCCTCTACTTTTTTCCTATACCAAGAATATTAAAAACCATCTACTATGTATGATCCTATATACTTCTCTCTACTTACTAGAGCAACACTGTTCTAACCCTTTAATTTGGTAGAGTGATCTTATTATAGGGTTATTATAAAACAAGCGCCCTTAATTCCCATTTTTTGGGGTCATTTATGAATTTTTAACAAATTAACAAATTGGGAGAGTGTATCAAAAAAAAAAAATTTTGCGAGAGGATTTATTGCAATCTTGTATGCAGTAATTGCTGCATATTGGGTAAGGTGGCAGTTAAAAAAAAGTGATAACAAATGAGTTAAGTGGGTTATATGTATTTCATATGACTATTGAACACTTGTCACTTCTCTTTGATTGCCACCTTATCTTACATGCAACTAGTAATTGTTGCATATAAGGTTGCAGCAAATCTTCTCCCTGCACTCAATTGATAAGTCATTTTTTATTATTTTCACTTTTCACTAATGTTATTTTGGACTTTTCTTTGACTTGTTTTATTCTCGCAACTTGAATAAGCTCACTCTATCTTATCATGCATTAATCATTCTCTTCCGAACATTACCAAGTAAACTCTATAAATTGAAATGTTGTTACAAATGAGAAATAATAATTCAATCATTAATTTATTCTTTTATTAAAGTGACACCCATAAGTTTGTAACTTCTTACTAAGTAATGTTAGCAATGGCTCAACAAATTTAGTATAGAAAAATTTAATTCAAACTTACAGGAAGGTTCAAGAAATCATGTACTTCTAGTTTTAGGAACCGAATGCCATTGGATCAGTTTTCAAAGCTAGGGACCCCCAGTTCATTTTCAAAAGCTGCCGTCTCTGCACAAGAATCCATTAATTTCTACTCTCTACTTTCACCTACTGGTCTCGTAGGTTCAAATTTTAGTTAACCATGTTTCCCTACAGCAGCAATGGAGTAGTATACCTACCCCGCAGGTTCCTTGTACTGGTATAATAGGAAGACAATTGCAACAAATATTGTGGAAAAGTACTTTCAGGTTGTCTGCTTTCTTTGAAAAAGAATCAACCTTGCAATTTTCAATGATCTTGGTTGGAGTGTTTAAGCATGTTAGGACTTCGTCCAGGATGTCTGATTCTTTGAACAAGATTCCGCCATTTTTCCAATGATATGGATTTGAGTATTTATGAAGGCTACGATTTGGACTTTGGAGATGGGTTTGAAATTTTTTAGAGATTCCATCTATTTGGACAGAAGGTTAAGGAATTGGTTCTCTTAAAGTGTAATTTTACCTTTCCCTAAAGGGAGAATGGGAACCACGTGCGATGCTGATCTTGCAAAGATCATGTTCTTATTCTTGTGCTTCCCAAAATTGGTTTTCCTTTTGATAAAGTTCATATCACAGACACATACACACACATGCCTTCTCTTTCCCCTCTTTCTTTTCCTTTTACTTTTTCCCCTCTCTGACTCTATTTGGTACTCCCTTAAAAATCATTTTAACTTTTGATAAAGAAATGCTTTTGCATGGTGGTGGGCTAAACGTTGCCAAATCATGATTTTTTTTGAGATAACATGTTTCAAATGCAAAATACATATTGATACCATAATTTTGAAGATTTGGGATTTGATTACAAAGTACCAAGACGTTAACATCCATTGCTCTCGATGTTTCCAAAGACAATTTGATGCCGGTTAAGTGATGATCACATATAGGAGACATAGAAACTTACTGATATGAAATCAGATTTGCCCAATTTTACTTACTGGTACAAAGAACTAGTACGAAGATTTATAAACTAGTTGGTTTTCTTCTAAAGTAGGGGAAACTATTGCAACTACTGCTTTCTTCGTGATCTGATTCATTAAAAGAGACCTCGGTGACTCCACTTGAACCTGAAGAAGAGGAAGCAGGGGCAACATTCAAATCAGTCCTCCCCTTTGTCATGAAGTCATAGAAAACAGGCTTAGTAGTCCTGAGTTTTCCAACAGTGTTTTCGTTCCCGGTTTGTACATTGTCATCCTCGCTTTTATTACTTCTTTTCTTCAAAAATATGCGGCAGAGAACCCAATTCTCCATTGGAACCACAGAGCTCTGCAGGACATGGAAATAAGATTGTTACATTTACTAACAATTTCAGCTTAATTGACATGACCAATGCTGGTGGTTTATATAGCATAATTCAAAGAGTTCTTTTTGAAATGAGTTTGTTGCAATTTGTATAAGTTTGGTGTTATTGACACAATTACAAACCTTATGCCATTAATCATGCAGAGAAGAAATGTTAAGTAACTGAAATAAATAGAAGGGAAAAGTGAGAAAACTCACCTCGGTTGAGGTCTTCTTTTGTGGGGCATTGGAGGGTGAGTTTTCAGCAGTAACAAAGCGATACTCATGCATAATCCAATCAGTCCTAGAACCATGTGGGGGTTTTCCTCTATAAAAAACCAGAGTTTTCTTCATCCCCACAACTTGGTTGCCCCTTGAAGTTACAATTTGCTTGTCAATTCCTGTGGCTTTCCAGTAACCAGAACCTGTGGCTCTATTGGATCGGTTCCCATTGGGATACTTGGCTTCCCTTGTGCTGAAGTAGTACCTCTCTTGCTCCAAATCACCTGAACCCACAAACCCCATGTATAAGAACTAGTACTTCTCTTCAAAATTTAGCTTCTTTTTTTTCTTTTTCTTTTTTTGGTGCTAAAGTTCATCACTTTAGCTCTAGGAGCTGTTTCATTTAGTACCATGGGAGCATACTATTCCTCAAAATGTTATAATAAATTTATTTTCTATCCCTATGGCATTGTAGTTTGGTTACATCTCAAGATTCCAAGAACCCACCTCAATATGTTGTGTAATTGAATAAATATATGAAATTTTTACATAGCTAAAAGCAAAAAAAAAAAAAAAAAAAAAAAAGAATAAGAAGAAATTTTTACACAGCTGTAGTTTTTTTACAATTGTGAAAAAAAGAAAAAGTTCCAAAGCTTTAATAATTAACTTGTATGCATATGTATGTTAATCTACCTGGCAAATCCCAAGGATCAAACTTGCAAACATCAACTTCAGGAATGATAGAGGCAGGTAAAGGGCACGAAAACACCTTGCGCTTCAAGTACTGAACAACAAGCTCTTCATCTGTGGGGTGGAATCGAAATCCAGGAGGCAATCTTAGCACACCATTCTTAACAAAGTTAAGCTTCTCCATCTCTTAAAACCAAAAAAAAAAAGAAAAAAAAAAAGAACAAACACCCTTTAAAAAAACTAAAACTCAGCCTTCAAAAAACAAACTTATTATATAGCCTTCAAAATAAACTTATAGCCTATTTTATCTCTCAATATATTTTAACTCAACCCAGCTGGGCTACAATTGAAGCAACTCAAGCTGACTTCTTATAGCCCAATAAAAGTGTGGAGGGGGGATGGGAATAATAACAAAGGTCATCAACAAGGACAAGAAGAAACAAGAAGAACAAGAAAGAAAAGGGTGAGAGAGAAATTTATTATTAGAGGCACAAAGCCCCAAAGCAAAGAAAAAAAAGGTTAAGAGAGGAAGAGTGGTGTGTTTTAAGATGTTGTGAGCTTGGTTTCATTTATAGTAATGGGTATAAGAGAGGATGGGAAAAGAGTGGGAGAGAAAAAAAGAGTAGAAAGAATAGAATACGACGACACGTTTGGCGTAAACAAGACTCAAACTACTTTCCTTTGACGGACGCTATTTTAAATTTTCAACAAACGTATAAGAGTTTCATTTGGGCCACCACGAAAAGGTTAAAGTTTTTTATTTAAACGAAACCTAATGCATCTAAAAAATATAAGCCTAGTGGCACTCGACCTTTGTGGAATAACCGAAGCTGTTCAAGCTCTTTTGAAACATTTTTTTTTCCTCTATTCTTTATACGATGGAAACTTGAGAAAGGAAATGAATTATCATTAAAATTTCATACCAATAAAAAAGATAGAGATTGGCGATTATAAAATTCTTAGAATTTTGGTCTAGCTAATGACCATACCACCCTTTCTTCTCGATTAGTTTTAATTTTAAAACAATTCGATTAACGAGTGGTAAAATGTATTGGTTAAAGTTGAGTTTTTTAGTAGAATTGAGCGAGTGTTGAAATATATTGGTTAATGATGAGTTTTTTAATGCAGTCGATTGAATATTTTAATGAAGTCCAACAAATTTTAGTTAAGTATATATTTCATTTATCAAGTTTTGCTACGTCTCAATACAGTATGATGAAATAGATTCTTCATTGACGAGTGCAGTTTGACACTTGTTAGCAAAAATTCATTTAAAAATAAGTAGTATTTTTTATAAGGGGAGTGTTAACTGGCATTGCACGGTGCCCATTAACTATAAATTTTTTTTACTTTTTTTTGATATTATTTTTGTCTTTTTTTTTGCAATTCATGTCATTTTTTCAATTTTGTAGTACTATTTAGAATTTTTTTGACTTTTTTTGCAATTTTTGTTTTTGTTTTTTCTGCACTTAACCAGGCGATGCTAGTTATCATTCTCCTTATTATAAATATGTTAACACAAACACACTTTTACACACTAAATAAAAAAGTAATATGTGTGCAATAAGTTTTTGGCTTTAAAAATAGTTTTGTTAGTAGAAGTTTAGGGCATTCGTTTGGAAAATATTTTTACAAAATTTTGATGGAAAATAAACAAAAACAGCTGATTTTGTGGAAATTTCTTAAATTTTTTTTTATAAAAATTATAACAAAATTGATTAAAAGATTCCGGTAACCAGACACTTAAAAATAATGGGGGAAGAGATTTATGGACAATAGTGGGGGGCAATTTGGTCTTGTAAAGGATGAGAGGTGTAATATGAAAAAAGTTGTGGGGTGTAATGGTAATTTAGTAAAGTACTTGGAAGGGTCTCAGTCTCCAAGAAGTGAAGTCAGCTTATGTCATGCTGACAGCTGGAGGTCACAAATGGCTTGAATGGGATTGCAAAAGTACAAACGTAACCTCTAAAACACATTGATGGGTAAAGGTGGAAGAAGGTAAGTACGGAATATATAAATGCCTGCGGTTCAGTTGTGTATGGACTATGGACAAATGGACTAACCGTACCAAAAACCTCCTTTGCAGCCTCCGAAGGTACAGAGGTACTGTATGGTCTAGTGGTAATAGTAGTAGTAGTTGTAGGAGGAGGACTGGTCACAATAAGTACCCCCCAAAGTATTAACTAATGTTTCTTCTTAAATACCACCTAGATACGTATTACTCTATTCCTTAACGCAGACAAATCGGACTTTGTCTCTTTTTTTTTTTTGTCTCAATGCAGAATATACCGTATCATATTAATATACATACTCCAAATATATATATATATATATATATTTATAAAAATTCTTGTTAATTGTATGAAACAAAAATATTATAAACATATAAAACACCTATTAAATTTATATAAAAATTCTCTAATATAATTCTAAGGAACAAAATTTATGTATAGTATCTTGTGTGCTATTTTTTAGGTTCCTCCCTCTTAAGATTTTGACATGAGGTCTCTTAACTAAAAAATACACTTCCATCTCATAATAAAAAACGCCATATGGAAAAATCTGAAGAAGGAAATTCAAGGAACGTCACCTAAGTACTATACCTAAGTTTTGCTCTAATTTTAATAGGCTTATATTATAAGTATTATAATTGTTTTTTTTTTTTGGCAAAAAATTGCAAATTGCATCTAGATAAGTTTGGGTGAGGTTTGGGTCCATTGTATTGGATGCACTAGACCTAAGCTTCACCCGATAAGTTTGATTCAAATTTACTTCAGTCTTGTAACTTTACTTTTATTTAGTTGAGTCATTTAAATTTCAAGTTCATTTAATTAAGGTATTTCCATCAAATTTCATAAATGTTGCAGTTAATTGTCTAAATTTTTGATTTTTTTCAAAAAATTTAAATTAAAAAATTAATTATTGAAAAAAAATTTAACTGAAATTGATAGAGAGACTTTAATTAAATAAACTTGAAACTTAGAAAACTTAATTGAATTTAAATAAAAGCAAGGGTAGATAATTGAAATGAATTTTAGTCTTGCATTCCACCCCTTTTTTTCCTTCTATTTGTTGTGTCAAAATATATGTTATTAAATCATTACATCTCTTCAAAAAAAAAAAAAAAAAAACACATGTAATAACACAATTATCAAAATCAATATTTGTAACATGAGAAAAAAAATCAATAATTTTAGTTTTAGTTTTTCTACTATTTATGTTAAATATTAATATTTTTCTATTCTTATATAGAAACTATAATTTTTTTTTTAAAGATAATTACAACATGCTGCTAATCTCGCAGTTCAAACTCTTTCCCCCCTAGACCCCCACGCACTTTGTGCATGGAGAGATGTCAATTCAGTTATAAGGCCTTTGGCATATAGAAACTATAATCTTGAGTTTTTTTTTTTTTTTTAAATCATAATCTTGAGTTGTTTACATGTTTGCCTTCTTTTTAATTTTTTGTATTCATATTTGTATGTCATGTTACTAATATTAATATGATCTATTTATAGGGTACACGCATGGGAAAGCGTGTATAAATAAGTAATTATTTTCGTAAAAACGATGGAAGAAGATGCTCTCTATTTATATATATTGAGTAAGATGGAGGGGTCATTGACATTGACAATGTCACAATGCATAGGAGATTCTTCATAAAAATGAGAGTGCCCTTTGCTTTTGGCATCTCTTTTTACCAAAAAAATTAATGCCATATCTTATCTTTATGAGATGGGAAAAATAAAATTTTTTGGTTGATTTAGGGGGAGAGGTAGTTTGGTCATTTTGCGAAGTAATTGTGGCCTCGTGGGAGGGTGGGTGAGGGAATAAAGGTTAGGGACCTACTTGCCCCCAAAACGACGGGCACCCACGTCGGATTTAGGGTAACTGACAAAAAAGCCACCTTCAAATGATGCCCCATTTCAAGATTTCCTCAATCTTCTTGTCCCACAGTTTTGGATCAGATGGAAAGTTTTTAGGATAAATCGTCCAAAGAATCTCTCCCCTTATGAAAAGACAAACCTATCCTTTCTACATCAAAGTGTGTTAATTTTTGCCTTTTTTTTTTTTTTTTTTCATTATTTTTCTTTCTTGATAGTAACTAGCATTGATTATTTTCTTTAAATCAAACTTATTTTATTTTATTTTGCTTTTTCTATAAAGTATTTATTTGTTATTACGTGCAGCGTAATGAATATCGCAACAGTCTTTTTTGTTTTGGTCAAATTACACCTTTAAAATTTAGAATAATTTTAATTTTATTCTCTAAAATTTTGATATTTAGAATTTGTACTCTAACATTTTGTAGCATTCTTTTTTTTGGAAAACATTTCATAGCATATGACCATTTTATCCAATTTGTTAATTAGATAAATGCCACATTTGCTAGTTGGTCCAATCAAATCATGTCAGTCAATTTAACATTTTATGTAATTAAATAGCCTAGAAATATTTTAAAAATTAAAGAATCTAAAATATTTAATTTAATTTAATTTCTAATCAAATCATGGTTTATATATATTCATATTTCTCATAGTTTATAAGAGCACTCGCATTTGGTTTTTCAAAATTTCTACAATGAGAGAGAGAAATTTTATTTAAAAAGCTTCAGCACTTAGTGATGGGTAAAGAATGACAACCATTATAAAGTTCTACCCTAAAGGTTGTCCACCTTAACAGACTACCTTGTAATTAATTGGGCCAAAAAAGGTAATTGTCAAAAAAGCAATTAATGCATGGAGTTACTTCGTGACCATTCTAATGGTCACGGGTTTACTCAATACCACGACCGTTACAATTAGCATTAGCCAACCATTCTCTAGATATGGAAAGATGCATTAATAATGTGAGGGCCCAAAAAGTCAAAAGATTTATTAAGTGGGGTGAAATTAGAAAGAACCAAATCTTGATTGAGTCCCACATTGCTTTAGGCAAGGGGATCTTACGCCTTATATGGAATGCCTTGGACTCTAATTAATATGAGACATTTTCTCACAAGGTTGTGTGTCACGTTAGGAAGCACAAAATCATGCAGCCTATGTAGCCAAATCAAACAATATCTTGCTAGTTAGGAGTTGGGGCATGATAGAATGGTATTAGAGCAGATCCTTACGCATGCAATAAGATGGTGGGTAGGTTCTACACGGGGATGTGGCCCTTAAGGAGAGAGGGGGGGAGGGGGGACTGTGAGGATCTAAAAGCCAAAAGACCTCTTAAGTGGGATGAGGCAAGGGAGAACCAAATCCTGACTAAGTCCCTCATTGCCTAGGTAGGGGGAGGTCTAGGTCTTAAATGGAATGTCTTAGATTGTAATTAGTTAGAGGCCTTTTCCCACAAGGCTGTGTGTCATGTGAGGAAGAACAAAACCGTGCGGCTTGTGTGGTCAAAGCAAACAATATCTTGCTAGTGGGAGTTAGGGCAAAACAACTAAGGCCAACGGTCATGAAGATAACCTATATAAGGATAGCCAACCCCATTTGCAAAGGTACAAGAAAAGTTGAGTCTAATTCTACTTTGTATTCATTCTTAGTTCTTTGAAGTTTCTTGACTTAAGCATTAGAAACTCTTAGTTCAGTACCATACTGTTGCCTTCTGATCAAACTTCTCTTTATTGCAGGAACTAGAAGATCTTTTAAAGTTCTGTATTTGAACTAGTAGCTCTCTGAAGATCCATACATCATCACTTGACATTGTTAACGAGCAATGTAGCTTTTTGTAAAATTTGGAATAGTAATATAGAGTTGGGTGCGAAGCTTTCTTGTGTGTGTTTGATTCATAACCACAATACTCAAGTACTAAATAATTTAGCTAACAAAAAACTTTTCCGATCCAGATAATGAGTGCTTTTTTTTATTTCTTTGACCATAATGAGTGCTTTAATACATCACAAGAATAGAATTTTAGGGTTTATTCCATAATGCATGTGCTCTTTAATTTTTGTCAATAACATAATGCATCCTTTTAATTTTCAAATCTTATACTCCATATGCAAAGGGAAACACGGCATCTACTAGACTACTACCATCTTTTTTTTACTGATTTGAAAATAGTTTAACAGGGATTCTAATGGGGACGGCACCATTTTAAATTGTTTGATAATAACTTATCTTAATAAGCATCCAATAGTAAGTCTTATTACAACGCTTTACTCAAAAATTTGTAACAAAAACCCAATATTTGATAAAGACTCGGTGCTGGTGATTGACTTAGCAAAATTGTCAACCTAAGTTTTCATGCCCAATTTTTGCGAATGGATGAGCTTTTTGAGTTAGGACAAATATCATTCTAATTGAGTGTGTGCATAAATTTTCGTGCTTAATAAGAAAACGAGAATTAGTGTATGTTTTTGCGAAAACGAATTGATAGACATTTACGGTAACTCATAATTATTCTATTTTATTAGGAAGTGGGACGTAGGAAGTAAAAAGATGTTTTACCAAAATTAATAAAATTTATAGCTTATACTATTAGATTAAATTATTAGAAAATGATAGTCCTTATCTTATTTATAGGTTTTTAAAAATATATATATAAACAATAGAAGAATCCAGAAACGTACCAAAAAACTCAATGAGTGTTATTGTGACACTAGAGGACTTTCAAATTCTTGACCTCTTTCAAATTTCAATTAAAGATTTTACGGCACTTAACCCCAAGAGAGATTGTTGGTACCCTTTTTTTTTTCAACTATTTTTAAATGCACAACAACAAGTACATTACCCCATATATTTCTCAATAGTTGGTTACTTATACTTAATATAAAAGTTGTTCCGTTCACCCCAAGAAAACTATTGACATTTTTTGTTTTGTTTTGTTTGATGAGTTTGAATATAAAATGTAGGAATGTGAAAGTAAAAGTCTTTGCAAGAACTATATATATATCACGAAATTTACAATATATGAGCCTTTCGAGGTCCTCTATCAAATGGTTGCTTAAGACATTTAAGTTTAAGTTAGAGCTCCTATATTGATTATATTAAAATATACCATAAATATGTAAACTATGATTGTAGAATATTATGAGTTACCATAGAGTTACAATACCATATATATATATATATGTGTGTGTGTGTGTGTATATGTATGTTAGGTCTGTATTTTTAGGTTGGCTAATTATAAACAATTATAACATTTTAAACTTAATTTGTCTTGTTAATTGGCATCATTTAAATATTTGTTGAAGACAAATCAAGATTCAAACAATGAAAGACTCAAGAATGCAGAAATAGAATTACTACTGTACAGGTTCTCGACTGCAGCTCGACGGGTTGAATCATAAACAATTGTAACAGATAGAACTTAGTTTGTCTTGTTAATTGGTATTGTTTAAATATTTGTTCAAGACAAATCAAGATTCAAACAGAGAAAGACTCAAGACAAATAGAACTACTACTGCACAGGTTCTCGACTACAGCTCCACTGGTTGAGAGTCACTTGACTCGACTAGTTGAATTGCACATCTCTACTGATCGAGATTCGTGCAGATTGGCTTTTGAGCAGTTCTTCTCAGCTGTTGGATTTTAGGTTTTGTACAGCTCAAGTACACTATATATATATATATATATAAACCCTAGAGCACGTTTTTACATATACAAGAGAGTAGTGTTTTGTACACAGATCTAGAATTTTCTAAGTCATCTTGAAGTATTAATTGGAGACCCACGTGCATACTAAAGATTTGCTGATCAAGTGAAGTTGTTGCAACTAGTTTACAACATTTACTAGAAAAATCTTGAGAGTGGATCTTGGAGTCATGAATTAGGAGTTCGTATGCAACAAATTAGAATAAAAGAGTCCGTGGATCTCAAAATTACGTGTGGTCATGTCAATGAGTACTATATGAGGTTGCATTAAATTATGACAACTAGGTCCTAAAACCTCAATTATATATATATATATATATATATATATATATAGACACACCCTGTTGGGTTCAAAATTTTAATAAATTCTTTTAAAAGCATGATACTAGGAAATCTTGAGTGCTGAAGAAGGAAGATTCATGAATGCTCGGTGAGTTTTTAAATGTTCATGGTCGAAAAAGGTTTTGTTTCTTAAAAAAGAGTTAATTGCTTAATTTTAAAATGCATTTAGTTAGAGATCATGTAATTTTCATATTACACTATCGATAATGAATTGATGAGTACTTCTTGTAGTTCACCTAAAAAAAAAAGTTTTGTTAATTACTTCGAACTTTCTAATAGCTTTTCGTTTTGTTTGAAAGTCCAGGAATTCCTTAATTTTGAGTTATTCAAGCATTCTTCATAGTTCAAATATAGAAAGTATACATCATGACGGGCCTCCAATGATTTGAATAATTCGTTGAATCAACATTACTAATCAAATATGGTATATTACAAACCTGGTAGTTGAGGTTAGGTACTTTTGTAGTTGTATTTTGATTATGTAATGTATTATAAACCCAGTTTGAAACACTATTATTACTATTTTCGTGTGTGTTTCTAATAAATATTACTATTTACTAAAAAAAAAAATGTTTCTCCTACATTGGTTATGTGTGTTTAGTGTTCGTTGTTTATAACTCAGTCTACAACTACAAATGTTAGGCCCTTTTGTAGTTGTACTTTAGTTATGTAATGTATTATAAACCCAGTTTAAAACACTGTTATTACTATTTTTGTACATGGTTAAAGAATATAGTCCGAAGAGAGCATCGGTAGTCCGAAGAGTGTATTTTCCTCGGATATAAAGAGTCTCGGTCAAGCAGATACCTAGAAGGTTCGAGTGATCTTCCTAATGACTTCAATGATAAAGATAAATTTTGGGCATGCCTGGAGATGATAAGAACGGAGAAATATCTAAAAGAAAAAGCTGTTACCACCGTATTTAATGCACTGCAGCAACTTTCCTGGCCGCATTTATGTGGAGAAGACCCCTGAACAGTGTAATATCAGCTACTACCACTCACAGATAGCTAAAAAAGATACCTGACGTGACATATACTCAAGTGGATACATAGATGAAGAACAAGTGGACGATGGAGATGATGGGGAAGGATGCTATATAAAGGGTAGAGGCTTCTGATAAAGGGGGATCGGAAAAAAGATAATAAGAGGAGGAGAAAAATTCTACTGTAGCTCTAAGAACTGTATTCACTGTTCAATCAATAATATATCTCTTCGGACATTAATTTGTTTAGCTTTTAGATGTGTTTTTACGTTAGTTCATTCCTGGGTATCATAGTTAACAGTTGCTAAATTCATAACTAACCCAGCTCTTTCACCCACTCTCTACAAATTCATTGTTTTGGGATTATGTTACAAATCTTGACCCTACAGCTATCATTTTAAGAGTATTCTATAATGATGATAGCACACTACTGTACACAGTATGCCGTATCAAAATATAAAATTAGAGTGGAGGGTTTTTTTGTGTCCAATGAATATTGTTTTTTCACACTCATATATTCTTTTTTTTCCCCCCTCCATTTCACTAGTTGTTTAAACTTCAAAATATAGACACACAGAAGGACAGGACAACTACATAGACATTATCACATTAATTACGACTGCAAAGCACACTAATATCACTGTTTCATGCAAGAAAATAAAATACTCAAATTAGGTCATTTTAGTCATTGAACCTTCCAATGATTTAGTTGAAAAGGTAGTCCAAAATTGATTAAAACCATCGAGCACTCAATTTATTAAAATAAAGAATTTTTGAGTTATTGGATCCCATGTCATAGATGCACTCTCATGCACCCAATATTTTGTTTTTAAAAATACATTAAGATATTTATTATTCAATTATATATATAATAAAAAAGAAGTCTACAATTGAATTAACTATTAAGAAGCCAATGGCAATTTTGGAGTAGTGCATGAAAATCAAGGATGGTTGTGGAAATACGAAAATTGAAGTGGGAGTAACGTGGGACGGTTGAGATTTTTAGTTAAACTGGAGCCTCAAACATTGACAATTGGAGAAGCCTGATTCCGTAGGGAGAAGGGAAACTCTTTTTTTCCACAATAATTATTAAAAATTCCAAGGACTAAATTGGAAATAAATAAAATAAAAGAGTTAATAGGATGAGATTCCCACAAGCAATTGCACTCAACCCACTTGTATAATAGTATGTAAGGAAAGAAAAGTTGGATTTCGTAAGCCAAATTGCGGCTATGATATTTTTATTTTCTCCAATTCCTTTCTCTTTCTTTCTTTCTCTCTCTCTTTCTCACTTTATTATTATTATTATTATTTTCTTTTGTTGGGGTCAAAGGAGTTTGCGTGTGGGTGTTGAAGAGGGTTTTTAGGGAGAAAGAGAGAAACGTCAAAGGCTGCAATTATTGTGTTTTGAGTAAAATATGTTGTTAAGTGGAAAATGTCTTCGTGCTTCTTATGATCTCCATGCCCCTTTTGTTTGCTGTAATAATGTCACTTTGGTTTACTTTTGGGCCTCTCAATTGGGTTTCCATCTTGCCCTACTCACTTTTTATTATTATTATTATTATTTTTATGGGACTTTTTTTGTGTTTTTCTAAATGTATAGTTAACCTTTTGCGGTTGCTGTTCTTTGAAGCATCTAATAAATACCATGACTTTGGTTTACACTAAACCCCTTCTTCTAGCATTTTCACATTTGTGGAGAGAAAGATAGCTTTGGATTTGGAGGAGTGGGGTTTTACTTGTATTTGTTTTGTTGAAAATAATGAAAAGTTATTCTTGGAAGTAAAAGAAAACCTTAAAGAGAGAAAGAAGATATTTTTTTTGTTGTCCTTTGGCAAGAGAAAAGATAGATGATCTCTTAGGAGAATATTGACTTTTTATTTTTTTTTATTTTTTTTTAAAAGAAAAGAATAATAATAATATAAAGGACTGCTCTCTCTGCTCTTCAAATAGTATATGGGAACCATGAACATAATTAGCTAATTTTTTTACTTAATTATAAGCTGAAAAGAGTTCCGACTTGCAGATGAGTAAAAGGGAGATCGATGTTGAAGAAGAAATAGTGCTCGGTCCTTTATGTCAATCATATATGTATCATGCATTCATGCCCCCTTTTTTTTCCTATTCATCATTTGCCATATTTAAAGTGGTATACCACATTACAGTCAATTTAGTTTTTATTTTCCTTTGTTGACAGTCTGAGAAACTATGATTTTTATCCGGATATTCCCTTCTCTTTTATTTTTTGTGTGTGTGTGTGTGTGTGTGTGTGTGGTGGGGTAGGGATGTTTTTTTTTTTAATGAAGGGGTGGGATGGGGATTTAAGATAATTAAACTGTAATTACCCGAGATACTAGAAGATCAAACTCAAGATTTGATTTCCTGGTGTCGTAGAAAAAATAGATCAATATAATTCTATATGCTACATAAAATAATGCAGGCAACTAATAACGATAATATATATAAAGCAAGACTTAGGTACAGTATTTAGGTGCTGTTTCTTAGATTCTGTTCCTAAGATTTTGTCATGTAGATTTTTTTTCATGAGATGTAAGTGTATTTTTTAGTTAAGTAGCCACATGACTGAATTTTAAGAGGTGAACTTAAAGAACAGCACCTAAGGTGTTGTACCTAAATTTTGTCCATATATATATACACAGGTACACATTAAATATTTTCGCAGAGAAATTGTGTGTATGAATATTTATTTATACACACACAGAGCAACAAGTAACGTAATTAATTTCCAATGAAAAGACTTTCTAGAACAGGAGTAGAGAAATTCAAAAGTGACCATAGATTTCATAGTTGACCCAGTTCTTCTTACATGATGCATGTGCCTTCCAGAGGACATCAACTTCAGCCATTGAGATTTTGAACCCATTTCTTCATTTTAAAGGCACAATTTTTGTCAACTCGTCTGGAGTATGCCATAAGAGGATATATGTAAGCATAAAAAATAATAATAATAAAAGAGAGAATGTGATAGTTGCGTTTCTTTGGTAATAGGCAATAAATGTTATAAAACTGTTCAAAGTTCCTGGTCCTAATGGCTTACATGTCAGGCTCCTTCAGAGTTTTTGGTAGTTGGTGAGGAATTCTGAAAGGAAGGAAATTGATAATATTTTTGTGTCTTGTAAAATTCAAGAATATTTGAATTGAACTCTTATTATCTTAATTCCTAAATGTAACAATCCTATACATCTTTGTAATTACTGGCTCATTAGTTTGTGTAACTCTGTTTATAAGATTGTTACTAAGTTAATTGTGGTAAGGATTTGTTCGTTCATGACTGATTTAGTCTCTCCCCTCTTGACATCATTTGTTTCAGGTAGGAAAGGAGTTGACAACAACATTATTGTCTACGAATTAATCCACTCCATCTCCAAAATGTAGGGGAAATCGGGGCTCATGGCTATCAAAACTTGAATGGAGCTTTATTAGAGACACTTTGACCTTGTTTCACTTTTTCAGTCACCATGTCTCTTTGATTATGAGTTATGTGTCTTCTTTGACTATCTCGGTCCTCTTTAATTTTGGGTTGGAAGGGGGGGGGGGGGGGGTGTTCTTTAACTTCTTCCAACCTTCCAAGGCATTAGACAAGGAGACCCTCTATTTCCCTATTTATTTATTTTGTGTATGGAAGTTCTTGGTTTCTTTATTGTTGAAAAGTGTGAAGTTAAGCTTTGGAACTCGATTAAGGCAATACAAGGAGTGATTCCCTTCATCCATGTGTTTTTCAGAGGAGATCTTGTTCTTTTTGTGAAAGTTGATTGGAAAAACTGTATTGTTGTTAGGGATGTGCTTGACTCTTTTTGTGCTCTCTCAAGTAAAAAAACCAATAGCATTAATTTCTGGGTCTTCGTCTCTCCAAATGTTTTGATTCAGGATAGAGAAGGTTTTTGTGATATTGGGCTTTCACTCTATCCCTAACCTTGGGAAAACAAGTCTCCTCTTCTCAAGATTTTAATTTTATTGTGGAAAGAGTCCAAATTAAAATCGCCTAGCAGGTTGGAAAGATCATCTCCTCTTATTCACTGGAAGATTGATCCTTACTCAATTTGTTACGTCTACGATTTGTAATTATGTTATGCAATGCTCTGCCCACCTATCTAAAATCCGCCATAATGTAGATAGGTTGAGCCAAAATATTTTATGGGGATCGTCAAATTGTAAGAAAAAGCGCCACCTTATTAGTTGGAAGAAGATTTCTAAACCAAAGAAGGATGATGCTTTCAGTCTTGGCAGTAGAGGCTAAGAACAATGTTCTCTTAGCTAATCCACAAAGAAAAAACAAATCTCTTTGGGCCACGGAGCTATCACATAAATACACAAATCAAAGGAGATGGACAAATCCTAATTTCAAGAATCATGCTTGTTCAAAAACTTGGGAAATTTTGCAGAAAGGTAAAAATGTTTTTATCTAGGTAACACTATGGATTGCTGGGAAAGATAGTATGCTCTCCTTTGGTTTGATAAGGATAGAGGTCCTTTAAGAAGTTTGCTTGTTAGCTCCTTAAATAAGTGGGAGGAATCCCTCCTACTAAAGGATGCTGTCTCGTTTAAAGGGTTAAATTGGGGTAGGTATTCCTTCATCTTTCCAAATGACTTATGGCTAGAAATCAAAGCTAGCCCAAGTTCGTTTTTAGCTCACAGTGAAGATTGTATTTCCTGGTATTTAGTTGCAAATGGATCTTTTAATCTTGAGGAGGCCTACAGATTGGCCCTCGCGCTGATTGGTAATGTTACTAATAACTCCTTCAAGGGTGAATCGGTGTGGAAAGTTATGTCATCACCAAAGAGATGCTTTTTGTGGCAGTGCTGCCACCTCAGTATTCCAGTTAGATCGATCCTTACATCTAGGGGCTTTAACCTCCATGATCTCTGCACTTTTTGTAATGATTGTTTAGAATCTATTGTTCATTTATTAAGAGTTTTCCCTTTTGCTAGGAGCTTTTGGAATTCTTTTCCTTTCCCTTTACAACAAAATGTGTTTTATGGTACAAATTTGGTGGATTGGCTCAGACATAATTGCTACAACTCAACATGCCATAGGTCAGCTGGTATTTCTTGGAAGATCATTTTTTTGTTAGGCATTTGGAACCTTTGGCTTCATAGGAACAAAGTTGTTTTCAATAATGTTCGACCCCAGTGTGATTTGAGATCTATTGTCTTGGCACAAGCAACATAGTATGCCTTCCTTGGTAGTAATACCAGAGCCTTTCTAGCCCAATAAACCATTCTTGACAAATAGTCATTGCCTCCCTAGAATTGGTTCAAAATAAATTCAGACGGGTCATCCATGGGTAACTTAAGTCGTGTTGGGGTTGGGGTTTTGATTACAGATTCTAGTGGAGCTTGGGTTAGAGGTTATGCTCGAGACATTGGCATAACTGCAAGTGTGGTAGTTGAACTTTAGGAGTTGAGAGATGGTATTAGGCTATGCCTATCCCTTAATCTTTTAGTAGTCGAGTTTGAGCTTGCTGAAATGTTAGTCGTTGATTTCATGAGCCAGGCATATGATCCTACTAACGCTAATGATGCTATCGTAGCTGATTGCAGTGAAGGACTTAAAGACATTTCCATGGTTAAAATTTGGCATTGCTATTGAGAAGTTAACAAGTGTGTTGATGCACTTGCAAAATGTAATGTAAACCTTTTCTAGGATTTTGTTATTTTTTTTGGAAACCCTGTCAAATGTTTTACTTTTGCTTAATTTGGATGCTTTCGGAGTGTTCTATGAATGCTATTTGCCTTTTGTATAATCACATCTGTTCTTTAATCTATGAAAGTTCCCCTATTTACCAAAAAAATTAGCTATATTTATTATAAGTTCAATTAATTCAACTAGTAAAATTGCTTGTCTTTATTGATATTTTGGTTTAATAATAAAGATAATAATGAAGCGAATTCAATAAGATGAATTCTAATTATAAAAAAAAAAGTTGTATTCATTAAAAAATATTAAAAAAATGTAATCAAAAAAGTTTTATGACAAAATAGTAAATACACATAAATTGAGACCCTTCTATGTATCTATTAGCTCTTTTATCTGAGAAAATATACCTTATTTTGGGCGTATGCTTTCACCCTCTCACAAGTTGGTGAGATCCATAATCCCACCAGGGAGAGAAACATACACCCGGGTGCGTTTTCTCCTCTTGCCAAATTCAAATTGAGTACGTAAAACTTGAATCAGACCCGTGATGGCTTGTAACATAGGGTTCCACGCCCATTTGGCTACATGTCGGACACGCCCTAGCAACTTGCTAAACCCAACAAAATTTACTGGAAGTTGTACTTTTGTTTTCTTTTTCAGTGAATATTAGTTTAGCTACGCATGTTAAAAAGTACATGTTAACTATATATGCGAGAGACAGTTATATAACTCTACCAAGCCATATTAAATGCTAATTTTTTTGATATATAAGCTGCAGAAAATGCTAATATAATAAATGGCCCAAATACAGTAATACTGTTTGTGTTGTTTAGTGAAACATTTATGAGAAAATTCCACTCAACTACAATCAGCTGGAATTTCAAATTATTATTTTTTTCTCTCTCTGTGGTGAAAATACCTGATTGGAGTGCAACAATTTGATACGAACTCCAAGCTCCTATTAACATCATAAGCTCTTGTCTGAGTGACTTGTCCAATGTCCCTGATTTAATACTTTTACGTATAATCGTACATGTAACGTACTTTTCATCTGTATTTGCTGTTTTGAATTGCCAAACTAGAAAAGTTGCTTTCATTGTTTCGAATCTCAAGCCAAGCTTTGCACACTTCAAAGAAACTTCCTTACAAAGCCCATCAAAAAACAACAAAAGATCGGTGCCTTTGGGCATGTGATCCAAGTGGCCCGCTTGATACCGTCACTTATATAAAGATGGGTCTTCAACTCTTGTTCTACGAAACTTACAAGGTACAGATTCTACTCTTACAAGCAAATTTCATTGTCTTTATACTTTATTCCTGCTGCTAAAGGGTTCTTGGATGAAGCATATTAATAAGGCTGATTGTTAAAGCACTAAAGTAAAATTCATTTCTAGGCAAAATTTCACCTTTAACGTTTTTTTTTTCTTTGAGAAGAATTTCACCTTTAACGTAAAGAAAGAAAAAAAGAAAAAAAGAAAAGTAATGCTATGACACAACATTCTCAAATTAGTATACAACATCATTTAAAAAAAAAATAATTAGAGATTGTAATGGGCTAGCGTATGAGTTGGCATGCAAATTTAAGAATGTTATGAAATTGTTATTTTTTGTTGTATTCCTAGCATTACTCGAAAAATAAAATCTATAGATGAAACGTACTAATGGAAGTATACATGCTAATTTTGAAAAAAACATAATTAATGCTGCTAATCATATTTACTCAAGTACTAGAATTCATCCCCAAATGAAGGTTGTATAAGTAGCTATTGGGTCCCTTTTACAATCTTGACATGTGTAGGATAATTCAGTTGGCTTGTCCTCTAGACCCACTTTAAGTTGGGGGAGTTTAGTCCGCTACTCATGTCAATGTTAGAGGTGAAGACGCTATTGGTGTGTTTCCTAACATTGCCTAATTAGCATGTCAGCAAAGAGAGGGTTCAAGTGACAGGCTGATAACCCACCGGTAACAATCAACAAAGAGGAGAAAAAACGAAAGAGATCGAAACTAACTATGAACAACGATCTTTTTTATGATTAATCCTTAGTTAAGGGTTGAATGTCAAATATAGAAGTTTTGATTTGAGGAAATTAGTGAAAAATGTGGTTAGGCGTGTTAAGTTAAAGTTCATGTTTATGCTTTTTTTTTTTAAAGATAATTACAATATGCTGTTAATCTTGTAGTTCGAACTTTTTTCTCACTAAACCCCCCCAATTGAACACAGAATGATGCCAATTCATCTACAAGACTTTTGGCAAGTTCATGTTGAAATTTGTTTTATTTTTTGTTTGATTTAATTTTATTCCTATAGTAGTTTTGAGGGTCCATGGAAACAGGCATTAATTGTGATTAGGCTAGCATTTAATGTAAAGTTGAGATTATGGGTGCCAGCTTACATCCAACAGATGCAAACATGTCTCTCGTGCCAATGGCCTTTTTCATAGCGCACACACTGCTTTTGAGCTTATTTTAGCACACCGGTCCCATTTACAAAATTTTCCAATAAACTTAAAAGTTAAAACAGGTAAGAAAAATAATATCTTGTCCTCTAAACCATAACTCCATAGTTCCAGTGGGCTTGGATCACATTGTGAAAAGTGGAAATAATTGCTCGTGTTCAACCCTAGGTTATAAGCTCATGGAAGGAAAAAAAAAGACAAGTTTTAGGCTTCAAGATTAAGTAAAACCATTTTGTTTATAGTAAGTAGCCTTGACTTTTGTTTCATCTATTGCGTGCTTGTTTTGGCTAAAGGTTGGGCTACTTGCTTGTCAATGCCCATTCATCTAGTATTATGGATTGGGCCTTCAGTAAAGTTTGAGCCCAAAATGTGTGATGCTTATTTCCCTAGGCTTACATGCATTAGACTAAAAAACATTAGCCCCAACTATTTATCCTACATTGTACATGTATAAGTAATTCATACAGTCTCTTGTGGGTGCATCAGGAGAATAAGCAAAAATTTAAGGCTATTAAGGGGAGTCTATTCAATCAAGTTCCATCAAGTTGTTACTACCTATAAAGCTTTTTTTTTTTACTAGGAAATTTGTCCTCTTGAAAACTAACTGAGTTGCCTTTATAAGCCCAAAGTGCGATCTTTGATACTTGACCTTGAACACCTTTTCCGAGTGTATTAATCATGAAGCCGTGGATCCCACCATGAAGGGTATTTTTATGTGGATATAATTCTTGTGAATCTGAATCTGCATGAGTGCCAAACTATTGTGGGAGATAATGGAGTTTCGGGTCCATCAATGGGACCTTCTGGTTGTTCCCATCATTTATTTTTTGGCTCCATGCGGCCATTCAAATTTTTTAAAAATGATGGGTCAACACCAAATTTATGCCGCAATCTTTGATGTCTAGAGAGTTGGAAATGTATAGACACATTTTGGGATAGACAAGCATTGTGAGTGAGTGTTTTGGTGGTTCCCACGCCTTAGTGGGAGGTCGACGTTCTCAAATTGCATGATGAATTCAATGCTTTAGTTTATGAAACAAATATCTGGGTTTGTCGTGAGGAATTTTTTACTATGAAGCTTCTATCCAGTGCCTTTTTGTACTAAACAATAAACATGGTACAATTTAAATACGTAGTTAATTTTAGACATGTTTTCACATTTTATTGGACACACGTTTCTGCATCTTAGCGTGTCCAATGCAAAAGAGCAAGCACTGGACACAAGCGATATCCTTTTTCATGTATGAGCTCAGTAGATAATGTTTTCAATGAACTCCCTTCTTATGCCATTAAGCTGGGTTGGAGGGCCTGGTGATAGCAAACCAAATCGTTGATGGTGGTCTTCAAGGGCGTGACCGAAGCCAGCAGCCATGCACAATGGTCAGAATAGCCCATAGAATCAATCCATTTCTGGTAAACAGCTCCTCTTCATCACTCTTCTTTTCCCAAAGTTTGCACATCAGCTCCCTTTCCCAAAGAAGGCCACCCAATAATACAATATATGTCAGGGAATTGGGCACTACCTTGTTCTCATCCAATTCATCAAATACCTTATGGGTATTACTCAAATTACCAATTCTCTGAGCTTTGTTGGGTCGTGAGAACAAGCAAAGCTGGCAATAATAACATTGCAGGTACGCTTGTTGGGGGCGCGGTTTCAAGCTATAGACAGTAGACGATGGTGGTAGCAAAGTGAATTGACTCACTCGAGTTGCTCATGCTCCGAGGCTTCTCTGATATAGTATAGTGCTTTTTCCCCCTTCGACCTGAGTTTGAATGCAGTTAAATAATTCACAACTAGGTGCATTCATGGGGTGCTCAGTTTATGATTTTGTGACGGCTAAAAAGACTAGAGAAAGACTTGTATTTGTATCGTTCTTTTTTCTTACAAAATTACAAAATCAAAGCTTCATATTTACAACTTCTAGAGACACTCCTAACAGTACTACCTCACAACCTACGATCATTTGAGGATTTGGACAATTAAACTACATCTGGTAGTAAAAGACTAGAGACAGTGGTCATTGCAAAATTAAGCATGAGATGACAATCTCTATACAGAATTTCTCAACGAGGGAGGGGAGGACAATATAATAGTTGGAGAAAGTTTCATCTTTGGGAGATAACACTATAAAGAATGTATTATTGCTTTCAAGATTGTATCAACTCAGGTGAAATTTTCTGAAGCAGCAAAGAGAGTTCATGCTGTGTGAATCGGGGCTTTGTTGTCACTTGCTTCTCTGCTTCCTCTACAAATAAGCTATCTTCATCATAGTCCTTAGCTGGTTTGATGCAATCAGAAATTGCCTCCGTGATTTCTTTAACTAAGTCAACAATCACTCCCTCAACACCCACAAGATGTTGCATGCATGCCACCTCTGGCACGTTGCTGCAAATGCACATGTGTTTCATTAGTATATTGGCAAAAGAGTGGTTTTAGGACCACAAACTATTCCACAACTTTGACATAGTAAATTGTGAACGGTTCCTTATTACATACACATGAACTTACCATTTATTCTTCATTGCTCATACTCTACCACATCTCAACTGTGGCAAAAAAGTTGTGTAATAGTTTATGGTACTAGATCTTTTTTTGGCAAAAATCAGTAGTGTTTCATTAGTGTATTGGGGAAAATTGATCACAGTTCTAAAAGGATATAGACAAAATCGTGGAAAAAATATAGCTTACTTCAATTGGCCGTAAGTTATGAGGCAAAGCTTGGACTCTTTAATTCTAGTCACTGCTCCTGGATTTCTAATGATAGCTCTGACTTCAGACACAATTCCTTGCAAGCTACCTGTTAAGCACACCCTAATGGCCTCTTCCAAAGAATTCCTTCTTGTGTCCATGTAAATTTCGGATCCTCCATTAGTGAGGAAGAACACCTGAATCGTAATATTATAAAAAATATTTAAATCAACTCAAACCACTCAAAAAATGTTTTATTTATTTTTTTGGATAACAGAATGAACCTTCCTAAAGAAGAGCGCTCAAATCACTCAAAACATTTCCACCCAAAAAACAGAAAAAGAAAAAGAATTCCTTTCTTAAATCTTTTCTACTAAAAATTTTTATTCATTGCTTGAGTTTTCTCTTGAAATAATCAGTTTTCAGTTCTCTCTCTACTTTACCATGTTTCAAGAAATGGAGTATTTCATTTTCATCTTTTATAATTAATACGCGAATTCGTCAGATCATCTACTTTGATATGAAAATTTTCCTTTTTTTAACCATCATAATTTCATAAAACAGAGGAAACTGCTGGCCCAAATGCATCCAAAGCATGGACTTTTTGATTTGTCAGTAAATTAAAGGCAGACATAGAACAAAAAGCATGGACTTGATTATACTTATAGCTGTCATCATATATTGCTCCTAAGCCTCAATCATGTCTAACTACAAAGCACTATATAATAAGAGAAGAAAGTGATCTTACAGGGTAGGTGTTTTGCAAGTTTCTGATCAACTGTGCAGCATCTGGTTGAAAGCTTGAAAAGATGATAGATCTATCATTGGCATACTCGTTTACCACCTGTCTCAAAAAGTTTAGTTAATATTACTATTTCCATAGCATAATTATATATAAAGCGTTTTCAACAACATATAACGCAAAAACCAGATTTTAGGAGGAATACCTTCATGATTGCTTGAAGAACACGTGTGAGTTCTTCCTCTGTATATACCATATGATCATCGAACTTCAATTCAATATTGAAACCTATAGAATGTTCTACTTTCTCGAACGCCTCTTGCAATGTGCATAGAGGGTCATCGTTTTGAACCCTCCACTCAAAGATTCTCCCATCTTTGGTTTTTCTTAAGAGATTCTTCCCGACCTGTTTTATCAATAACAGCAAACTAATGAACATAATATAGAAACAAATTTAATAGTTTTGAAGAGAGCCAGGCAGCATAGGAAGATGTTGAACAATGACAATTACATTTCCAGGCTCTTTCTGAGGTCCATAGCAAAGAAATTCAGCTAGAGTGAGATCTGTTACTCTTCTCTCAACAATGGCACCCTAAAAGCAAGACGCAATCAGAATTAGACAAGGGATCAGTGTAATACACGAGAGAGACTGAGAGTGTGTATTGAGTAATAAAACTAACCTCGTCTTCAGTGAGGATGAAGTTGTCATGGAAAATGACAGGGCAGTCATCTTTAGTCACCTACAAAAATAGGTTTGGTTTACAGTTTCCTCTAAGGTTTCTTCCATCACCCAATAGTATAAGAAACACAAAGAAAGTAAGAGAAGTAAACAAATTAGCTAGTATCCCTAAATTCAGATAAAAAATTGACATTAGTGTGCGAAATACTAGTAGTAATTAAATTACTCACACGCGCACTCACTCAATATGAGAAGACTAGATTGTACTTTTTGACCCATGTTTTCATTTTAATTCCTTTAAGTTTGAGATTTTTTTGGTCCATCAAATATTATGTTGTTTTCAAAATGGTCATTTCCTCTATTTCCATAACTGATCTAATCGTTAAGTACCAACAAAATGGATTTCTTTGTTCAGAGCTAGCTTGATATAGTTTGAGGCCTAAGATGATAGATTTAAGTGGAGCTTTTTATATTTAAATATTAATTAAAGAAATTATTTACTACCAAGGTTCATTTGAAAATTAAATCACATAATTCGAGCATAAAATTTAACAAAAAGAGATAAAAATTATTATTTTTTATATAAAAGTTAACTTTATCGTTGCATGATTAAGCCAAGTTGTATTCTAATATTCAATTTTATATTTTGGTATTAAGATAGATATAGATATTATTTGGTGTGTGGTTATGTGGGAGATTAAGTGGCTAATGTTGACAATTTACCACATAAGATTGGGTTTACAAAAATTAAAGTGTCAAGTTATCCAGAAAAGTTAATTATCATTGATGATCTAGCACATTTACAACATTTTATTTTCAAACAGTTTAGAGTTTCAATTGGGTTAGGTTTTATTAGTCTAGTGTATTTGAGGCCTTATCATTAAAAATAAGAAAAAAAAAAGTTAACTACCACAAATTTTATTATAGATCATTATAAATTAACATGACAATTAATGTGATTAGTGAAATTTAAAAATAATTAATAAAATTTTGATTTACTAGTTTATGATTAGTGACACATTAGTTTATAAGCATTACAAATGAGAAAAACAATACACAACCATTTAAAAAAAGAAAATAGTTATTATCATAAACATTTGAGTCTTTTTATAAAATTATATTTTCTATCTATACTATATATAAAATGATTCACCTCTTTCAACTGGATTTTTTTGTTGTTTAAAAATATTCTCATCAATGAAGGGTAACGTCATTTAGCAATAAAGTCATAAATGTCAAATAACAAATTTCATTTTGAATTAAAAAAGAAAACTCCTAAAATTTAGAATTTTTTCCCTTCACGTTCAAAAAAGAAATTACGGTTACTTCTTAAATTTAAAGTTTATCATTTTTATTTGTTTTAAAAAATATATATATATATATATATATTTCTAAATTCTAATAAATGCAAATTATTAATCTTTACAAAAAGAAGAAGAAGAAGAGCCTTTGAGCACATGTTTGAGTGCGTGCTTAGAGGCTAATTATATATATGAGAATTATTTTGTGAAGAGGTGGGTCCTTAGGCCTAGGCCTTGGGCCGGCCAGGTCTTTCTCACTATCAATCTAAATTAGTTTTAAACATAGCCAAAATTATCATTTTTAAAATAAAATAAAAATTTAATCTGGCAACAATATTAAGGCTATGTTTGATTGGAGTGAAAATATGGAAGATGAAAAATAGTAGAAAGAAAATAAGAGAGATTTTGGGTAAACATAATGTTTGGTTGGAGTCATTTTGAGAGAAAGAAAATGATGGAGCCGTCTGCTTTCTCCATGAGCCCATAGTTTTTCAGCCCTCCCAAATTGGAGAGAAAATGGGAAGAAGTAGTTTGATGAAAATTACTTATCTATCCTTTCCGCTCCCCCAAAGTAAATTCACATTAAAAAAAAAAAAGTTTCTAGGTTCTTTGCTACAATAAAGTTAATTATTTTTTGGGTTCTTTGCTCTTTACATTGAACATTTTTTTTTAAGTTTGGGTGGCTTATTTTATTCCAAAACAATAATTTATTTTTCCTTTATAAAATATTTATATAAAAATAATTACTCCGTATGTAATAAGAGTGTAAGAATAAATTTATACAAATTCTATATTCTAACTCTCTTATTCCAACTAATTTATGAGCGTAAGAATAAATTTATACAAATTTTATATTCTATCTCTCACCTTCCAACTAAACATAAATGAGGGTACTCAAAATCTCTTAAATCTCCTCACTTTTTTATTATTCTATTTTTCCATCTTCCTTGTCCTTGGTCTCCGATCTTGAATTTGAAGGATTAAAAGAAAAGAAAATGATAGCTAAAACTCCAATAAAAAGGGTACGCGACACGTGGAACTGTCCATACACGTGGCCATGCTAAATCTAAGTTTGTTCGCGGCGAAATGAGACAGGCAGAAACGATCTTGTAAAGCATAGGAAACAAAAAAAAGAACTAAAATCTTGGAGTTTTACCCGAATTGACTGGTAACATCCCAGAAACTTGAACACATCTTTCTTTTCTTTGGAACCAAACAAGAACATTTATAAAAAAAAAAAAAAAAAGGAAATACCTGAACGTCGAATTCAATGAAATCAATAGGGAATTTAGAGGCTGCATTGAAAGAGAGGATGGAATTCTCTTGGATGGATTTCATTCTTGGGTCACAAGATTGCAAAATGTTCATGCCACTACCTCTGTGTCCAATCACCATGAATTTCGGGAGATTATAGCCAAATTTTACTTCATCATCACCATCATCATTAACGCCTATAACAACACAACCAAACCAAAACATATTAAGACCCAGAACTTAATATAATTGAACTGTTAGAGAAAAAAAAGAAAAGAAAAGAAAAGAAGAAAAAGAAAAAGTTTCTAATTTAAACAGTGACCTTTGAAAAACCGGGTGGAGCATAAGGCTAATGTGGAGTTCTCTGGAACTTGATGAAGATTGGGAACGTCAGAGACATGGACGGCTTTGAGAGCCATTACTTATCTTCAAGATTTTCTTTGGAAGTAAAAAGACAGGATATCATAAATTTTTTTTTGAGGTTGAGCTAAAAAAAGGACACAGTCACAGAAGGCGAGGATGGGTATTTCAAATTGAAGGGATGGGCTTAAGCCTAGCCCAAAACGTAATATATAGCAGAGCCATTGCTTATCTTCAAGATTGTTATTTTTTGGTTTTATTAGGAAAGAATAATAGAATTTTCCAATTATTTTTATTTTTATTTTTAAATTTCTTTAGCAGAAGGACCTACCTAGAGACTTCTTCTCCCCCAAAAAATAGAAAAGGGAATGACCCCCCCCCCCCCAAAAAAAAAAAAAAAAAAAAACACTACTTATCTACCAAAATACTGGGGACTTGAACAAAATATTCCATTCATATTAATTTGGTTACTCACTACATATCTATATTGTTAATAATATTTTTTTTTTAAATACTAAGTATTTTTAACACACACGGGAAAAAGGAGAAAGTCTTAAAGAAATTGACAGTGGTGCATTTTGACATACCAAAATACTCTCACATAAATTAACGAACTCCTTAAAATGTTCAAGTTAAATAATTTAAAATGAAAAAAAAAAACACAAACAAGTTAAAATCAAAATTTACTATTTTAAAAACAAACAAAAAGGTCCTGAATTTAAGGAACTTCTTCTATTTGGGATATATATTTTACGTGTTCTAAAGTCCTCTCAAATACAACTCATGTGACCTAAAAAAGTTTTAAATACTAGGGTTAGATGGGTCAAATTACTACTTTTCAAAATTCTTTACATGTTCTAAAGTCCTCTCAAATACAACTCATGTGACCTTGAAAAGTTTTAAATATTAGGGTTAGATGGGTCAAATTACTACTTTTCAAAAATCTTAATGTTAAATAAATTTTCAAATATCTAAATGAGCCACTCTCCCATATTCTTCAAATTCAAGAAATCTAAATATATATATATATATATATATATATTAAAATTCATGAGTTTCAGTTGCAAACAATTTCTTCCATTCACATCAACCACTAACTCACGTACAAATAACTAATTGAAAAAAAAAAAAAAACTCGATAATTTACCCCAAAAAAATTTAAAACTTCCCTTTTACCATCATTTGACAATAACTAGCAGTTTCAAACTTTCAATGTTATCCAAAAAATAAAAACATCCCATCTCATCATCTTTATCTATTATGGCCATTGTTTTGAAACCTAACCTGAGGGTTTGACTAGGTTAATCAGGAATCAGCCATTGGGTCGGTTTTCTTGGTCATGATTTTGGAGCCTTTTTGCTTTGGGAAAAATGTTGAAAATAACATCCTAACAGCTCATCTCACCATCTTTATCTATTAGAGTATCAGCATTAGCTATACTAAAAAAATGTTATTTTGGCATATCAAAAAGTTACTTTATCTATTTTAACACACCATTTTACAATTCATCTACATCACATATTCTATTTTTCCACACATCACATTAAAATAATATATATAACACATTAAAATGACCTAAAAAAACTCCTACAATATAAAAATAAATAAATACAAAACTCATAGCCGCCACCACCCCCACCCATATATAGCTCACCCCACCACTACCGAACCACCATCGACTATCGTAACCAAAACTCAAAATCAACCCAACCACCACCCTGTTGTAATTATCTCCAAAATCATCCCACAAGTACAACCATCGCAACCCACCAAAATCATCCCATCATAACATCAAAATCAACTCACAACCACAAAACAAAACCCCTAGAAACAACCAAAAAACACCATCACCACAGCCATTGCAATGTGGTATACAAGCAATGCAATAGCAACTGGTCGATTGAGAAAGATCCGACAGTGAGAAGAGAGAAGCAAATAGGGGGGGGGGGGAGAGAGAGAGAGAGAGATTCGAACCCAAATCAACGAAACCAAACCAAAAGGAAGAGACTTTTGGCCAAAGATCAAAGGACAAAATAGAAAAATGTGTAAGAAATATAAAATAGCGAGAGATAGAGAAGAGAGTGGTAGTGACGACCACTATTTATGATGGTGTCGTCGAGAAAGCTTTGGTGGTGGGATGGCAACTCTTAAGGGCTTGGCCCTTTTGGGCTGAGATTGAGCCGAGGGAGAGGTCTGAAGGTGAGGAAGTGAGAGCCACCGTTGCTAATGGTGATGATGGCCGGCAAGAGGCTGAGTTCTTAAAGCTTGGCCATGGAGGCTTGGGTGAGACAAAGAGCTACAAGTTTAGAGAGAGTAGATATGTGTTGAGGGAGGAGAGAGAAACGTTAATAAAATAAGAATAAAATTTTTAGCATTGTTGCCCATACCATTTCAATTGTAGGATGGTACTATAGCAAATGCCAAATTTATTTAGCATATGGCCATTGTTTTGAAACTTGGAAAAGCCATGAACAAATATTTTTTAAATAGTAAAAATATGTTCATTCATTTAGACATATGGGTCACATGATAATTAATACTTAATAGTGGTTTTATAAAATTGATACATTGTTGATCCATACAGCTCATCTACATTTTGAAAACGATGTGGCTGTTTGTACACTAGATTTACAAAATAAAATCTAAATTGCAAAATAGAAAAAATGAACAAGATTTAAAATAGAAAGGATCCTTTTTTGTTTCATCCTGCTATGTACCTTTCATTTTCTTAGTTTTGCAAATTACCTCTAATGGGGATGAGCGCTAAGTATAGTTCGTCCTTGAGTTGTCGTCCACATCATAGAAGAAACTACCTTGTCTCGTCTAGGAACAAGGACACGTAAGAAAAATCGTTTAAAGGTAACTAGGTCAGGCCATGAAGATAATTTTCCATGGACGAGTGTGTTTATGGATGACATGGTCACAGATGAGTGAGTAACACTTGGTGAATTTCACAGAAAAAACTTCCACAAGATTCACATAAACAAAATATGACATGTTGCATGGCATGTGGAAGGAATTCCATATACAACGTCTCGTGTAGCCCATTTTCTTTATTAACCACCAACATTACCCATGATGGTAATGGATCCAAACAAGTGGACCCACATCTAACTCTTTATAAAAGGAGAAGATTCCATTCACACAGGCTAAGTTCTAAACATTCACTATTTTCCTTCGTGGTGTCCTAGAGAGAAAACTGACTTAACCATCGGAGGGTCCTTAATCGGGTCACATTGGTCACCTTTGACAGTTCTTTCTTTCTTTTCAGGCCTTCTAAGCAACCATAAGTCCATTAAAGCCCGAAGCATTCAGCCTACTGATTTTCTGTGCATCATCAGTTGGCACCACCTATAGGAAAGATTAACTTTGTGTTTTGCAATTTATCTTTCTTTGACAAAAGGCTGTATGGTCTAGACAAGGTCAATGACCACAATCCAGGACACTAGGATAGTGGAAATGCTTCCAATCACCCCAATCACGCTCACTAGTTAGCACCTGTTATGCAATCGCCTTCCATCCAACAAATGCAGTCCATGGCCGCCGCCATGGTAGAGCTAACTTGTCAGAATCAGGAGTTGACTCGAGAGATCAACCAAAGAAGGCAATGTCATGATAGGTGTGTGGAAGGGTAAGCCTAGAGTCAAGAAGTTAGAGGAGAAGAAGTTAAGTGCGAGAATCATTAAAGGGGTATCGTTTCACATAGGGCACCACACTTGGAAGAGGAGATGGATCAAATAAGGAGAGCCATGGACGAGATGAGAGAAAATATGAGAAGGATGAATCACGTAGATGATCTAGTTCATCGAATTGATTCCCCTTTCATAGCATCCATCAACAGTCATCCCTTGCCTTCCAAGTTCAAGAAGCCTGTGTTGGATTCGTATGATGGGACGTGTGACCCATGTTATCACATTGCTACCTTCAAGACCACAATGCATCTTCAAGGGGTTCCGAATGAGATAATGTGTAGGGCCTTTCCAACCACCCTTAAAGGGCTAGCACAAGTGTGGTTCAGCAAGATACCTCTAAACACTGTTGGTTCTTTTGAAGAGTTGAGTAAGTTATTCGTTAATAACTTCATTGGAGGTAAAGGCGTAAGTGTACCTTGTCCAACCTACTAACTATAGAGTAAGGAGAGGGTGAAAGTTTACGGTCCTTTATCACTCATTTCAATAGGGAAGCCTTGGCAATTGACAAGAGGGATGATAAGCTATTGTTAGCAGCCTTCCACAATAGGATTAGATCAGATTTATTCATCCATAAGCTCTATGATCAAGAACCATAGACCATGGATGAACTCGTCCATTTAGCCCAAAACTTCATGAATGTAGAAGATGCGATCATTGTCAAGAAAAGGAAGAGAGTAGAGCGAATGGAAGTAGACTTCCCACGTCATCTTGAACAAGGCCCTCGCCCAAAGAAGGCCCAAACGGGAGAGAAGAAAGATAGAGATAACAGGAAGACAGGTTCATCTTCAAGAAGAGGTCAGCATTACACGCCCTTAATGTTCCACTTGATTAAGTGCTTATGCAAATTAAGGATGACCCGTCTTTGAAGTGGCCGGAGAAGATGAAGGGAGATCCCAACAAGCGCAATAAGAATAAGTATTGCTGCTTCCATAGAGATCACGGCCATTATATGGACGGGTGCTATGATTTGAAGCAGTAGATTGAGATTCTCATTAGGCAGGAAAAGTTGAGAAATTTTCTTGGATGAGATCACAAGGAAAAGAAATTAAAGGGGAAGATAGAAGAGATCACGACCCCCGCTTGGAGAAATAAGAGTTATAATAGGAGGAACTTCAACCGGACAATCTTCCAAGTCAAGGAAAACCTACTTGAAGGTGGTGCAGAACGTCCAACTCTCTGGACGACCACTAAGGACAAAGGGGACAGACGAGCAGGCTATCACTTTCACTAACGAAGATGCTGGAAGGGTTCATCATCCACATGACGATGCAATCGCCATAACTTTGCTTATAGCAGACTATACGACTAGAAGGGAGTTCGTAGACAATGGAAGTTCAGCACATATCTTGTATTATCTTGCCTTCCAGTAGATGAGGCTTGGACGAGACCAATTGCGTCCAATGTACTCGCCTTTAGTTCGATTCGGAGGAATGAAGGTACAACCAGTGGGCACTATTACTCTACTTGTTGTGGTAGGGGCATATCCACAGCAGATAGCTAAAGAAGTAAATTTTCTCATCGTGGATTATTCGTCTTCCTACAATGCCATCATTGGATGACCAACTCTGAATAGTTGGAAAGCAGTGATGTCCACTTACCACCTATTTGTCAAGTTTCCAATAGATTTTGGAATAGGGCAAGTACAAGGAGATTAGTTAGCAGCTAGGGAATGTTACTTAGCCATATTGGCTATGGACGAGCATGTGCAGATGATGAATATAGAGGAGAGGAGGGTTGCCGCGGAGCCCACTGAAGTACTAGAAGATGTTCCTTTGGATGAGAATAAGTCTGAGAGGTTTATCAGGATTGGAGCAAGCATGGAAGAAAAGACAAAGTAAGGCCTCGTTTAGTTCTTAAAGAAGAGCATTGATGTTTTCGCTTGGAGTCACGAAGACATGCAAGGGATTGACCCAAGTGTCATTACCCATCGTCTAAATGTGTATCATTCCTCTGTGTATCATTCCTCCAAGCTTGTACGTCAAAAAAAGAGGGTCTTTGCTCCAGAACGAGATAATGCTATCAAGGAAGAAGTCCAGAAGTTGATAATGGCAAAATTTATTCAGGAAGTTTATTACCTGGATTGGTTGGCTAATGTGGTGAAGGTCAAAAAAGCTAATGGCAAATGGAGGATGTGTGTGAACTTCACTAATTTAAACAAGGCTTGCCCTAAGGATAGCTATCCATTACCACGTATTGACCAGTTTGTAGACTCAATTGTGGGTCATAAGTTGCTAAGTTTCATGGATGCCTTCTTAGGTTACAACCAGATAAGGATGGACGAGGCAGATCAAAAAAAGACATCCTTCATTACCAGTCAAGGTCTGTTTTGCTACAAGGTTATGCCTTTCGGTTTGAAGAACGCAGGAGAAACCTATAAGAGGCTGATTAACCATACGTTTCGTCCATACATTGAATGGAATGTAGAAGTATATGTAGATGATATGTTGGTGAAAAGCTTGGATGAGGAGAAGTATTTGGATGACCTTCAGGAGACCTTTGATACGCTGAGACGATATAACATGAAGTTAAATCCGAGCAAGTGTGCCTTTGGAGTTTCGTTAGGAAAATTTCTTAAGTTCATGGTTTCACATAGGGGAATTGAAGCAAATCTTGATAAAATCTAAACGATATTGAATATGGAGCCACTAAGGAATATTAAGGAAGCCTAGTCTCTCATTGGACAAGTTGCTACCTTTAACAGATTTGTCTCAAAAGCTATTGACAAGTGTTTGCCATTTTTCAAGGTTCTTAAGAAGGCATTTGAATGGACGGATGAGTGTCAAAAGGCCTTCCAAGACCTTAAGACCTACCTCACAACAGCTCCTCTACTAAGCTTGTCTATACCAGGTGAAGAATTATACTTGTACTTAGTAGTGTCCCCACATGCAGTGAGTTCAGCATTAGTTAGAGAAGAAGGGAAGGTATATATGCTTGTTTATTATACAAGCCGAGCGCTAAGAGGAGCAAAAGGACAATATCCCATGATAGAAAAGCTGGCCTTTGCATTGGTAACAGCTTCCATAAAGTTAAGGCTTTATTTTCAAGCCCATGTCATCAATGTCTTGACAGATCATCCACTTAAGAAGGTAATGAACAAGTTGGAAGCCGTAAGACGACTGATCCAATGGGCCATAGAATTTAGTGAGTTTGATGTTAGGTATCAATTAAGAAGTGCAATAAAAGCTCAGGCATTGGCAGATTTCATTGTAGAGTTCATTCCCAACCAAGGTGAACTAGATGAGATAGATGAAGATAAGAAGTGGGTTGTCTATATAGACGATTCGTCCACATTATTACCAAACAACCAATAATGAAGTTGAGTATGAAACTCTCCTTAAAGGGTTGGAATTGGCTAAGTCCTTAGGGGCAGAGTTAGTAGTCGTCCAAGGAGACTCTTAGTTGATCATAGGTCAAGTGAACCAAACATATGAGGTTAAGGAAGAACGGATAAAGAAATATCTCAATAAGGTGAAATGACTTGTCAAGAAATTTAAAGAAGCCAGTTTTATTCAAGTCACAAGGAAGGAAAACATGGAAGCAAATGCTTTGGCAAAAACAACATCAGCAGAGAAGACAATGGACGAGTATGACAAAGTCCAGTACATGCCAAGCATAGATCTTCCAGAGGTACAACAAATTGAAGGAGAAGAAAATTGGATGACCAGTTTACCTCAAGGATGGAAGGCTTCCAAAGGATAGAGACAAGGCCAGAAGGCTAAGGATCAAAGTGGCTAAGTATGTCCTCATAGATGAGATGCTATATAGAAGAGGTTTCTCCCAACCTTATCCAAGGTGCTTGGCTTCAGACGAGTCAAACTATGTATTGAGGAAAGTTCATGAAGGAGCATGCAGAAACCATTTAGGAGCAAGAGCACTCGTCCATAAGGTCGTCCGTGTAGGTTACTACTGGCTGACCATTCAAGCATATGCTAAGGCTTATGTAAAGGTGTGTGATTAGTGTCAATGCTTTAGCAACGTCCTTAGACAACAATCGGAGTACCTCACCCTGATGATGGCCTTATGGCCCTTTGCGCAATGGGGATTGGATATCTTCGGTCCCTTTCCAATAGGAACCAGGCAAATGAAGTTTTTGGTAGTGGGGATTGATTACTTCCCTAAGTGTGTGGAACTTGAACTCTTAGCAAAGATCACAAAGCAGAATGTCAAAAATTTCGTCTGGAAGAGCATTATATGCCGATTTGGGGTGCCTAGGGTACTAGTATCAGACAATGGACGACAATTTGATAACACATCCTTTAGAGATTTCTATGAACAACTTGGAATAAAAAATCATCATTCTTCACTCTCCTACCCATAAGCAAATGGAGAAGCCGAAGTTGTAAACCGATCCTTGTTGAAGATCATCAAGACCTTGAGGGGGCAAAGGAAGTATGGCCAGATGAGCTACTAGGTGTACTATGGGCTTACAGGATGATTGCGAGAACCCCCATAGGGGAAACTCCTTTCAAACTAGCCTATGGAAGTGAAGCAATCATACCTACAGAAGTGCACATGGCTAACCACAGGGTGATGAAGTATCAGGACAAGGAGAATGAAGAACAACTTCACCTTAACCTTGATTTGATAGACGAGGTAAGGATGGATGCAGAATAGAGGACAGCGAGGTATAAAAACCTCATGGCCAGACAATATGATGCAATGATAAAACCCAGGTGCTTCAACATTGTGGACCTCGTCCTAAAAAGGGTCTCCTTAGTAACTAGAAATCCAGCTCATGGGAAACTGGGACCTAATTGGGAGGGACCTTACAGGGTTATTAATTGCAAGTGGCAAGGATCATACTTGGAAGCCTTGGATGGAAAAAAGCTAGAGCACCCCTAGAATGTTGAGAATTTAAGAAGATATTACTAGTGAGGTATCAGCTTGGACGAGCATTATCTTGGATGAGATAATCTTGGACGAGCCAAAGTTATGTGTTGCTTTCCATTACTTATGTTTACTTGTGTTTGTTATTAGTACTATATGTTGTTTAGTATTTTAATTCCCTAAAAGTGCATTAGTTTCCAACTTGTGCACTGTCTATTAATGAATTTATGATGGATGAAGTCATGAACAATCTTTATACATAAGTATTTTCAATTCCCTAAAGGCACCAGCTTCTAAGCATGTGCCAAAACTTGTGGATGATGTTTATGTTATGTAAATATTGTTAGGATTTCCAATGTATATAAGGTTGTGTAAATTTCCAATTCTCATGTTGTTGAAGTTCTCATTAAAACTAATCCACAAGAAAGCTAAAGGGTCAAGACGAGCAAAATCTCTGGATGCAGGGATGTAACGTCCAAGAAAGCTTTCCTTAATTAAGGTAAAAGCAAAGTATAATAAACCTGTGGTATATTTGTCTAATTAATGGATGAAGTAAAGCATGCATGCAAAAATATTCAAAATCCATGGATGAATTTGACCAGTTAAACAATTCAATCTCTGGACTAGTAAATGCTAGAAACATCTTGCCCAAAGATGAATAAAGGTCCGTCCAGAATATGGACGAAGATTAATGCAAGCTATAAGTCAAACCTATGGACAAAGCAAGTTGGCAAAAGAAATTCCATTTATAGATGTATCACACTAGCTAAATATAATGAATGGTAAAATGTTGAGCACAAAAAAGTTGTTCTAATATGGACGAACTAAATTCCTTCACAGGTGGACGGATCACACTTAAACTGTTAGATATAACATGGACGATGTAAACAAAAGAAAACTCGTCCATGAACAAAGTATAGCATGTTTAACAAAGAACAAAGAATGAAGATGGAAATAAACATTCATTCATAAAAGTCTAAAAAAAGGGTAGACGACCATTGTCCAAGAACCCTTATAAAGTTAGCCTAAAAAGGCAATTGCATCAGAACTCGCCTCAAAAACATGGACGAGTTAAATGTACTTAGACAAATTCAAATGGTCCAAAACACCGGACCTCATACTTAAATATAAAAAAAAAAAGAAATAAAGAAACTATGACAAGATAAAATTTCAAACATCTTTTACTAAGGTGGGTTATCTTCAGAATTAGGCTTGTCCTGAGCAAGCTAAGTGGTAGCATCGTCCTCAATGTTGACATCTTTAGAGCTCGTCTGAAGGAGAGAGCTTACAGTACCAATATTGAGCTTGATGGAGTTGAAGTCAACTTCAGGGAAGCATTCTACAGCGTCCATACGGAAATCCTCAAAGTTAGCTGCGTAGTTCCCGTCCAAAAGGACAGTAAACTGACTGGAAGCTTTGAACTCCTCAACAGCGTCTTTTTTTGGCTTTTTCAAGAAGGGCGCGCAGTTCGTCATTCCCCTTCTGAAGATGGTTAAGATAGGTATCCTTTTCAACGGCATCAGCCTTAAGCTCTTCGATGAGGTTCTTCAACTCCTTAACCTTATCCATAGCCTTGGTTGCCACCTCAGCCCTACCTCTACAGTCTGCATGCACCTCACTAATCTTTGCTTCTAGCCTTATTATGTTTTGATCCATCTCAGTAGCTTGCCTAGACGCTGGTATGAACTTTGACATGGCCTACTTATGCAATTGATTGAAGTTGATTAAACGAGATATGTGAAATATGACAAGACAAAATGAAAACAAAATAATGAAAACTTACCTTGAAGAGATCATGAACAGTAGAGTGTTCAAATTCTTTCAAGGACATGTCATAACACACAGCCACATCCTCGTCAGTCACAACCTTTTGAAACCTTTCCTAAGCAAGATCTTCATTCTCAAGAAAGTTCATGAGAATTCTTCTAAAAGGTTGAGACAAAGTGGTTACCATAGGCTTGGATAGAGTGACTCCAGCAAGTACAGACGAGTCCAGATCATGAATTTGGATGGACAATTGTTGAAAGGCAGGAAGGATAACAAGACCGGGCTTGATGACCCAGGCTTGGACGACCTGTGCTTTGCCTTCTTATTTCCTCGATGACTAGGAAGATTTCCCAAATCAATCGTCTTGGATAAACTCTTTCTTTCGTCTTCAGCAGAAGGACAAGGCTGGGACTGAGTCTCTGGCAAGGTCTCTTCGTCCACTAATCCTTTTCCTTTGTTTTCCTTCATGGTTGCAATCCCTGTGAAGAAAAGTGTTAGAGTCTGGTTAAAACAAATAATAAAAAGAAATTTTCTAAGTAAAAACTCACGTCTACGAGTGGTAAGCTCGTGGGCTAAAGCTTCAGGGGATGGTTCAGGTCTAAGTCCCCAAGTTGCAAGACGTTGGAGAGTAACCAAAGAATGAAAACTCTTATCAGCAAATAGATGAGTCCTCTGGATGCGTTCAAGATAAAATTTATTCAAAGAAGGTCGTCTAATGGCTAAAAAAATAAAAAGAGAGAGAGAGAGGAGAAAAAATGTTAGACGAGTCCAAAAAAAGATAGAAAATATTGAATGAGAAAGAAAATACCCTCTGGATGAAGGTTCCCTAGTTCTCCAGTATAGGGGGCAAGTGGATCCCTGCCAACCTCATCAGGGTTTCCAGCCCAAAAACCAGAGATGAAGAAAAACTTTGTCTTCCAATTTCTATAAGATGTAAGAAGAGACTTTATTAACCTACAATTTTTACCCTTGGCTGTGAACTGATAAAAGCCAAGGGACTGACTAATTTCTGAGGGTTTGTAATAGTAAAGGAACTCGTCCACAGTGAAAGGACGGTCCCCTTTAAACACCTTCCTCCACAAAATTTGCATAGAGACGACTAGCCTCCATGCATTGGGATTAAATTGACATACTCCTAAACCTAACCTAGTAATTAAATCTCTAACAAAAGCATTGAGAGGCAACCTAAGTCCCCCTAAGAGATAAGCTTCATAAACACCTATTCCAAAGAGAGGGTCACAACACCACTCACCACGAATAGCTAACCTAGGGTTGAGGTCGTCTGGAATTTTGTACCAACTTCTAAGGGAAGTAAGCCTTTTTTCATCTGTCTTGGAAAGGATGCCTACAACACAATTATACACAGCTTCTACCTTGTATAAAGCAGTGGACGAAGGAATACTCGTGGAGGTACCAGCCTGAGACCTAGAAGCCGCCCTCATCCTAAGTACTTCCTAAAAAACCTCTAAAGGAACCCCTGGAACTCCGAACATGTATTGCTTGTCCGTAGTGTTCCCTCCACTACTACTACTACTATTATTCTTATTGCCACTGTTACTACTGGAACCACTATCACTAGTACTGTCATGATACTCGTTTATCTCCCTTTTATCACTATTGCTAGACGAGGATATTACAACCTCAGACATCTGAGAAAAACTTAAAGGAAAACCTAAAGACAAAGATGAAGAAAATACCTGGTTTTAAACGAAGAAGGCCTAAGGACGCGGGAAGACTTCTAGACGAGGCTCTGGACGACAAATGTCAGGGGAGAAAATTTTGGAAATGTGAAAGGGTAGGAGAGGAATTCTACTATTTATAAGCAGCGAGGCTTGGCATCTAAAACAACGCGACCAACTAGGAGAAGCCACGTGGCATTTTTCTTGAAAGACGAAATGACATGATTGAAATACATCATTTTAGGCCACGCGTCAAAAAAAAAAAAAAAAGCGTTCTGATAACAGAAAACACAAGGACAAGGGGGCAACTGATGAAACTACCTCGTCTCATCTAGGAACAAGAAAACGTAAGAAAAATCGTCCAAAGGTAACCAGGTCAGGCCATGAAGATAATTCTCCTTGGATGAGTGTGTTTATGGATGACATGGTCATAGACAAGTGAATAACACTTGGTGAATTTCATGGAAAAAACTTCCACAAGATTCACATAAACAAAATATGACACGTTGCATGGCATGTGGAAGGAATTCCATATACAACACCTCATGTAACCCATTTTTTTTGTTAACTGCCAACATTACCCATGATGGTAATGGATCCAAACAAGTAGAGCCACATCTAACTCTCTATAAAAGGAGAAGATTCCATTCACACAGGGTAAGTTCTAACCATTTGCTATTTTCCTTCCTAGTGTCTTAAAGAGAAAATTGACTTAACTGTTGGAGGGTCCTTGGCCAGGTCACATCAGTCACCTTTGACAGTTCTTTATTTATTTTTAGGCCTTCCAAGCAACCACAAGTCTATTGAAATTTAGAGCATTCAGCTTATTGATTTTCTGTGCATCATCTACCTCTTTACACATAATATCTATAATTTAATGTGTGATGTCCCCAAATTTTGTTAATAATGTTCATATTTAAAATGTAAAATAGATGATGTATAGGAATGATGTGCACTAAGAAGGACGTGGTTTAGCTTAAGAGGATACTATCGAAACTTTGATTGACACAAAACATGAAATTGAAACTTTCCCAAGCGTCTACGACTTTGTATACCTAGGAATCAATGAATTTTTTTATTATTTATTTTTTGAGAATAAACTTATGTAATTTTATTAACGTAAATGACTTACATCCAAATGTAAAAACGGAACAATATGAGATGGAACATCCTCCATCCATACTTGAAAATCTGGTATGTGTATAGCATGTTTCGCCATATTATGTGCTACACTGTTTCTCTTGACGTGAGAATACAATAATCTTCTAAACTTAGTTCCATACACTTTCACATCTTCTATCAGCATACCCCACAAAGATAGATTTTGTTCTTGTAACTTCAAGGCTTGAATCAAGCCCAAATCATCACCTTCAAGCACAACGTTTTGGAATCCTAGTTCGTGTGTGAATGTCAAAGCCTTTAGTGCAGCCAAGGCTTCTGTCTCTTCTGCCTTATA
Source organism: Quercus ilex subsp. ballota (assembly GCA_032727855.1). NCBI lineage: Eukaryota > Viridiplantae > Streptophyta > Magnoliopsida > Fagales > Fagaceae > Quercus > Quercus ilex. Next base: position 50,295,436 of record CM064910.1, read on the forward strand.
TGCTTGACCAATTTTTTTTGCACAAGAGGCTAAAACAGCACCATTGGAGTCCCTTATCACTACTCTTACACTTGACATCCTTGAGTCATTGAAAATTGCTCCATCAAAGTTCACTTTCACGAATCCTGCTTGTGGAGCTCTCCAACTATTTCCCCAACTGCTATTACTCCCCACCTGCACCCCTGAACCTTGTATATCAGCATGGTATTGCTCCAATTTTGCCCGTGACTGTGCATTAACTTGATGAAGCATACTGGCTTGCAAGTTCAAACGCGCTTTATTCCTTTGATTCCAAACACTTTAGGCTGTGAATGCTAACAGCTTCAGGGACTTACCTTCCTCTATCATCCATAGTAGCAACTACTTAGCACTTGCGAAGCCAACTTCACACCTAAATCCCCATATTCCTTGATCAGACCACACCTCATCCAGTTCCGGACATGACCATAATCGGTTCCTCCACTGCCTACTTACATCTCTCACACATTGGAACCTTTACGATTTTTCTTCGCATCATTGGTTGTTTGGTTGGCAGAGCATTACGGCAGGCTCTCCAAAGAAGATTTTAAATCTTTGGTGGAACTTGCATATGCCATATTTCCTTCCAAACTTGCTTCTCACAGATTTGGTGGGGGGGGGGGGGTGGGGCTTGTGGATTTGATTGCAGCTCCGCCTCCTCTTTAAGGAATCTGTAACTAGATTTACACGAGTAGTTTCCAGATGGAGTATAAGGCTAGTACAAATTGTCCTTTGCTGCATTACGGCTAAGTGGAATTTTCTTAATTAAATCAGCATCCTCAGTCACAAATAACCCATCCACCAGCTCTTCATTCCATCTTCTTGTGATTGGATCAATGAAGGTGGCTACGGTATGATTTTCAAAGCTCTCCAAGGGGCAAGTTGGTAGCTGCGTTGGGTGTTTTCTTGGTAGCCAACGTTGCTGCCAAATGTTTATTTTTTCTCCACTTCTTATCCTCCATAATGCCTCTCTTTGAATGATGTCTCTACCTCTAAGGATACTCTTCCAAGCATAGGACCCCATCCTTAAATCGTAGCCTCCATAATTGATGAATTTGGGAAGAAACGAGCTTTAAATACTTTGTAGAGGAGTGAGGTTTTACCATGCAAGAGGTGCCAAGCTTGCTTTGCTAAGAGGGAATCATTGAACATGGCAAGATCTCGAAAGCCCATACCTCCAATAGTCTTAGATTTTGTCATTTCCTCCTATTTAACCCAATGAATTTTCCTTCGGTCACCTCTTTGACCCCACCAAAATTTCTTGATTAGAGTCTCAATCTCATTGCACAAACCTAACGGCAATTTGAAACACCCCATAGTGTAAGTAGGGATGGCTTGTATGATTGCCTTTAAGAGCACTTCTCTTCTAGCTTGCGAAAGCAATTTAGCTTCCAACCCTTGAAGTTTCCGCCAAACCTTCTCCTTGATGTAGTTAAAACTTTCTTTTTTACCTTTGCCAACTAAAGAGGGCAGCCCAATGTATTTTTCATAGTGCAAGATGTCGGGGACTCCTATGGCCACCTTGATTCCATGCTTCTCCTTATCTGGTACAGACTTGCTAAAGAATAATGAGGTTTTACTTTTATTCATTTTTTGTCCCGAGGCTTCCTCATACTCCTTTAGTATGTTCAAGACCTTACCACACTCCTCCATTGTTGCCTTACAAAGAATCAGACTATCATCCGTAAAAAGCAGATGCGTTAGTTTTGGACCCCTCCTACAAAGGGAGTAGCCATGGATATCACCTTGTAATTCATCCTTTTTAAATAAACCATTCAACCCTTCCGTATAAAGAAGGAATAGAAAAGGAGAGAGTGGGTCTCCTTGCCTAATTCCCCTTGTTGGAAAAATCATCCCATATGGATCTCTATTCATCAAAATAGAATAGGATACTGTTTTCACACAACCCATTACAAGATTTATCCACCTTTTCCTAAAACCCATCTTCCTCACTATCCCCTCCAAATAAGACCACTCCACTCGATCATACACTTTACTCATATCCAGTTTTAGTGGCATATAACCATAGTTATCCCCTTTGAAGTTTTGTAAACTATGTAAGGTCTCAAAGGCCACCAAAATATTGTTTGAAATTAATCTACCCTTTGTGAAGGCTGATTGGTGTTCTGTGATAATGGATGGAAGTAATTTTTTAAGGCAATTTGCAAGAACTTTGGAATAGATTTTGTAAAGGACATTACAAAGGCTAATTGGATGAAATTGGTGTGCATATTCAGGAGAGTTTATTTTTGGAACAAGAGTAATAAAAGTATGCTTTAGGGTGGTTGGTATGGTACCTGAATTTAACCATGACAATATGGAAAAGGTGACATACCGTGCTCCAAAAATGCTGATAAAAGAGCGGGGGTATACCATCCGGTCCAGGTGCTTTGAGGGGTGCCATTTGTTGGAGGGCAGTGGCAACTTCACTTGCCTCAAACTCACGACGAATACTTTCATTCATCTCCTCATCTATCATTGTGGGTACACAATCAAAAATACCTGTGGATACAATCCCCTCTGATGCAGTAAATAGGGACTTGAAATAGTTAACCATAATTTCACCAATCTCTTCTTGTCTGGTTCTCCATACTCCTCCCTCATCTCTAATACCTTCCAATGAATTTTGTCCCCTTGGTTTGCCCATAGTATTCTTGACCGTTGAGCCCACATCGTTGCTTCCCTATCTTGCAACACCTCAATCTCTTTTTTAAGCTGTCGCACCCTAGAATTGTTTCCACTTACCATGGCTGCCCTTTCGTCTTTAGCTAGGTTTTTTTTTTTCAAATGGTTCAATTCCAACCTAACATTACCGAAAATATTTTTCTCCCATTGCCCCAATTCCTTCCCACACTTTTCAACTTTACTCAAAATATTACCCTACAACCTAACATCGTTTCCACTACCCCAGGCCAAAACCACCACTTCCTCACAGCTCAAATTTGAGAGCCATATTTATTCGAACCGAAAATTTTTTTTTTTTCGGGATTGGAGGGTTCAAACCCGATAGTGAAATGAATATTGGGATATGATCCGATGAAGTGCATGACAAGTGGTACAATCTTGAACCTCCAAATTTCATGAACCAACTATTATTAACCAAACACCTATCAAGCCTCTCCCAAATTGAAACCCCACTTTCGAAGTGCTTGCTCCACGTAAATTTAGAGCCCTTAAATCCCAAGTCCATGAATCCACATTCATCAATCACTTCCCTAAACTGCTCTGTCTGATAATAGGGCCTTCTTGCACCCCCAAGTTTCTCCTCTTGTCTGATAGTTTCATTAAAGTCCCTTTAACAAAGCCATGGCTTTTCTGGTTGTGAGTTTAAAGCCCTTAGCTTGGTCCAAGCTTCATGTCTTCTTGCTGTATTAGGTTCCCCATAAAACCCCGTTAATCTCCACTCGTTCTCCATATTTTTATCAATTACCGCTTCAATATAGTATCTATCTGAACCTTCCACTGTCAGATTGATCGATACTTTCCAATAAAGAACTAATCCACCACCCCTTCTCACTCTTGGTGCAACCCATCTATGATTAAAACCAATACTTCTCTGAACAAACTCTAGCCTTGCATCATCTGTAAGTGTCTCGGCTAAAAACACCATAGAGAGATCTTTTGCCCGAATGATTTCAACAAGCTCCCTTCCTGTGCTTAGGTTTCCAAGCCCACGATAGTTTCATGCTAAACAACTCATTGCTATTGGCGAGGCTGAACATCAGTTCCTGCCACTACAAAAGATTTTTCCTCTTCACTATGGGTTACTTGGAATCGTTTTCTTGAACCTGCTGTGTGGTATATCTCGGGTGCAGCCATTCTTTTTTTCCCTTGTGTCTGAAAACTTGCTGCCGTGTTATCCCTTGGTTTAATTCTTTCTCTGCGAGTCCAGGTATGTGATGCACGTGGAGTCTGTTGTTTGTGAACCTTACTTCCATCAGTATCACGTGACTTATTAAGTGATGATTTACCACTTAAATTATCACGTGCAGTAGGTCTGGAGTTGTCACGTGGAATAGGGTTTTTATTAGCACTCCTTCCCGATCCCAACAACTTAGCCGCCCCAAATTCTTTTGCCAAACTTTACTCCTCATTACACGCTTCCACATCAATTTCAATTTCCTTAGGAGTCTTTTAATTCCCCAATAATTATCTCATTAACTCTCTTGAAAAACCGTGTCTTCTCTAATAACCCCACCTCCTTCATTACGCTTTAATGATACGATTTCATCAGCTTCAATGCTATCATTAGTGCTAGCTGTTACTCCTTGTGTTTGCTCCGGTGTGCGTGAAACAGAATTCCGGCCTGAATTGCTGTCCTCCGATGTACCTGAACTCATCTTCTTCATCTTGGCATAGAACCTAGGAACCATGATAGCACTACGTCTTGCAGCAACAAAAGGTGGTGCTCTCAAATATGGTCCAAACTCACGTTGCTCTGGTTTGAGGGTGCCCTCGCTGTCAATCCACAAGTCATAGTCTCTATCGTCATGAGTAAGTCGTCCACACTAGTAGCACATGTTAGGTAGCCTTTCATACTTAAGCGATATCCATACCTGGTTTCCTGCTTTCCTGCTTTCCTCCTTCACCAACAGACACCAATCTACCGCGGCACAACGGTAACGACAAATTAATGGATTCCTGAATACGAATAAAATGACCACCATCAAATAATTTTTGGTTTGTTGGCGCGAAATCCTCCCCCAAAACACTGCCAATTTTCTTGGCTGCCTCAACTGTCATATATTTAATTGGAATCCCATGAAGTTGAACCCACAACTTTCGTCTTCTCAAATTTTATATCTTGAAGCATGGACTCGTTCTCGTATTGACTAATGACCACCAGATGTTTGTCAAAGCTGACGCTACCGATGTTGCTCAAAATCCTCATCATGGTGTTCCTTATCCCACCTTATCCTACTAATTGTGCAATATTGATGATGTCCCAAAGCAACAAAAGTGGGAATTGGACACTAGAACAAGACCATTATTAATCTTAGTGTCTTTGACTAAAATGTGAACAGTTGTTATCTCTTCTATAACAAAAGAGTGTACCCTATTCAATGATCATTGGGCTTGCTGAGATCAGATAGGATTCTAAATATTTTAAACCCAATCAATGGCAAAGGTTGATACCCACCCATGGTGCCATGGCGAGTGAGGACCAGGAGGTAGCTGATAAAGATTTATTTTTTGTTGTTGATATGTCGGATTGATTGATTGATAATTATTCTTATCTTTGATCTTCCAAATATATGACGAAATCAAACCAAAAATAATGAAAAAAACAATTATATATATATATATATATATATATTTTAATTGCTTCAATCAGGCATATATTTCTTGCTAATTTGTATCACGGCTTCCTTATCCCACCTTAACTTTGTATTAAGTTGTGAAATGGAGTTGTAATAAAGTGTCAAAAGTTGGGAATTAAATTTACACTAACACGATCACTAATGTTGATGTTTGCAACCCAATTGATAAATGGGGTTGAATAAAAATATGATGATTTGTAATTTGTAATTTTTATTTATATAAAGATAATATTTTCTTACTAATCTCTTCATACTCTTGTTGCGCGTGCTTAGAGTCTTTTCAAATTTTTATTTTTTAAATATTACTTTCCTTTTATCTTAATTCGAGGTTTATATATATTTATTAGTGAGATTTATTTGTTTTTTAATAATCAAAACACCTAGAAGTGTGATATGATATATGTGTTTGTGTGTATGTTAATTTTTTTGATACATCATATCACACTCTAGGTGCTTCAGTTATTAAATAACATATAAATCACAATAAAAAAAAATACATAAATCCAGAATTTAGATAAATGAAAAGTAATATTTAAAAAAAATATAAAAACATTTGAGCACACATAATTTTTGTGGTCTTTTTATTTTTAATTTTTTATAGAGGGATGAGGAAGTTGCTATATTTCTACTATGATTGTTTTTGTTTTTTTTTTTTTGTGTGGCAAAAATGTGATTGGGGCCTTTCCAAGTTGCGCGTGACGCGTTACAGCGAAGGAATAAGCTGATGAATATCTGAAGACTGAAACGGTGTACCTGGAACGTGTCCAAGAAAAATGTAAACATATGGTTTTTTTTTGGCAACGCCGCTCTCTACTTTGTTATTCTTTTTCTCGAGGAAAATTTGATTGCAAACCAATTTCTAACCAAAAACTTTGGAACCCAAACCCAAAAGTAAAAAAGAGTAGCAAGAGTAGAGACCAAAGGCCGAAATATGTTAGGCCAACCTTTAAGGCCTTCGGCCTACCTTTAAGAGTCTCAAAGCCAGGTTTCCAGAGGATGATCACGAACCAAGAACCAAGAAATAATCCATGAGGTGGTAGTTAGGGGTGGCAAATGGGCGGATTGAGTTATAAATGAGTTAGGTCATAAATGAGTTGGGTGTATACTTATCTATTTATCTATTTATGATCCGTTTATATATAAATTAATTATCTATGACCCGCCAAACCCATTTAATTAGTAACCTACCCATTTAATCATTTAATTTTTATATTGCCACTAACACATTAGTGCATGTGTTGAAACACTTTTCTAACTCATTTAAACTTTCTTTTCTCTCCTAACTTTCTTGGAATCCAAACAAAGCTTAAATTTTTAATAAAAAGAAGAAAACATGAAGAAGTGTAGCTCACTTGAAACAAAAAGAAAGGGATTTTGAGCTTGCTGTTGCCGTACCTCGACTAGAGCGCGGACACGGCGGCGTAGTAGCTCGAGGAGATTGAGCCAATCTCTGAGTTCAAGGATGGTGATAGTCCGATTCTCTGAGAAGGACGAGATCGACGAGCCTGAGGAGATCGAGCTGCCTTCGGCCACCGTGCCTTTCTCCAGCCTCTTCGCTTGCGCTGACAACCTCGACTGGGTGCTCATGTTAGTCGGCTCCTTCGTCGCCGCCATCGCTTACGGCACCGCCCTCATCGTTTACCTTCACTACTTCGCGAAGATCATCCACGTCCCCAGTATCCGTCCTAACAAAAGAAAGATTTGGATTTGGATTTTTTGTTTTTGCTTTTTTAATATTTTGTTATTAGTTTGGATGAGTGATTTTCTGATTTTCAAGGTCATCGGCTGTATTTTGTAGTGTTTGTTTGGTTGCCGAGAATGTGATTGTGTGCTATTTTGGTTTTGTGTTTGTTTGGATGATGAGAAAATGTAGGAAATGTCGAAGAGTAGTTGGTAAAGTGTGTTTGATTTTAGAAGGGTTTATTGGGTTTTTGTGTGTTTATATAAATTTAAATTTTAGATGGATTTAGTGGTTATCAGTGGATTTATCCATTTAGATTCATCTAATTAAATAACCAAATGAGTCTTTACCTATTTAACCAAATATTCAAATAGGTTGAGTTAAGACTTGTTCAAATAAGGTGGATAATAGACGAGTTCATAGATATGGATAAAAATTGCCTCCCCTAGTGGTAGTATATATAATAAAAATTGAATATTTTCTCTTTTACTAATCAGGAATATTCGTGAACCATCCCCTTGGCAAGCTACAAGATATCAAGACCTATTTATTCATTTTATGGTACAAAATGCTAAATGAATATTTTTTAAACTAGCCCCAAGTTAAAAACTGGTGACTTCAATTATTTTTCTTTTTTAACGTATCCATCATAATCACTTGGTACGTCAAATTTAGTTTTAAATTGAACTAATAGAGTGCTTTAAAAAAATCTCTGAAAAATAGCCATACTTTACACATTTGCTATAATATTTAACAGTTTCAAAGTTTACGTCCAAAATGACTATTTGTGTGTAATTTTAGTCATAAAACTTATTTAATAAATCATGAGATTTAAGACACATGAATTTTTTTAGGTACTCTTCGCCTTTTTGGGTTTGAACATTTATTCAGACGACTTAGAAAAAATTCTGACATGATACATGGTAGCTGTATGTAATATTTACAGAGACTATATATTACTTATTACAAGGTTGAGACGGTAATCTAGCCAGCTTCCAATTTAAATGTATATAGTACAGACACATTAATTTGGACAGTTACGAAGCTTTATTATTAATTCTTTAGCTGAAAACATAAATAGATAATACAGTGAAATGCAGGCCTTGCATGCACCATCAGAGCTTTGCAAAAACAGGCTTTCTTTTCTGGGTGTACGCTGAGACTGCCTCCGTTAAATCATCAGACAACAGCATAGCCGAGTTCCAAGTGGCAACATAATCCAGCCCTTGTTCCACACTCATATCCCTACTTCTTAGTAACACTGCTTTTGTTCCCGTGACAGCTAGGGGAGACTTGGAAGCAATATCTGCCATAAACATTATTAGTACTTAAAGAGTAAACAAATGCCATTTGCTTAAAGAATATTTTAAAGATAATAATACTTCTGGCATTTTGGGAGAGTGACAGAAAAGTATTTTGAGAACTGAGAACGAAATGCTTACTCTACTCTGCATTACCATATACATCTGTTTCTATTTCATCTTTCCTTTTCTCCTAGACAATGTAAAATTCATTGGAGTTCTGCTGCCTCAATTTCATCTTGCTCTTCCTATTTGCGAAAATAAATGTGCTACTAAGATTTTGAGTATTGCATAAGACTAACTCAATTGAGGACAAACAAAATTGAACCAAAAGAACTAGCATGAAACTTGAGCACACAAATATTCCCCCAACAGCCAACTCATTGCCATTCCGCACATGATATTCTAATTCTAAACATCTTCTACTAACTTGAAAGAAGCAATTTGATGATTAGTTATCTTTTGAAAGGGCGGTGGGGAACACTAATTAACCATCTATATACATGGTATATCACATTCATAGAAGTCCATAACTAAGTTTGTTTGAGTGTGTGGATAAAATAACTAAGTTTGATATTAGTCCTAAAGATTACATTCCTATCCTAATGTATATACTATGGACATGAGGGATCTCAATTGCGAATTCATATGGTGCTTCAAAATGACAGTAGTAAGTTTCTCATTCCTTCCACTAAGCAAAATTTCAGTAGCTAAAACGCTAATCAATGCCTTTTGCTTAAGATTATTACCAAGGGTGATAACTCTGACAATTGGAGCGAGAAAAGCATCTTGAGCAAGAGGCACCCAAACACATATTCTACCCCTCATTTCTATAAACTGTCTTTACTTTTCTCCTAATCAAAGTAAAATTTATCAAGTAATGCTGCCCTTTTTCATTTTTTTCAACCCGTTAAAGCTCTAGATCAAGACTCACAGGATGAATTTGTAACTCACAAATAAAAAGAAGTGCTAATAGGATTTAAATTACTGCAAACTGAGATCAACGATGAAAGAATCCAAAACCTTATTTCCTATATTGTCAACATTTAGATTTGACTAGCACAAATCATTCTTCTCAACATTAGTTCTATTGATAGTTCTGATAGTGCATGTAGATGCAATTGGTTGCATCCGCATGCACTATCTAAAACCTCATTTCACTTCTATGTTTCTTCTAATCAAAATAGTTAGCCTTCGAAAGGTAGCCACAAAAAGTGTCGCAAGCAAATTAGAAGAGTAATAAATGTATGACCACATTAAAAGGAAAACAAATCCATTCCAGCACGCCTAAGATAAAATCAGCAATCTTATCCAAATTGCTAAGAAGATAATGTGTAATTTTATTTTTTATTTTTGGTCGAAGAAGGTAATATTATTCACTTTTGGTGTACGCAAAGATTTAACCCATGCAAGAAAACATATTGTGTATCTGACATTTGCATCATCTCTTTTGGTGGCTCATAATACGTGGATCCTACTCAATTATGAAGGAGGATACAATATACATGTGATAATTATTGCTCCCATATGTTACAAACTGAAGTGAAAAACACGTTGATTTCCTTTAAGTGATTGTTTGGATTGCACTGAAATGATACCACGTCTGCATTTGTGCATTTTGCTGAAAAAACGTGGGTCTCACGACACTATTAACGGACTTACAAAAGTCATCTAAACACAAATTTCAATATAAATTTACATCTCACGGCAATATTCACACATTTAAAAATTATTTTAATACAGTATATTCAGTTTTGCGGTATCCAAACAGAGTGAGACTCCTGATAATTCATCACTTTTTTTAAGTTGAAAGAACCGTTGATTTCCGTTAAGTGAAACACGTTTATTGTTGATTTGTTTCTTTACATCACGTGAATTTCCCAACATGTTGTACTTAAAACCAAAACCATCATCAATAACAGCATTCTAAAATCACATACAAATTTACCAGACAGTAAAACAGTAACTGTGAAAAGACGAACTTACCCTCAGCGATAAGTCTCACTGCCTCATCCATTTCCTCCTTGGATCCGAAACTTCTAGAAACCAAACCCAACTGCTTCGCCTCCGAACCCGAGAACCTCCGACCCGTCAGAGCCAGCTCCATAGCGTTACCGTACCCGACTATCGCCGGCAGCCTCTGAAGCGTTCCGAGATCGGCGGTGATCGCCAAATCAACTTCCTTCACCGAGAAGAACGCGTCGTCCGTACAATACCTTATGTCACAGGCGGTCACGATATCAATTCCACCGCCAATGCACGCCCCTTGGATACTAGCAATCACCGGCTTCCGGCACAGCTCGATCGCGGTGACCGCGTCCTGGAGGTACTTGATATGTCTCCGGAGCTTCTCTCCGCCGCGCCCGCGGTCGTCGGAGTCGGAATTTTCGGAGATCGAGCCAAGGGTTCCGAGGTCGATCCCGGAGCAGAAGTGGTTTCCGACGCCGGAGAGGACTACGACGTTGACGTTAGGGTTTTGGTCGAGGGAGGCGAGGGCTTTGGGGAATTCGGAGAAGAAGTCCCGTGAAAGTGCGTTGCGATGAGATGGACGGTTCAGGTAGAGGTGGAAGACTCGGGAGTTTGGGGTTTTCCGCAAGATTTCTAGGGTTTTGAATTTCTCCATTGATGTTTATTGGCTTATTCTCTGTTTGGAAGGTTGGAGAGGAAAATGAAGGAAAGTGATGGAAAATCGGAGTAGATAAACGAAAAACAGTTCTGGGAAAAAGTTACTGGTTTAAAATCGCTTAAAAATTTTTATCAAAAAAAAAAAAAAAAAAAAAAAAACTTGGGAAAATTATTATTAAAAGGTAAATAATAATATTGAGGTCCTACCGGGAGTCGAACCCAGGTCGCTGGATTCAAAGTCCAGAGTGCTAACCACTACACCATAGAACCTCTTTGTTGTTTACATTATTCTATTTATTAGAGTTTATCGTTATTCAGTTCTTTTAGTTGTTTTTTATTATTATTTTTTTTTTTCTGTTTTTTGTTTTTTGGAATAAAAGAAACTCTAAACATCTCCCTTAGAAGCATAGAAATTAGAGAGATGCCAATTAAATGACAAAGTTCTTGGCAATTGTCATTATTGTTGTAGCATTAGTTATTGAATTAAGTAGAAAGTTGTGTACGAAAGATTTTAAGTTGAATTATTTTCAATTATCCTTATATGTCTCATTTATGATAAATCATTTAATTATATATCGTTCTATCAATAAGTTGATTTTTGTCAAAATTTTTGTAACTCAATAAACACATCTTGGTGATTCGAATTGAGACATTCAAGATTCAAATCTCCTAACTCTCACCAACTATTGAATTATTAAAAAAAAAAAAAAAAAAAAAAAGGAAAGGAGGAAGATGATTCTCACTTTGGGGTAGAGTAGACTCTTTTTATGTTCCAGAATACCTTCATCAACAAATAATGTTATCATAAAAATGTTTTAATAATAGGGTAGTGATACTTTACATGAAAGGTTCAACGCTCATGGTCAAGGTTGTCAAAATTGGGATCCTACATAGGATTGTAGGAGGTAAATGAGACTGTAAATCGTAAAATCCTACTTATTTTCATTATTAAAGCAAAAAAAGAAATAGAAAAAAGATAGTAACTTTAATTTGTATGTTGAATAATCATGTAGATTATGATTCATCCATAAAAAAACAAATATTTGCATCATATGATGTAATTTGCATAGCATACATCACTATGTTTACACTAACACTAAAGCTTCAAAACAACTATTTAAGTTATAACACTCATCAACAATTACAGAGCATGTTCAAAAAATAATAATCAATCAATATAAATATACAAGAATAACTATATATATATATATTGTGGGCCCTGTTATGCCAGGAGGTATTGGTAAGTTCGTAAGAATTGGGCCTACGGCCCAGCAGCCCAGTGCAAGGGCACTCACTTGTTCGAGGATGGTTAAAAAGAGATATTGTGGAATTGGTATAGGAAAAAGGGAGAGAAGTCATGTATAGTAGCTCAAAACGCGTCCGAGGATAAGAGGCATCTCGGATATCATGGTCCGATGTGGATGTAACTACCTTACTATTCAGGGTACTCCACAAAGTTGTATAAGAACTGGAAAGTGAATATGGAACAAAGGAGGAACCGGGGAAGATAACAAATATCTTCTAAAGCTGCTACCTCTACATTAAATTCTTTCCAGCTAACTCCCTGGCCACATTAATGTGGAGGTGATACTTGAACAGTAACCAAGCAGCTTTATGGTTATTGAGCAAAAGTTCCAGGAGGTGCTGGATGGGACAGAAAGGAGTTCCTAGGATAGAAACTACACGTGTACGGTGAAATTGGGATAAGAAATGCAGTATATAACATGGAAGTAGGTGACATCAGAGAAGACTTTTGGGAAAAAAAAAGAAAGAGAGGAAAAGAACGATAGAACTTAGAAAGATACCCTCTGAAACCTAGCCGAGGAGAGTTTTTATCAGACAGTTAGCTTGAAACGTCTTTTCATGCACAGTAAACCTACCGAATAGAGGTAGTTCTTTCACCCACTCTCTAGAAATTTATTGTTTGGGCTTGTTGGGCTAGAAACCCATACCTAATCTGGGTCCAATCCAATTTGAGTCCCTACAATTGGCGTCGTCTGTGGGGAGTCCTTGCTCTATTTGTAAGGAAAGGCAAGTGCAGTGGTTGTAATGGAAGGGGGAGCACCACAGCAACTGGGGGTGGACTCGCAGCAGGTGGATGTTAATCCACACCAGGCAGAGTCTAGGGGCTCTCAGCATGGTAATCCATGAACAAAGGGGAGACCGTGAGGGAAGTGCTTGAACAACCCACACAGATAGAAGTCAGTCTCGGGGGAAAAGCCATATTTTCCACGTAAAGAACGACAGAGACATGCAGCATGAGATTAACAGATTAAAAAGGGAGTTACGATATGAGCGACAAAAGTGTATGGCCCACAACTCTGGGCAATCCTTTGAGGAGTCAGATGACACCAGTTACAGACGGAGGTCAAGAACTCCACCCAGTGAGACTTTTTCGTATGATGAGGAATACCACCGTGAACGAAAACATAAGAGTCTACCTCACCAGGGCTTAGGGAATGACGCCCTGAACAGAGCTTTGAGTCAAGTTTCCAAATCACCCTTCACGCGACGCATTGAGGATGCAAGTCTTCCTCGGCAGTTCAATCAGCCCGCGTTCACCATTTATAATGGCTGAATAGATCCAGTGGAACATGTTAGCCATTTCAGTCAGAGAATGGCCGTTCATGCTAAGGACGAGGCCTTGATGTGCAAGGTTTTCCTATCCAGCCTAGGTCCAGTGGCGATGAGATGGTTCAATGGTCTGAAGGCGAATACCATTGATTCCTTTGAGAAGCTCACCCAGGCTTTTGGCACCCGTTTTATCACCTGTAGGAGGGTTGTTCAACCCTTGGGATCGTTATTATCCATGTCTATGCGGGAGGGGGAAACCCTGAAGGCCTATTCTGATAGATATTGGGAAATGTTCAACGAAGTAAATGGAGCCTATGATGACGTGGCTGTTAATATCTTTAAGGAAGGCCTTCCAACCAAGCATGACCTGAGGAGATCTTTAATTGGTAAACCTGTTACTAGCATGTGACCGACTTCACCAACACTTTTGAGATTTTAAGGAAACACAAACTACGACTGAACGCATCCAAGTGCTCATTTGGGGTAGGCTCAGGGAAGTTTTTGGGCTACATGGTGACTCATTGAGGAATTGAAGTGAACCCTGATCAAATTAGAGTCATAAGCAGCTTGCAAACACCTTGGAATCCTAAGGAGGTCCAGAGGTTGACTGGGATGGCCGCTACTCTGAACAGATTCATATCCAGGTCAGCGGATAGGTGCAGGCCTTTTTTCCTGCTACTCCACAAGTGGAAGGGATTTGAATGGACAGAGGAGTGTGCCCTGGCATTCCAGCAGCTCAAAGAGTATCTTTCTCGGCCACCCATCATGTCTAGTCCTGAGGTGGATGAGGTCCTTTTTTCTTACTTGGCGATAGCCACTTACGCGATTAGTTTTGTTCTGATACGAGTAAATAATGGCGTACAACGGTCAGTCTATTATGTGAGCAAGTCTCTTCACGAGGCTGAAGTACGTTATCCACCGTTAGAAAAGGCCATTTTGGCAGTGGTGCACGCTACAAGGAAACTTCACCATTACTTCCAGGCACATACTGTGGTCGTCCTAACTCAGTATCTGCTCAAAGCAGTACTTCGGAGTGCAGACTACACTGGCAGGGTTGCTAAGTGGGGCACAGTTCTAGGGGCTTTTGATATTAAGTATATGCTCCGTACCTTTGTGAAGGGTTAGGTTCTCGCCGACCTGGTGGCTGAATTTGCTGAATGCTCTGAAGAAATAGAGACAAGCTCGCAGGGCATGGATGAAAAATCAGTTGGCGTTATCTCTGTGCAGCATGCCTCACCTTGGAAAGTGTATGTGGATGGAGCAGCAAATCAGAGGGGGTCAGGAGTGGGGCTGGTTCTAATATCTCTTGAAAAGATAATTATCGAGAAGTCTTTGAGGTTGAGATTCTCAGCCACTAACAACGAGGCAGAGTATGAAGTTTTATTAATGGGAATGACGATGGTTAAGAAGTTGGGTGAAAAAACAGTGGAGATGTTTTCGGATTCAGGACTGGTCGTTGGTCAGGTTAAAGGGGAATTGGAAGCTCGTGACACTAGAATGCAGGGTTACTTGAGCCAGGTTAGGCGTATGCAAGCGGATTTTGAGTTTTTTGAATTATCCCATGTCCCTAGAAGTGGAAATGCCCATGCAGACTCCTTGGCTACTCTTGCTATCTCCTCGGCCCAGAACTTACCTCGGATGATAATGGTTGAAGACTTAAATACACCCACCCCAGTAACGGGGGACTCGCTTCAGGTCAGTCAAATCAGTTCGGCGCGTTGTTGGATGGATCCTATACTTTTGTTTCTCGAGAAGGATATATTGCCCAAGGACAAATTAGAAGCTGAAAAGATACGAAGAAAAGCTCCTCGGTTTTGGCTGTCCGAGGACAAAGAGTTATACAAACGCTCTTACTCTGGGCCATATTTGCTTTGTGTACACCCCGAGGCATTAGAAGCACTTCTAGAAGAGTTACATGAAGGGATCTGTGGGAGTCACACTGGGGGGAGGTCTTTATCTCATCGGGCAATTACTCAGGGGTATTGGTGGCCAGGCATGCAAAAAGAAGCGCAGGAGTATGTTAGGAAATGTGATCAATGCCAAAGGTTTGCACCGAACATCCATCGACTGGGAGGAGTTCTTAATCATTTTTCAAGTCCTTGGCCTTTTGCTCAGTGGGGTTTAGATATCGTTGGCCCTTTCCCTAAAGCTGTGAAAAATAAGAAATATCTGCTAGTTGGCACAGATTATTTTACAAAGTGGGTAGAAGCTGAGCCTCTGGCCAATATCAGGGATGTGGATGTCAAGATGTTTGTCTGGAAGAACATCATCACTCGATTTGGGGTTCCTCAAGCTCTCATCTCGGATAATGGTCTATAATTTGATAGTAAGGCTTTTAGAAAGTATTGTTTCGATCTGGGGATAAAGAACAGATATTCCACTCCAGCCTATCCACAGGGAAATGGACAGGCCGAAACTGTCAACAAAGTCATAGTAGGTGGGCTTAAGAAGAGGCTGGATGACGCAAAGGGCAGATGGGTGGAGGAGCTACCGTATGTCCTCTGGACGTATCGAACTACACCTTGGCACTTAACAGGGGAAACCCCATTCTCAATGATGTATGGGGCTGAGGCTGTGATTCCTCTTGAAATGGGTTTTCCAACGCTAAAGACCAGCGCATTCACCTCGGACAGAAATGATGAACTATTGAAGAAGAGTTTGGACTTGATACATGAACAGCAAGAGAATTTGATGGTCCAATTGGCCTATTATCAACATAAGCTAAAATAAGGTTATGATGCAAATGTAAAGCTAAGGCCGTTAGCCCCAGGAGACTTGGTATTGAGAAAAGTCTTGGGAACTACCAAAAATTCAGCTTGGGGAAAGTTAGCGCCTAATTGGGAAGGACCGTATCGTATCACATCTGTAGCAGGAATAGGTGCTTATTACTTAGAAGACTTAGATGAGAAAACTGTACTCCATCCTTGGAATGTAAGCAACCTAAGGAGGTATTATTATTAATAATAATAGTTCTGTTTTACTTACTTTTACAGTTTATCCTGAAAACTGTTACTTGTGATTTTCAATCTATTGAAGTATTAAACAGAAACTAAGTCATGTCATGTCCTCGGACCATAACTTAGTGGAAATTAATACACTATGACATGTATTGAAGTATTAAACAGAAACTAAGTCATGTCAGGTCCTCGGACCACAACTTAGTGAAAATTAATACACTATGACATTTATTGAAGTATTAAACAGAAACTAAGTCATGTCAGGTCCTCGGACCACAACTTAGTGGAAATTAATACACTATGACATCTATTGAAGTATTAAAAACTAAGTTATGTCAGGTACTCGGACCACAACTTAGTGGAAATTAATACACTATGACATCTATTGAAGTATTAAACAGAAACTAAGTTATGTCAGGTCCTCGGACCACAACTTATTGGAAATTAATACACTATGACATCTATTGAAGTATTAAACAGAAACTAAGTCATGTCAGGTCCTCAGACCACAACTTAGTGGAAATTAATACACTATAACATCTATTGAAGTATTAAACAGAAACTAAGTTATGCTAGGTCCTCGGACCATAACTTAGTGAAAATTAATACACTATAACATTTATTGAAGTATTAAACAGAAACTAAGTTATGCCAGGTCTTCAGACCACAACTTAGTGGAAATTAATACACTATGACATAAAAACTAATGTATGGTAGATTGTTCATGCAACAAACTTAGTGGAAGTCAGTGCTTCTTAAAGGGGATCCGTGCAATTAAAATATCATATCAGTGCAAACTCCATGAGCATCACTTAAAGTATTTTAAGGTACCCAGCACCTCACTGGCTAGAACATTCTTGAAATGTCTTTCCCAGTTTGAACACTTTTTAATGAATCCAAAATAAACCTTGGCAAGGTGGTGAGGTTCATAATTATATTCTACTCTAGTTTCTAACTAGTACACATAAGGTTAAATTTTTCTTTACAATATCAGATTTCCTTCTCATGCAATCATATAAAAACAAAGAGTATTCACACAGAAAATTGCACAAGTGATGGATAAAGTTATAACATCTTATAACAAATGTGATAAAAAGAAAAATATACATTACATCCCAATTATCCTCAAAGGATAAATAAAAATGAAAGACAAAGACAATTTAACTACTTTAACTATTTATTTAATCTGATTTGGAGCTTGGGTTGGAGTGCTTTGCCAGGTGCTTCAGGAGGAACATCTTTTTCCTTCTCCTTTTGAGCTCCTCTAGCAGGTAAAGTGGTTGAGGCTAAAGCCTTTTCAAAGCCTTGAGACGCTGCTCCATCTTTAGGCCCCTCTACTGCCTTGTCCGAGGAAATATCTTGGGCAACTTCAGGCACTTTGGGTTGCTCTTGCTGGTTGAGAGGGGGAGGATCCTGAGTTTGGCCTTCTTTGGCCGAGGCAGCAGCTGTGGAAGATGCATCCTGTGGCTGAGAAGCAGGACTTGAGGCTCGTATAGCTAGAGGGAAGTAAATATTTTCTGGCTTTCTCAACTCGAAAGAAGGGTCAACTCCAGCTCGGTTGAGAGGTTTCGTCCAAGTTTGGGCACAGTATACTCGGCATACCACTGGCACTTCAGCCCCGAATTTGTCCTCCATTTTTGCTACGCCGATATCATATCCTTCTTGCTCAGCTCTGTCCTTTTCTTTCTCAGCCTTATCTTTTGCTACCTCCGCCTCAGCCTTTGCCTTCTCAGCCTGATCTTTGAGCCTCTGGGCTTCCTCTAGTTGCTTCTTCAGTTTTGATATTTGATCCTTGAAGGCTGCCAGCTGGTCATTGGCATCGCGCAAAAGCTTCCTCTGTTCCTCGGCCTGTCTGTAAGAGTTCTCCAAGGCTGATTCAGCACTTTTACGAGCATGTTCCTCCTCGGATAACTTCTTCTTCAGCTGCACATTATTTTGTTCAGAAGTATTGAGTGTTTGCACAGTTGTGGCCCGCTTCTTCCTCTCATCGTCTAGTTGCTGGCCATAAGAATTAGTTATCTCCTCCATCCTGAAAGTGGCTTGGACAACCTAGAAGAAAGGGAGTTATAAATGCAATAAATAAAGTTGGGTGTGACATTTATAATTAAAGGAACAAAGTTAAAAATGTATCATACCATGCCCAAATATCTCTTAGCATTCAGGAATACTTCATTCTTCCTTATGCCTCTCAGCTCGGCCATGTCCTTAGGAAGTAGGAGGGTTTCCTCTAGGACTGAGGCAACGTGGCACCCAATTCCACCATTGAAGTCCCTAAGCGAGGCATCTTCCCTCAGGGGCTCATCGCAGAGCATGGGTGCGGGGAGCCAAGCCTCAGGCTCCGAGGATGGAGCGGTGGTCCTTTCCACGATTCGCTGAGGCCCGTGGCTGACCTTTTGCTGCTTCGCAGCTCGCTGAACATCATCTTCAAGAGGGGGACGAGACCTCCCAGCCTCTACCACTTCCTTGTCTTTTGCATCCTTCCTCCTTTTCGGATTAGTCGGTTCTTTCACAGGAGGTTGGGATGGTTGAGAAGGTGGAAGGGGAGCTTTGGGAGGAGGGGGAAGCTTGGGTTGAATTGATTTCCCCGGCGCACCCCTTCCAGGCTGGCTCTCGATCACATCCAATAAACCCCTCTGTCTCTTTCTTTGAAGGCCCATTTCGTCAGAATTCACCTCGGGAGATGGGGGTTGATTGAAAACTTCAAATTCGTCTGCAGAATCTAACAATTCTACAACTTCTTCTGAAGTTTCTTCTCCTTTTTCTTATTCTTCTTCTTCTTCTTCTTCTTCCTTCTCATTTTTCTCTTTCCCTTCCCGAGGAATAGTGCGCGACGATGAAACTCCTACAGAAGGAGTGGCCACATGTAATGGTTGGGTGAAAGGGGTACCTTCAGGAATTGGAACACCCTCAGGAACAATAAATCTTCGAAGGCTACACTGATTCGGTGAAGCCGAGGATCTTTCGCCTTTATCACACACTTGGGAGCTTGAAATGTCGAGGAGATAAGCTTGTACCCAAGAATTATATGTGTTGCTCTTAATTGGCCGTCAGATGGATTCACATATACCTCAGATCGCAGGAGTCTGTCTAAACTCTCCCTGTTGACTAATCTGAACTGAGGTCTGGTAGCGCGTTTGTCTGCAAAGTCAGTAAAAAAAGAGGAGGAAACTTTTGTCAGAAACAAGAATAATTTGAAATAAAGAATATAATTAAAATTACACATGCTTATAACCAAGAACCCCACCTGGTTTTCCCTCTTTAGTCGGACAGGGCAGACCATCGTGCCATTCCCCAGAAAAGATTAAAAAATCATCTTTTAAGCCCTTATTCAATGTAAGGAGATACTGGATTAACCTGACTTTAGAGTATCTAGACTTAAGGTAATAACCCTGACCCTTCAGGTGATTAAGATTGTACACCCAATTTATGTTGTGGTGGGTCAAACCTAGGTTCATCTTCTCGTTTAGGACTTCTATGCTCCCTAACACCCTGAACATATTGGGAGCACACTGTGTGGGAGATATCCTAAATAAGCTAAGATAACTTCTGGTGAGGTTACCCATGGGAATGATCATCCCTCCTTCTATAAAAGCGATCATAGGGATGACCACTTCTCCTGTTTTCCTATCGTTTACCCATGTTTCTGGGGAGGCATATCTCATACCCACGGTTGAACGAATCCTATACTTAGACCTAGATTTCTCTATACCCTCCTTGGACTCAACCAGACTTTTAAACCTACCCATTCTCTAAAAGTTATGAAGAAAAGTTAACAGAAAAGGGGAATGAGAACTAAGAAGGTTTGAGTAGACTTACAGGTTTAAAAAGTAAGTCCTCGAACAAGGTTGTGGTATTTATGAACGCATGATGAGGCAAAAGAGAGCGATAGGTTCAATGAATGTACGATGTGGTAATGTAATTGTTGTAATTGGAAAGAAAGTTGATTTGAAAAGCTATTTATAAGGGTGCAGAAATTGTAAGCGGGAAAAATCCCACTCATAAATTCTAAAAACCTTCCACCGTTGGATTGGCATCTTGCCGTTGAACGTGGGGGACAGAGAGGCCACCATAATTTAATGAGGGCGTGCTTCTGAAGCCGAAACGTCAGAAGTGCACCTTGGGCAGGTAGAAAGGTGTTCTAGAGGTTAGAGAAAGGGGATGACGACAACATATCAAAATCTCCCTTTTGCCGAGGTGACAGAAAGCGAGATTTTGAGGGGCTATTGTGGGGCCTGTTATGCCAGGAGGCATTGGTAAGTTCGTAAGAATTGGGCCTACGGCCCAGTGGCCCAGTCCAAGGACACTCACTTGTCTGAGGATGGTTAAAAAGAGATATTGTGGAATTGGTATAGGAAAAAGGGAGAGAAGTCATGTATAGTAGCTCAAAACGCGTCCGAGGATAAGAGGCACCTCGGATATCATGGTCCGAGGTGGATGTAACTACCTTACTATTCAGGGTACTCCACAAAGTTGTATAAGAACTGGAAAGTGAATATGGAACAAAGGAGGAACCGGGGAAGATAACAAATATCTTCTAAAGCTGCTATCTCCACATTAAATGCTTTCCAGCTAACTCCCTGGCCACATTAATGTGGAGGTGATACCTGAACAGTAACCAAGCAGCTTTATGGTTACTGAGCAAAGGTTCCGGGAGGTGCTGGATGGGATAGAAAGGAGTTCACAGGATAGAAACTACACGTATACGGTGAAATTGGGGTAAGGAATGCAGTATATAACATGGAAGTAGGTGACATTAGAGATGACTTTTGGAAAAAAAAAAGAAAGAGAGGAAAAGAACGATAGAACTCAAAAAGATACCCTCTGAAACCTAGCTGATGAGAGTTTTTATCAGACAGTTAGCTTGAAACGTCTTTTGATGCACAATAAATCTACCGAATAGAGTTAGTTCTTTCACCAACTCTCTAGAAATTTATTGTTTGGGCTTGTTACAACAATTTTACAACATTTTTACAACAAATCATAGGTGGTTAGTTGTTATTTGTTCAAATTTAAAACTAACACTAAGATTACTTTTTTGCCCCAACAATAACAACCAATAACATCCTGTCACTTAGGATTTGTTGTAAAAATGTTATAAAATTATTGTACACATATCATTTCCCATATATATATATATATATATATATTGCTTCAATCAGGCATATATTTCATGCTAATTAGAAAATTGACTTAATTACAACCACGTATGGTATGTATGACAAGTAATAAAATCGTGAGAACTAATTTTTGAAAAATTATTAGGTACTCCTGGAGTAACATAAATACGTAGTTCTCTTTTTCACATAAATGGTGAGACCGACCATTCATGTAAAAAGAGAGAGTACATATTTATGATACTCTGGGAGTACACAATAATATCCCCTATTTTTCATACCTTTATTAATGAAAAATTTAAGAGAGATTCTTAACAATTATGATGAGAAAGCAATGGTTTCAATGTTGGGTTCTGATATCACCCTTTATACCAAATATATGTGCAAACAAAATATAAGATCAAGCCTCATTAAAAGGCAAGAAGAGCCATTGCTGTCAACTATTTTTTTTTTTTTTGAATGATTTCAAATTCCCGGACCACATAAAAAGGTAAACACATATCCTGTTCAGCTTTGCCTATGTGATTCACCAATGACATTAGTGGCTCAACAAATTATACATGTCCATGTCATAGCATTATTGGTGGCCAATAAGACGTGAAAGTGCATATTAATTACTTGGTAAGCAATACATCATAAAAATAAGGAAGTGCATCAGAAAGCATCATATTCACCTAAACTAGCCTTTTAAGAAAATTATATATTGCGATTATAAAAAAAAAGGAAATTATAAATTGCATATACTAGTAATTTGCGTCAGGTACCCAAACAACTCTTTAAAAGAACGTGATGACTCTACCAAAAGGCAAGAATTCATATTGTGACTTGGAAAGAAGAAAGAAGACGGTTGATGGAGCCATCCCAAGAGGAAAGAATCCCAGGAGGAATGAAGACAGTTGATGGAATTTAAGTTAAGGTGTGACTTAAAGAATGAATAATTGTCTCACATTGCTTAAGAAAATGTGTTGTGTGTAGTATAACTTGCCTTGCCTTTCTTTAAAAATTACAATAGCTTTTGAGTGGAGTTATGGTATACTTTGTGTTAGAACCCCTTTCTCTCTCTCTTGTGTATGTGTGTTTGTTTCTAAAAAAAAAAAGTTGTTAATTTGTGACTTGGAAAGTTAATTGGGTTTCCTACTTGAGGAAGAAAAAATTAATTTACGTATTAATTTAAGTTTCCTTGGTGTGGAAGGAAAGACTGTCCTTATTAAAGAAGTAATATATGCACTCTCCAAGACGGAATAGACAAATACTCTTATAAATAATATAGAGCTTAAAACTAAGAGAGAAAAAAGTCTTACATTGAATAAAGATTGTTGGGTATTAATTTGGGTATTGATTTAGGTTTCTTTGGTGTGCAAAGAAAGACTATTCCTCATTAAGAAGTAATATATTCACTGTCCAAGAGTGAATAGACAAATAGTCTTATAAATAGACAACGCCGAAAGAAATTTGATTGTTTTGGCCCAATGGCCCTTCCTTTAAGGAGAGTGAATATAGAGCTTAAAACTAAGAGAGAAAAAAAAGTCTCACATTGAATAAATATTGTTGATTATATATGTGTGAGTACAGTCCCACATTGAATAATTATGAGAAATTAAATATAGTAGTTAATATAATAATATAAGTAAACTCATATGTATTGGGCTTAGGCCTTTTGGATTAAGTGTATCTTTATATGTTATAATTGAACTTATAACTATTGGGTTTAAGCCTTTGAGGTTAAGTGTATTCCTATTTTTGGGTTTACACATCTCCAAGCGTGGAGCTATAGCAAGGCATGGCCCCCTCCAAATTAAAAAAAAAAAAAAAAATCTTTTATGCTATGTATAAATATTAAAAGCTTTAAATATTTAGTTATAAAAATATAAGTTGTCCCCCAAATGTTAATACCAAAATTTGGCCCCAAACAAAAAATCCTAGTTTCGCCTTGCACATCTCTCCCACATCAACGTTAACTAGCTATTCCTTTCACCTAGCTTGCACATTGAACATTGATAAAAAGAATGAGCAATTAAATCTCTATCTCTAAAGGTATGTTTGAATACCGCTTATTTTGTTGAAACTGAAAAATTATTACTGAAAGTACTGTACATAAAGGTAAAAATTAGTTAAAATAGTACAGTAGGGCTCATAAATAGTGCCAAAAAGTGTAGTGAAATTTATGAATAGTAACAAAAATAAACTGAATAGTAAAATAATTTTAATTTTTCATTTTATTGAAACGCACACTAAAAGTGTTTATCTCCCTCACGAAAACATCAACTAGCTATTGCTCCACTTAGCATTCCAAAACAAAGCTCAGCCAGGTAAAAAAAAAAAAAAAACAAAGAAAGAATAACATTTGAACATCATCATCGTCATTGTTAATAGCTCATCAACTTTTTGTCCTATACCCTCATATAACCGCTTGAACACAGGGTCCTATAAGATAAATGTCAGATACACTCTACCACACGAAACCTATTGATTTAAATGCAACAGTGCTATCAAACAAAAGCAAGCACAGAAATATTTAATGAGAATGAAGGAATGTATTAAAAGCTTATTTATGTAGTTAGAAATTCAGTGGGATTGGTCAATTGTTTAGGCACTTGGTCTTAAAGTAATTGTTTTAGATTTGACTAGAAATTTTTTAGTTTAAGTTCCGACACCAACACTTTGAAAAAACCTTTTGAGCCAGCGATTTAGTTACTTATGAGCCCATTTGTTGTTAACATTAATTAGTTTTTGATTGAAAGATTTAAGAAAACACGGTGGAAAAAAAAAAAATGTGTGTTAGAGCTGGAAAGAGGTGCCAATGACATTTAGGGCTGACGCGGCGAGGCGTGTTCCGTTCAGCCATGAGGGAAACGAGAAATGGCAGTGTTTGGAGAGCTCACGTGAATCGAGCTCTGCTCACGACAGCTTTGCATATTAATTTTTAACGTAATAAATTCTTGCTCCCATTCAAGCTCCTGTCACGCTTTTCCTAATGCGCGTGGGGTTTTCATCAAATTTAGAATGATTCTTTTTTGCTTTCATTCCTAGCCATCAAAAATTATGATGTAAAGAAGGTAATTTCACTGGATCTTATATGCTATTTCAAACATCATACAACATCACTTCAAAATAAATTTCACTTTTTTATTTATTTATTATTTCAAAATAATTTTCACTTATTTATTTATTTATTATTTTAGCATCTAAGTGGATTGTGATTTTAGTAGAACATCATTATTACATTAGACCACTATTACTTTCAAATAATGCCACCAATCATAATATATCATACCAAAAATTTTATATAAAATAAAAAATTGTGTATCTAGATTTGTTGTAGTGCAAAAGCACCAACTTAGCAAGAGGAAAAATTTGCATACATGGGTATCAAAATCTGGGTCAGCTCAATAGAGTTTGAGGCCTAAGGTAACATTTAGTTAATATTTAAATATTAGAAATTTATTGTTCGTTCTTTTTAATATGACTAATTCACCTAACGGTTATTTATGAGTTTAAATTTCTATTAATTCTTTTTTTTTTGGTTTTTTTAAGAGTAAAGGTAAAATACAATATATATTTGAATAATAATAAAAAAAAACTCATCGCCCCCACATTTAGGGTGCCTAAGCCATTGCATTGAGCACCGTACATACTATATACTTAATTACTAGTTATATGTTATTTGATAAGAATTTTTTCTCACGCGACTTGGGTGCATGTGGGTTTGGGGATTGCAGTTAAGTGAATGATTTTGTGCTAGGCTACCTACTATTACTAATGCTCCACCTGTTATGCAATGCAACAAGAATGAGTTCAATACGCACACACTCTTATTTTTCTCTCTTCCTGTGTGTATAAATGTGCCTATATATATATATATATATATATATATGCAGCTCCATGAGCCCATTACTAATCCTCACCTCTCTTATTTTTTCTCTCTCTGCATGACATTGTGGGGTTAGCTCAAAGAGAAAGCTAGGGTTTCACTTTGAGGCCGTGCTTTTGTTTTATCCATAGAAAGAGAGAGAGAGGAAGGTTGGGTTTTTCACTGTTTATCTGGGATATGGCAATCATGATCAGTCACCACACATTGGCATTTACCTTTGGGATCCTAGGTAACACTACAATAAACTCTTATAATTTTTGCTGCGGCATTCACCTGCTTGCTTTAGCACTTTAATACCAATCGGGTCATGACCGATATTGTTTATAAGTAATTTCGGCATTTCTTTTATGGTGAGGAAACGAGTTTTCTTCTCATTTGTTCCAGATTTCTACTTCATGTGCTCCTGTTTCTTCTTCTTTTTTCTTTAATTAAAATTTATGGTTGATAAATTATTAGTTGCCCAAAAAATTGAAGTTCTTAGAAAATGTGAATCTAATCATTTAAATTTAAACTAATATTCTCTTTTTAATTTGTGCATGGGATGCTTGACCTGCCCATATTAAGTTTAAATGGGAGGAATGGTGGTGAGACGGATTGAACTTAAAACTTGTTGTTATGATATTATAATAAATTATCATTTGTTCCAAAAATTTAAACTATTAGAAAATAATAAATTTAATTATTTAATTTAAAAATGATCTATGGTCTTTTACTTGTCTAGCTTTGATCACCTTCTTCATCTTTAGTGAAAGGAGCTTTCAAAAAGATCTTAAAAGGTAAGAAAGAGAAAACCTTTTTTTTTTTTTTTTTTGTTGCTAATACAGTAATGGAATTAAATAATTAATAATATGATTGACTTTGAAATTTTAACATACTCCTCTTCTGAATTGGTAAGTATTTCTCACGTTGTTAAATAAATTAAGGATAATTTAAATGTAATTATCTAAATAAAGGCAGAAAAGGTCTATGAGGCGGGACCTGGTTTAAATTTATCTTTTAGGTGTCAAAAAATTCTTTGCCTATTAAATTTTTGGAGAAAGAGCTGTTGATTAGAAGGAGAGTTATAATATTGTTTCTTTAGTTGTATATAACTTGCAGAATTTGAAATGTTTGAAAGTTGTCACATTCACTATTTATTTTTTTCAAACATGCCATTTTTGCAGGTGCTTTCTTTCGTTCTATTTTAAATAAACAATTTTTATATTTTCTCATACTTTGTAATTGTTTTAAAGAATTTTGATAATTAAGAAGTTATGCTATATATGTTGTGACTGGAAATTTGTTTAAAGTTTTAGACTTTTTAGTTACTATTTTATTTATTATAAATTTACTGGATTTATTTATAACATTATATGAAGCTCCATAGGCCATTTACCTAATCTTTGTCCTTCAGATTTTTAAAACCAAATGTGACTATATATATTCTTCTAAAAAAAAGTGTCTATATAGATAATGCTCCATAAGCCTATTACCCATCCTCACCTCCCTTATTTTTCTCTCTGCATGAGATTATGGGCTTAGCTCAAAGAAAAAGCCAAGGCTTTACTTGAGGCCCAGCATTTGTTTTCTCCATAATGAGAGAGAGAGAGAGAGAGAGAGAGAGAGAGAGAGAGAGAGAGAGAGAGAGGTTGGGCTTTTTGAAGTTCATGGGATATGGCAGTGATGATCAGTCACCTCATAGTAGGGGTGACAATTTTTATACATATCCATGAACCTACTCATTACCCACCTAATTTGGATAAGTCTTAACCGAACACATTTAAATATTTAGGTTAAATGGGTAAAGACCTATTAGGTTATTTAATTATATGGGTTTTAATGGATAAACCCACTAATACCCACTAAAACCCATCTAAAATTTAAATAAACAACATAAAATCTAAATTTCTAGAAAATGACCAAAATACCACTGAAACCTAAAAAATGACCAAAATAGCCCCCAAAACCCAAAAAATGACCAAAATACCTCCGAAACCTAAAAATGACCAAAATACCCCCAAAACCCAAAAAATGACCAAGATACCCTTGAAACCCAAAAAATGACCAAAATACCCCCCCCCCAAAAAAAAAAAAAAAAAAAAAAACCAAAATACACCCTAAACCCAAAAAATGACCGAAATACCCCCAAAACCTAAAAATGACCAAAATACCCCAAAAACCCAAAAATTGACCAAAATATCCCCCAAAACCTAAAAATGACCAAAATACTTCCGAAACTTAAAAATGACTAAAATACTCCCAAAACCCAAAAAATGGCCAAAATACCCCCAAACCTAAAAAATTACCAAAAATATCTCTGAAACCGAAAAAATGACCAAAATACCTCTGAAACCTATAAAATGACTAAAATACCCCTGAAACTTGAAAAAATTACCAAATTACCCTGAAATACCTCCGGAACCCATAAAATTGCCAAAATACCTCCTAAACTTAAAAAATGACCGAAATAACCTGAAACCTAAAAAATGACTAAAATAACCCCTCCCCCCAAAAACCAAAAAAATGACCAAAATACCCCCCTCAATACCTATAAAATGACCAAAATACCCCCAAAACCTAAAAATGACCAAAATACCCCCTAAAACCTAAAAAATGACCAAAATACCCCATAAACCTAAAAAATGACCGAAATACCCCAAAACCTAAAAAATGACTAAAATAACCCTAGAAGCTAAAAAAATGATCAAAATACCCCCCAAGCCTAAAAAATGACTAAAATACCCTCAAAACCTAAAAAATTACCAAAACACACCCTAAACCTAAAAAATTATCCAAATACTCCCTAAACCTAAAAAACGACCGAAATACCTCCAAAACCTAAAAAATAATTGAAATACCCCTGAAACCTAAGAAAATTACCAAAATACCTTGAAACCTAAAAAATGATCAAAATACCCCAAAACCTAAAAAATAACCAAAATGACCCCAAAACCTTAAAAAAAAAAATGACTGATAAAAACCTTTGAAACCTAAATGATGACCAAAATACCCCTAAACATGTAAGATGACCAAAATACACCTGAAGCATTTAAAATTACCGAAATAGAGGTTTAGGGTATTTTGGATGTTTCGAGGATATTTTCGACAAATTAAAGGTTCTAAGAGTATTTCAGTCATTTTATAGGTTTTGAGGGAATTTCGGTATTTTTTTAGGTTTTGGGGTTATTTTAATAATTTTTTAGCTTCTAAGGGTATTTTAGTAATTTTTTAAAGGTTACGAGGGCATTTCTGTCATCTTTTAGGTTTTAGGGTTATTTTAATAATTTTTATATTTTTTGGTTATTTCGGTAAATTTCTAGGGTTTAGAAGTATTTCGATAATTTTTAGGTTTTGGGGTATTTGGGTAATTTTTTAGGTTTTGGGGGTATTTTGGTCATTTTGTTGGTTTTGGAGGTATTTTGGTTATTTTTTGGATTTTGGGGGTATTTTGGTCATTTTTAGGTTTTGTAGGTATTTTGGTTATTTTTTGAGTTTTGGGGGTATTTTGATAATTTTTTTTGGGTTTTAGGGGAATTTTGGTAATTTTTTGGGGTTTGGGAGTATTTTGGTTATTTTTAAGTTTCGAGGGTACTTTGGTCATTTTTTGGGTTTCGGAGGTATTTTGGTCATTTTTTGGGTTTTGGGGGTATTTTGGTCATTTTTTTTGGATTTTGAGGGTATTTCGGTCATTTTTTGGGTTTCGGGGGGGTATTTTGGTCTTTTTTGGGTTTTGGGGGTATTTTGGTCATTTTTAGGTTTCTGGAGTATTTTGGTCATTTTTTGAGTTTCGGGGGCATTTTGGTTATTTTTTGGGTTTTTGGGGGTATTTTGGTAATTTTCAGGGTTTGGGGGTATTTTGGTCCTTTTTTTGGGTTTTTTTGGTAATTTTTTGGGTTTTGGGTGTACTTTGGTCATTTTTTGGGTTTTGGGGGTATTTTGGTAATTTTTTAGGTTTTAGGGATATTTTGGACATTTTAGAGGTTTTGGGGGGTATTTTGCTCATTTTTGAGATTTTGGGGATATTTTGGTCATTTTAGTGGTTTTTGAGCATATTTGGTAATTTTAGAGATATTGGGGGTATTTTGGTTATTTTAAAGGTTTCATGGGTATTTTGCTCATTTTAGAGATTTTGACAATATTTTCCTCATTTTAGAGATTTTGAGGATAATTTTGGATGTCCAAGGGTGTATTGGTAATTTTGGAAGTGTAGGGGTATTTGCATCATTTTAGGTATTTAATGGTATTTTGGTAATTTTAGAGGTCAAGAGGGTATTCAAGTAGTTTTATTGGTATTTGGGTCATATTGGGTTAAATGGGTGGGTTACTAATTAAATGGGTTGGGTTGGTAATGAATAATTAATTTATATATAAACGGGTCATAAATGGATAAATGGGTAATTACACACCCAACCCATTTATGACCCAACCCGCCCATTTGCCACCCCTACCTCATAGGTTTCACTGCGACATTCTTCTTGGTTGAGTACTTTGTTTGATACCAATTCGGGCAATGACCAATTTTATTTTTAAGTAATTTCGGTTCTTCTATTATGTTGAGTGGATGAGTTCTCTTCTCATGTATGTTCCAGATTCTTACTAGTTGTGCTACTTATTCCTTTTTGGAAAATCTCATTTATGATCTATTGTCTATTCTTGTCCACCTTTCATCATCATCTTCCTCTTTGTAATCATGCTGCACTAGCTTTAGCTAATGCTGCAAAAGAGAAAGAGGAGCCAATTGTTTGGTTAGAAGAACACCCTCCTTTTCTCTTTCCCATTGTACAAAGTAATTTACATTAATAAAGCCTACTATTGTTTCTGCTAAAAAAAAAAAAAAAAAAAAAAAATCCATCTGGAGTCCCGTTTTAACTTGAACTTTTATAAGTTTTTATGCCACTCTTCCCTAACCCCTTTTTTCCCATATTTTTCAAAATAATTTAACTTGTTCTATTGCACATATTTAGCATAAGTGAATAGATGGTCCAAATTGTACTTTTAGTTAACTTACAGTTGGGTACGAACTAACATTTTAAGTAGCAAGGCTAACTTCTACTACACTTTTGTATGAAATTCGTTCTGATCTATTTGCTGATCCACCTTCCACATCCTAGGACAGCAAATATTAGTATTTATTTGTTCAAGTGAATATCATTAACTATTAAACTCATTAGCACAGTATGCATGTTCTTGAATTTTGTTCAACTATATTGTTGCCAGTGAAAAGTTGTTACCCTTGGTTGTTTATTTGATCACAACAAGGCAGTAATAGACTTAACGAATTTTACTAATAATTTAATTAACTTATATTCTCTTTACTGCCAGGTAATATTATTTCGTTCCTGGTATTCTTGGCTCCAGTGTAAGTATTAATCTCACCGCTTTCAAGTTTATTATCGTCACTACACCAAAATAAGTCTATTACACCAAATGTTAATACAATAACATTAGTGTAGTGTTATTACACAAAATATTGCATCCATAAGTAAAAAATCGTTGCAGTAATAACTTTAAAGTGGTAAATTATCGCATTTACAATAACTAGTTACAATAACTTATAATTATCAGTATTACATTAGGAAAATTTGTTGCAATAACTTAAAATAAAGATATCGTTACAATAACTTGATAACAGTTATTTTTGCAATCTATTACAACAAAAATTTCAAAGTGAAATTTCATTGCAATAAAGACATCATTGTAATTGTTTGATATCAATTATTTTACAATCTATTTCAATGATAAACATAAAACGAATATATCATTGCAATAACCTGATATCAATTATTTTACAATCTATTGTACTGACAAATATTAAACAATTATTTATTACAACGAATATATCGTTGCAATAAATTATTTATTGTAGCATCATATATATCATTGCATCAAAGTTGTCATTAAAATATCTAATGATTATTGCAATGAAAATTTTTGTTGTAAAAACTTATTACCTCAAAATTTATTGCAACAACTCGCATCAACTATTGCAATGACTTTGATGTTATTGCAATGATTTTTTGTTATTGTAATAAACGTTTTTTCTTGAAGTGTGTTGAACAAAAAATCTAGAATTCAATACCTATCTATACTAAAAATCAATTGGCGTTTTGATTTGATGATAAAGAATAATCATCAAGAGCAGTGTTGAAATTTAATAAATAAATAAAAATACATCCATGCTTTAATTTTTATTTTCTCAATAATGATATAAGTAATGTGTATATAATGATTATTATATTGCAGGCTAACATTTTATCAAATTTTTAAAAAGAAATCAACCCAAGGATTTCAATCGGTCCCTTATGTGGTGGCATTATTCAGTTCTATACTTTGGTTGTACTACGCGATGCTTAAAAAAAATTCTATGCTTCTCGTCACAATCAACTCATTTGGATGTGTGATAGAGATGATATATATCATCTTGTATATTACTTATGCGCCAAGGGCTCCCAGGGTTAGTATTAAAAGCGTATTAATTGAGAAACTATATGATTTTATTCAACCAATTATATATATATGCTCTAACTTAATTAATGTTGAATTTTGACTGCAGAACTCAACTCTCAAAGTATTCGTTATAATGAACATGGGTTTGTTCACCTTAATCCTTCTTGTCACACACTTTGCAGTGAAAGAAAAATTCCGTGTCAAATTTTTGGGATGGGTTTGCGTTGCCGTTTCTATTGGTGTTTTTGCAGCACCCTTAAGCATTGTGGTAAGTAAAATAATCAAAGAATTTGAACTCAAGAGTTTTGGATAATCCCGTTTATTTATTTTTTTTTAAAATTTAAAATTTAAAATTTTTTAAAGAAAACCTCTTGCAAGCAATTTACTTTTCTCTCCTTTTTGTAGGCACAAGTAATTCGAACTAGGAGTGTGGAGTTTATGCCATTTAATTTATCATTTTTCCTTACATTGAGTGCCGTAATGTGGTTTGCATATGGTT
The DNA here is from genome assembly GCA_032727855.1 of Quercus ilex subsp. ballota. Classification (NCBI taxonomy): domain Eukaryota; kingdom Viridiplantae; phylum Streptophyta; class Magnoliopsida; order Fagales; family Fagaceae; genus Quercus; species Quercus ilex. The sequence continues at coordinate 50,327,823 of CM064910.1, forward strand.
TGTTCCTCAAGGACATTTGTATTGCTGTAAGTAATCTCCATTTGCAAATTCTCTCACTATTTCAAATACTTTCAGCCATCAAATTTCAGCTTAATTTCTTCTTGTTGTCTTAATTGTCTAGATTCCAAATATCGTGGGTTTTGTCTTGGGGCTACTTCAGATGCTACTATTTGCAATATACAGAAACAACAAGAAGGTTATAGAGGAAAATAAAATGGCGGATCAACAGTTGAAAAATATTGTGATCATATCCACTTTAGGGACTACTGAAGTGTTTCCAGTTGACACTCAATCATATGCTAATGGTGAGAATGTGAACAATGATGCAAAGGAGCATGAACAACTAGAGGAGCTAGATAAAAGCATGGAAACCTAGAGTGACCTCAACCCAATTGAAAGCCCAGTTTAATTCACATGTACTGTTATAATCTAGTTATTTATTAAGTTTACTGTTTAGTGTTCAGGCTAAAAGTGTCTTCCATGTTGCATTTCTTGTTTTCCTCTCTCTTTGCTTGTGTGCATAGCACATGTTGGTATTGTAATAGTATGTATATGAATCAAAAAAATTTGTTCATCGTTGTTGATCTTATTCCACATTAACGTGCGATGTCCAATTTTAACTTGAACTTTTATAAGTCACTACAAGAAAAAAGTTTTATTACCCAAAAAAAAAAAAAAAAAATCATTGCGATAATATCTAAGTCATTACAATAGTTGATGCAAGTTGTTGCAATAAATTCTGAGGTAATAAGTTTGTGCAATAAAAAATTTCATTGCAATAATCACTAGATATTTTAATGACAACTATGATGCAATGATATATATGTTGTTACAATAAACATTGCTATGATATATTCTTTGTAATAAATAATTGTTTCATATTTGTCATTGCAATAAATTGTAAAATAATTCATGCTTGAATATGTATATAATGATTATTATATTGCAGGCCAACAATTTATTGAATTTTTAAAAAGAAATTAAGCCAAGGTTTCCAATTGGTACCTTATGTGGTGGCATTATTCAGTACCATACTTTGGTTGTACTATGCGATACTTAAAAAAAAATGTTATGCTTCTCGTCACAATCAACTCATTTGGATGTTTGATAGAGATGATATATATCATCTTGTATATTATTGATGGACCAAGGGCTCTCAGGGTTAGTATTAAAAGCATATTAGTTGAGGAACTATATGATTTTATTCACCCAATTATATATATACACTTATGGGCCAAGGGCTCTCATTTTTTTCTTTGAGGAAAACTACTCGCAAGCATTTTACTTTTCTTTCCTTTTTGGAGGCACAAGTAATTCGAACTAGGAGTGTGGAGTTTATGCCATTTAATTTATCATTTTTCCACACATTGAGTGCTGTAATGTGGTTTGCATGAGGTTTGTTCCTCAAGGACATTTGTATTGCTATACGTAATCTCCATTTGCAAATTCTCTCACTATTTCAGATACTTTCAGCCATTAAATTTCAGCTTAATTTTCTCTTGTTTTCTTAATTGCCTAGATCCCAAATATTGTGGGTTTTGTCTTGGGGCTACTTTAGATGCTGTTATATGCAATATACAGAAACAACAAAATAGTTATAGAGGAAAACAAACTGCCGAATCAACAGCTGAAAAATATTGCGATCATATCCACTCTGGGGACTGCTAAAGTATTTCCAGTTGATATTCAATCATATGCTAATGGTGAGAGAGTGAACAGTGATGCAAAGGAGCGTCAACAACTAGAGGAGCTTGAGAAAAGCATGGCAACCCAGAGTGACCTTAACCCAGTTGAAAGCCCAGTTTAATTCACATGTACTGTCATAATCTTTTTTTTTTTTTTTGAGAAAGCATGTACTGTCATAATCTAGTTATTTATTAAGTTTATTGTTTAGTGTTCAGGCCAAAAGTACCTTCCATGTTGCATTTCTTGTTTTCCTCTCTCTTTGCTTGCATGCATAACACATGTCGGTATTGTAATAGTACATATATGAATAAAAGAAATTTGTTCATAGTTGTTGATTTTATTCCACATTAACGTGCGATGTCCAATTTTAACTTGAAATTTTATATGTCACTACAAGCAAAAGTTTTATTACCAAAAAAAAAAAAAAATCATTGCGACAACATCTAAGTCATTGCAATAGTTGATGTGAGTTGTTGCAATAAATTTTGAGGTAATAAGTTTGTGCAACAAAAAATTTCATTGCAATAATTACTAGATATTTTTGTTGGGGCAAAAATGAATTGACTCCTTTGCAAATTAATTAATTACCCAAGTTAATTAATTAGTCAAATTACATGCAATAGCATGGTAGCATAAACAAATCACAAAATATCTAAATGTAGAAGAAATTAAATTTGACACAGGCGATTTGTTTACGAATGGGGAAAACCACCAAGGCAAATCCCCACCGGGTGAATTTAAGGTCACCACTCCGGATAATCCACTATTATCAATCACAAGCGGTTACAAGTATAAGGAATCTTACCAAACCCTTTGGCCAATCCCGAAATACCAACCTACAATTGAACCCTTACCCCAATACCCAATTGGACTTGTATTATAGCGGCAATCTCTCCGTTCAATGCATGAATCCCAGTACGTGACTAACTAATGATACACGGATCCCAGTATGTGACTAACTCCACCAACTTGAAGAAGATGTTGGCTACAAAGTTCTTCAGTTTATTAGCAATGAAGATTAGGAAGCTCCTTGGTCATAAAACCCTTGGCGTAAAGGCGCAGTTGTTTCTATAGAGAGAAAGATGAACTAGAACAATTTTTGCCTTCGGTTACAATATGCATGTATTATCACTTTGCATCAACTTGCATCCTTTGTGACAGCCCTTAAAATAATCCTTATATATGTCTAGGGTTGTGAGAAAAGAAACCCTATACAAATACTCAAGGATATGCGTGTAATCAGATTTGAAAAACCTGATTTCGTAATCCTCGACAGATACAGCTTATGTCGAGCTTCTGTCGAGCTTCAATATTAAATCTCAATATAAAGGATTTTGTCGAGACTTCTGTCAAGCTTTAATGAACAACACTTCATTCACTTGTTTCTTGGTTAGACTTGCATGACTTCAATACTTAACTTGAACACTTGTTTCTTGAAGTACTAAACCCATCCTAAATCTACACAATTACAAGTAAAGTGTGTTTTGTCAAAAGATTAGCCAATTACATAAACATCCCTACTAATTTTAATGACAAATTTGATGCAATAATATATATGTTGTTGCAATAAACAATTTATTCTAACGATATATTCGTTGTAATAAATAATTGTTTCATATTTGTCATTGCAATAGATTGTAAAATAATCCATATTTAAAATTTTATTTTCTCAATAATGATATAAATAATATGTATATAATGATTATTATATTGCAGGCCAACAATTTATTGAATTTTTAAAAAGAAATTAACCCATGGTTTCCAATTGGTACCTTATGTGGTGGCATTATTCAGTTCCATACTTTGGTTGTACTACAAGATGCTTAAAAAATACGCTATATTTCTCATCATAATCAACTCATTTAAATGTGTGATGGAGATGATATATATCATCTTGTATATTTGTTAGGACATATGTGTGTTCACTTGTTAAGAACATATGTCACTTGTTTATGTAAATTGGCTAATCCTTTTGACAAAACGCACTCTACTTGTAATTGGGTAGTTCTAGGTGTTTTTAATACTTCAAGAAACAAGATTTCAAGAACAAGTGTTGAAGTCATCAAGTCTGTCCAATAAAAAGCAAGCTGAAGTGCAATTTCATTAAAGCTCGACACCTGCTCGATAACTACCTCGACACCTGCTATCTGTCGAGATTTACAAAATCAGTTTTTCTGATTTGATTTTCTTGGGATCCGTGAATATGTTTTTGGGCCTTCTTTTCTTCTAACCCTAAACATATAAAAGGATTGTTTTAAGAGCCGTCAAGTGGTACACAAGTTGCAAAAGCATTGAGCAATCCTTGTTCAAGCAAATTGTGATCAAAAGACGAAGTTCTTAACCTAGCTCATCTTCCCTCTAGAAGTTGCTGTGTATGTGCACCATAGGGTTTTGTAACCAAGTATCTTCCTGATCTTCATTGTGTATGATGAACTGAAGAACTTTGCAGCCAACCTCTCCTTCTCAAGTTGGTGTTTGAAGTCGCGTACTGGGATCCGCGCATTGGTTAGTCACGTACTTGGGAGCCGTGCATCAAAGGTGGAAATTGTCACTACAGATTAAGTCCAATTGGGTATTGGGGTAAGGGTTCAACTGTAGGTTGGTAAGGTACTTGGGATTCCTTTACTTGTAACCGCTTGATTTGATAATAGTGGAGTTTCGGGAGTGGTGTCCTGAAAATCACCTAGTGGGGTTTTGGCCGTTAGGGTTTTCCTCATTCGTAAACAAACTATCGTGTTATTTATTTTTCCGCTGCATATTTAGTATTTGGTGATTTGTTTGTGCTTCCACGTATTTGCATGCTAAATTGATTAATTAACAACTTGGCTAATTAATTAATTGATTTTATCACAATGAGTCATTCAATTTGTGGCCTATCAAGTGGTATCAGAGCAGGCACACTCTGATTAGGTTTAATATTTGCTGTGTTGATCCATTAACCCCTGTTTGTCATGGATAGAGGACAATCTTTAATCATACCTCCTTTATTTGATGACAATAACTATGCATACTGGAAAGTACGCATGAGAGCTTTCTTGCAGTCTTTAGATGAGAAGGTGTGGCAAGTTGTAGAGATTGGCTGGACTAAGCCAAAAGAAGAACCGGCCGATTGGGATGATGCTAAGATCAAGGCGGCCAACTTCAACAGCAGAGCGCTAAATGCCCTATTTAGCGCAGTCACCAATGAGGAGTTCAAGAAGATATCCTCAACTGAAACTGCTAAGGAGGCTTGGACCATCCTCCAGACAACCTATGAAGGAACAAAGGCTGTCAAAGATTCAAAGTTTCAGAGGCTCACTAAAAGCTTTGAAGAAATTAAGATGGAGGAGGATGAGTCGTTTGATGAGTTCTATGCCAAGCTCAAGGACATAGTGAACTCAGCCTTCAATCTTGGGGAAACCATCCCTGAACCCAAGATTGTAAGGAAGGTGCTCAGATCTCTACCTGAGAGATTTCATGCCAAGATTACGGCAATTGAGGAATCAAAGGATATAGATTAGATTCCTTTGACTGAGCTGGTTGGAAACTTGCAGACCTATGAGATAGGGTTACCTAGGATTGGCAAGTCTAATAAAGGCAAAAGCATGGCCTTGAAGGAGAAGAGCAGTGATACAGATGAGTCTTCTGATGATGAAGATTCCAAGATGAAGTCCTACATTACTCGGCAGTTCAAAAAGTTTATGAAGAATGCCAATGGAAGGAGCTTCGACAAGGACCGCAGGCAGTTCAGTTCTTCTCAGTTTAAAAGCCAAGACAAAGGGAAGAAGGATGCTAAGGAGGGCGGTTAGTATACTGTTCCCGCAGGACCAAAGTGCTTTGGGTGTTATGGGTTCGGACACATGAAACATGAGTGTCCTACATATCTGAAGAGCATTGGGAAAAGCAAGGCCCTTACTGTAACCCTAAGTGACACTAAGCCTGAAGATGATTCCGACAATGAGGATGACGAAATCTTAAATGCCTTCATTGCCACAGTCAATCCTACTGAAGGGATTATTGAAGAAGTGGATGAAGAAGAAGAATTGGTGGAGTCCAAATTTGAGAAGATGGATGATCAAGATGATAACCATTCAGCCTATGAGAAGCTTTACAAGCTCTCTGAAAATCATGAGAAATTATATAGGCTGGCCACCAAGAAGCTCAGTGATGTGGAACTCGATCGTGAAGAGTTGTCCACGAAATTTGATGAGGCGGATCAAACTATTGGAGCACTGAGATTTGAGAACAACTTTTTGGCTGAGAAGACCAAGAAGCTTGAAGCGGAGCTGTTTCAAGTCAGAGCTCAACTGGAGAGGACCTCAAGTGCAAAGCTTGATGAGATACTTAGCAATCAGAAATCTGCTTCGGATCGAACTGGTTTGGGGTATGGTATTTCTTTCTCTAATATTGCTTCTACAAGCAATACTGTTTTTGTTCCTCCTGCTAATAACACTGAAATTGAGAACGTTGATGTTAAAACTAAATTAGCTAGTGAGAACTTAGACAAGGAAAAATCTATCTTAGGGGCACCCCCTAAGCAAGATAAGAATACTGCTAAAAACCCTAGGGCTAAGAAGGCTAACTCTCAAAAGCCTAAACAAAAGAAGCAGCATCTCTGTCATTATTGTGGGGCTACTGGTCACACTCGACCAAATTGCTATAAGTGGTTAGCCACTCAACAGATCAATGGCATGATAGCATCTGGAAGCCAAAATCAGCTTCAATCCTCTCTTGCTCCTCTTGGAGATCTTCTGAAAGCCCTCATGTTCCTTTCGAACTTGAACGGTTTAAATTCTTCCCCCTCACCGCCTGTTCAAGGATTCAATCAAAGGAAAGGTTCTTCCAAGGTGTGGAAGAAAAAGGACTCTAAGTGATTTCATCACTTTCTTCTCCCTTCTTGTTTTTTTCTTGTTTGTTGCATTGCTTGTGTGTTTTTCTTTTCTGCTGAGTCAGTCTAGTTTTTGCTTTGCTTTGATAACATGTTTTTGTTTGTTTATTTTCAGTTTTGCTTATTTTGTTTTTGATATAAAAAAAAAAAAATTGAAAAATACAAAAACAGTGTGTGTTATGTGTACTTTGGTATTTGTGTACCTTAGATGGCCAATGAAACAAAGTTTTCTAAACTTTGTATCACTTGTAGCTTAGATGAGCATCTCTATGCACAACTAAGCAAGTGACCTTTGTGGCTCTTGTTTGTGATGAGTAAGATTAAGTTATCTCTTAAACTTAACACTCATATCACTCTTTTTGACGGGTAGGACTAGAAAATCCTAAGAGAAAGGCATAAATGACCATCTCACCACTGTTGCCCGCCAATCATAGTATGACACCTGTATGCTTCGGCATAGCAAAAGTGCAGTGTCATAGACACCTGTATGCTTCGGCATAGCAAAAGTGCAGTGTCAAAGACATCCGTATGCTTCGGCATAGCAAAAGTGCAATGTCTATGCTTAACATGTTGGGTATTTCTTTTCTCTCTTTTTATGCCCATGCATGATATGCTTAAAAGAAAATATGCAAAGAAAATATAAAACTAAAAGATTAAAAATGCTTTAAACATGATTGCAAGCGTGTTTTCTAGGAGATGTGGGAGTCATAGGATGTACCTTAAAGGTGATAGTCCCCATCAAACCATTATGATTGTGTGTGAGTTAAAGTTATTTACTCATATCTCAGATCGTCAAAACATGTATACACATATGCAATTTTGCGATGTTTTTCACACACAACACGCAATATTCTTTGCTACTCTTGATACATGTGTAGGTACAATGTGATTTGGCCATCACAAGTATTTACATATGCTAATGTATGCTCACTAAACTGTCTTAACTTGTTTTTGAAATATAAAATTGGTTAGACTTGTTTAGTGTGTGTGTGTGTTTCTGAGGATTTATGTGCTTAAAATTTCTTGTTGAGAGATGATTTTGAGAGATTTTTATGTTAAGTGGATCATTGGTTGAGGTGTATGTTGGATTGCATTCATGTCTTTGTTTTTCACTTCTCGAAAAACTGCTTTTCATTGATGGCTCGACACCTCCTCCACACCTGGTCATCTGTCGAGCTTCTCAAGCCTTTTCTAATCGCAATCTCGACACCTGTCTCGACACCTGATGGATCGATTGAGAAAGTCTTTGTCTCCTCGATAGCTTCTCGACACCTTGTCGATCGATCGAGCTTCTTGAATTTGAAATTGGTCTTGCATCTCAATACCTCTCGATACCTGCATCTGTCGAAGGCCAATTCCTCGATGCCTTCCTCGACAGCTTCCTCGATACCTCTCGACACCTCAGCTGTCGAGAATTACTGAGGTGCCTATTTAAGGTCTGATCGTGATTTTCACTCATTTCTCTCGATCTCTCTCGTTCTATCCGAGGCGTTTCATCTCCCAAACGTGTTCTCTCTCACTCAAATCTTCAGATGTTCATCATTTTTGATCTTCCCTTGATTTCCATCACCTGGTATGCTCTTTTTCCCTTCCTTTTTCATGCATTTCATGTTTTGAAACCTAGGTTTTGGGAGTTTTTGAAATTTTTGGGGTTTTTCAAAATTGATGAGTTTTTCTTCAAATTTTGGGTTGGGTTTTCACTTAAATGTTTTCTGTCATACATTGCATTTCATGTGCATTATAATGATAGTTACATGCATTTAGATGTGTGCTCTATGTTTGTGTGCTGTTAGGATTGGATTGGGCTGAGCCCATGATGTTTTTTCCTTTGCATGTCACATGCTCATGCATTCCCATGCATATGTACTTGTTGCTCAACATATTTGACATATTTGAACTGTGTTGGGACTTTTCTGATTGTCTCCCTCTCTATCTCTTTCTCATTCTTTTACGTTAGTAGTGTCTATGGCACCCAAACGTAAATCCACTCCTGCTCGGAACCCTCTGCGTTCTGGAGCTTCCTCTTCTTCTGACTCTGCTCCTCTTAACCTTCGGTTCCGTGATGGAGATGCCGACAAGGCATTTTCGGAGAACTTTTCTCGACGAGGTGTTCATTCGGAACGCCAAGTCATTCTGGCGGACTTCGCCGACACTGACCTTCCCTCTGTCATTCACAGTAGGGGATGGGGGTCACTGTGTGACATCCCGGTCACTTGCCCTCTCGTGCTGATCCAGGAGTTTTACTCCAACATGCACGGGATTGACCGTTCAGTACCTCTCTTTTTCACTTGCGTTCGAGGTACGCTCATTCCTGTTACACCGCAGCTTGTTGCGGATGTACTTAGGGTACCTAGGATCGACTTTCCTGATTACCCTTCTTGTGAGCGTCTGAGGACTATGTCCAAAGATGAGCTCATCTATGCTTTTTGTGAGCGCCCTGCTGATTGGGGTGAGCATCAGTTCACATAATGTAGGCCTTTTGCTAAAGGTCCTAGATTTCTTAACATGGTGATGACATTTGTACTCCATCCACTCTCTCACTACAACTCTATCACAGAGCCTCGTGCTCGATTTTTGTTGTCACTTCTAGAGCATCTTACTATAGATTTTCCTTCTCACTTCATCCTGTCTATTATAGATGTCCATCCAGATTCGGCGTCCCGTGATAAGCTCATCTTTCCTTCCGCTATCACGAGGATTTTACGCCACTTTTCTATCCCCTTTCCTGTGTCCGACCACTTCACTCATATCTGTGCCATAGATGCCGCTACCGTAAAACGTAGTGAGGCTCAGTTTAGGTCGCGACAGACGGATGCCACTCCTCCCTCCCGTTCAGCACCTTCTAGATTTGCTCCATCCAGATCCGCTCCTTCTACATCTGCTCCTTCTTCCTCTACGGGCAATGTATTTCTTGGAGATATTATGGCGCAGCTGCAGCGCATGGACGCTCGCCTCGATACACTCTCCACTGAGTTGTATCAGGTGAATGTTCGTGTTGGTCGTATTGCACGACGGTAGGCGACCATGGGTGGTTTTGCTCCAGAGGCTACTCCTTCACCACCTACTCCAGCAGTTTTAGATTCTGAGGATGATGAGGATGATGATGATGATGATGGGGATGCTAGCTCTACTGATGAGATATCTACATGACACTTCACCCTTTGTCACTCGTGACAAAAAGGGGGAGTAGTTTTGGGTTTATGAGAGTAGTCATCTTAGGGGGAGAGTTAGTATAGGACATGTTGATAGGGGGAGTGTTGATATGTTGAGGGATGTAGTGAGGTTTTGATGTATCTTTTCTTTTCTATTCTTTATAGATACATTGATATTGTATATGAGGTCTTTTGACCAGTTTTACATACATTGTACTTATTCTCTTTATATGTGGATGTATGTTTCCTTCACCTCTCTCTTCATGTGTTGTTTCTTCTCTATCTTTATACACATGTTCTTTATACTTGTATGCAATCTTTTTATTTCTGTTTCACACAAGATGCCTTGATGAGTTTTGTTTAAAGTGTTTCAGAAATACAGGTTGTCAAAGTCTACTTGCCATAAACTCTCTTCTTGCAAAGTTTTTCAAGAGTTTGTGTTAGGATAGATTTTATTGTATTCAACAAGTAAATATGAGTTGAGTGATTTATGACTTCTCTCATATGTTCATTTGTTGTTGTGGTTTTGTCACGGATTGCCAAAAGGGGAGATTGTTAGGACATATGTGTGTTCACTTGTTAAGAACATATGTCACTTGTTTATGTAAATTGGCTAATCCTTTTGACAAAACGCACTCTACTTGTAATTGGGTAGTTCTAGGTGTTTTTAATACTTCAAGAAACAAGGTTTCAAGAACAAGTGTTGAAGTCATTAAGTCTGTCCAAGAAAAAGCAAGCTGAAGTGCAATTTCATTAAAGCTCGACACCTGCTCGATAGTTACCTCGACACCTGCTATCTGTCGAGATTTACAAAATTAGTTTTTCTAATTTGATTTTCTTGGGATCCGTGAATATGTTTTTGGGCCTTCTTTTCTTCTAACCCTAAACATATAAAAGGATTGTTTTAAGAGCCGTCAAGTGGTACACAAGTTGCAAAAGCATTGAGCAATCCCTTGTTCAAGCAAATTGTGATCAAAAGATGAAGTTCTTAACCTAGTTCATCTTCTCTCTAGAAGTTACTGTGTATGTGCACCATAGGGTTTTGTAACCAAGCATCTTCCTGATCTTCATTGTGTATGATGAACTGAAGAACTTTGCAGCCAACCTCTCATTCTCAAGTTGGTGTTTGAAGTCGCGTACTGGGATCCGCGCATTGGTTAGTCACGTACTTGGGAGCCGTGCATCAAAGGTGGAAATTGTCACTACAGATCAAGTCCAATTGAGTATTGGGTAAGGGTTCAACTGTATGTTGGTAAGGTACTTGGGATTCCTTTACTTGTAACCGCTTGATTTGATAATAGTGGAGTTTCGGGAGTGGTGACCTGAAAATCACCCGGTGGGGTTTTTGCCGTTAGGGTTTTCGCCATTCGTAAACAAATCACCGTGTTATTTATTTTTCCACTGCATATTTAGTATTTGGTGATTTGTTTGTGCTTCCACGTATTTGCATGCTAAATTGATTAATTAACAACTTGGCTAATTAATTAACTGATTTTATCACAAGGGGTCATTCAGTTTGTGGCCTATCAATATTACTTATGTGCCAAGGGCTCCCACGGTTAGAATTAAAAGTGTATTAGTTGGGAAACTATATCATATTATTCACCCAATTATATATATATATATATATACTCTAACTTAATTAATGTTGAATTTTGAGTGCAGAACTCAACTCTCAAAGTATTTGTTTCTGTGAACATGGGTTTGTTCTCCTTAATCCTTCATGTCACGCCTTGCAGTGAATGAAAAATTTCGCGTTGAATTTCTGGAATGGATTTGCCCTGCTGTTTTTGTTAGTATTTTCGCAGCACCCTTAAGCATTGTGGTGAGTTAAATAATTAAAAAATTTGAGGTCAAGAGGTCTGGATACTCTCCTTTTTTCAATAATAAAAAAAAAGATAAAAAGAAAATGAAAACTATGCGTAAGAATTTTACCTTTTTTTCCCATTTTTTAGGCACAAGTAATTCAAACTAAGAGTAATATTTTATTGCAATAAAGACATCATTGTAATTATTTGATATCGATTATTTTACTATCTACTTCAATAACAAACATGAAACGAAAATATTATTGCAATAACTTGATATCAATTATTTTACAATCTATTGCAATGATACATATGAAACAATTATTTATTACAACAAATATATCATTGCAATAAATTGTTTACTACAACAACATATATATCATTCCATCAAAGTTGTCATTAAAATATCTAGTGATTATTGCAGTGAAATTTTTTGTTGCACAAACTTATTACCTCAAAAGTTATTGCAACAAATCGCATCAAAGTTATCGAAATTCTAGGATGGATTTGCGTTGTCATTTCTATTAGTGTTTTTGTAGCACCCTTAAGCACTGTGGTGAGTAAAATAAATAAAGCATTTGAACTCAAAAGGTTTGGATACTCTTATTTATTTTATTTTTTTTTAAGGAAAACTACTTGCAAGCATTTTACTTTTCTTTCCTTTTTGTAGGCGCAAGTAATTTGAACTAGTAGTGTGGAGTTTATGCCATTTAATTTATCATTTTTCCTCGGATTGAGTGCCGTAATGTGGTTTGCATATGGTTTATTCCTTTAGGACATTTGTATTGCTGTTAGTAATCTCCATTTGCAAATTCTCTCACTATTTCAGATACTTTCAGCCATTAAATTTTAGCTTAATTTCTTCTTGTTATCTTAATTGTCTAGATCCCATATTGATGGAAATATGCATATGCGCAACGGAAAAATTAAACGGATCTACTTCATTCACAATTGATAACATGTACTAAGTAAGATTCAGAATTTAGGAACTAGAGAGTGTACCTTGACGCAGTGAAATTCAAAACCAAAATTCAGAAGTACTGAGAAGACTTTCAATCTTCACTCCAATTCCACTAACGCCCAAGATGTGTGGTCTCTCAATCAGTTATATGAGTTTGTTCTAGAGAGAATGAGAGAGTGTTTTCTACTCACATACATACCAATTCATGTCATTACAAATTCTGTATGTTTCTCTCTTTATAATAGATTATCTAATTGGGCTAGCCTTTTGGGCATTCCCAATTGGGTTTTAGTATGTGGCTTGGAGTGGGACCAAAAGGGAACAAATAAGACACTAGCTCCAATGGGCTTTGGGCTTTTTTGTCAACTCTTGACAAGTCCAAAGTTACCATTAATTATATTTAATACCACTATATAAATATAATTGAACTCTAGGCCTTATTAATAGATTATATCCCAAGATTTTATTGTACATGCAATCCCTTCATAAAATATTCATAGTAATACAAAGTCATTAATGAAGAATGTCACTTTGTAGATTACTACATCTTAATCCTTGAGTACCTGATTTAATCCTTTAAGTTATTCATCATATATTTATGAAATCCAATTCATAAATATATACTTTAGTAACTATTTACTAAAGTAGTTAGGCCTAACATTTTGAATAACAAACCTATTAAACTTATCTCAAGGGAATATTTTATATCTCCGTTAAGAGACTATGAATTCCATCTTGAGAATATATGTTCCATCAACACTAAATGTAGTTGCCCAACATACTGAGATTTTGAACGTTACTTTAGATCTCACTCATGATATATCAAAGCAACCTACACTTCATGAACATGTCCATTATTCTCTCAGGATTAAGAGTTCATGTAAATATAAGTCGTGAGATTTATTATTCAATTGACAGTCATAAGAAGAATAATAAATCTCAAAGCGGTCCAGTTCAATATGTCTTAACTCTTAAAACATATCAACTAGAAGTCATCACTTCCATGATCAAGACAAATCATCTTAGTTGACATGTTATAGTCTTCACAGATGAAATGCTCAATTTCATCACCGACTACGAACTAAATTATGAGTTTACAAAGAACTTGTGATTTATATCTTCTGTGACTTTTCACATAAATCACATACTATGCATCTCATGGACTATATGATAATGTCTAAATATTCATGTTACCATTATTTCAGATAATAATAAAACAACTTTATTAATTACAATATTAAGTCGTACATCATGTCATACATAATGTCATACATAATATTATACATAGCATCATACAATAGTATTCTAGGGCACTAATCCCAACACATATATCATGGATTTTGTCTTGGGGCTACTTCAGATGCTACTATTTGCAATATACAGAAACAACAAGAAGGTTATAAAGGAAAATAAACTGCCAGTTCAACAGCTGAAAAATATTGTGATCATATCCACTCTAGGGACTGCTGAAGCATTTCCAGTTGATGCTCAATCATATGCTAATGGTGAGAGTATGAACATTGATGCGAAGGAGCAAGAACAACTAGAGGAGCTTGAGAAAAGCTTGGAAACCCAAAGTGACCTCAAACCTTGAAAGCCTAGTTTAATTCATATGTAATGTCATAATCTATTTATTTATTAAGTTTACTATTTAGTGTTCCGGCCAAAGGTGCCTTCCATGTTGCATTTCTTGTTTTCCTCTCTCTTTGTGTGTGTGCATAGCACACGTTGGTAATGTAATAGTACGTATATGTGTTAGGTCACAATCTGAATGACCCCTTGTGATTAACCCTAATTAATTAATTTAGCCAAGTAATTAATTAATCAATTAATCATGCAATTTAATGGAAGCACAAACAAATCACCAATCAACTAAATATGCAGCGGAAAATAAATAACACGGTGATTTGTTTACGAATGGGGAAAACCCTAACGGCAAAAACCCCACCGGGTGATTTTCAGGTCACCACTCCCGAAACTCCACTATTATCAAATCAAGCAGTTACAAGTAAAGGAATCCCAAGTACCTTACCAACCTACAGTTGAACCCTTACCCCAATACCCAATTGGACTTGATCTGTAGTGACAGTCTTCACCTTTGATGCACGGCTCCCAAGTACGTGACTAACCAATGCGCGGATCCAAGTACGCGACTTCAGAACACCAACTGAGGAAGAATGGTTGGCTGCAAAGTTCTTCAGTTCATCCACATGATGAATATCAGGAAGATGCTTGGTTACAAAACCCTATGGTGCAAATACACAGCAACTTCTTGATTGAAGATGAACTAGGTCAAGAACTTCGTCTGTTGATCACAATTTGCTTAAACAGAGATTGCTCAATGATAATGCAACTTGTGTCACCCAAAACGGCTCTTAAAATAATCCTTTTATATGTTTAGGGTTAGAAGAAAAGAAGGCCCAAAAACATATTCACGGATCCCAAGAAAATCAGATTGGAATTCTGACTTTTTAAATCTCGACAGATAGCAGGTGTCGAGGTAGCTATCGAGAGGTGTCGAGCTTTAAAAACTTTGCACTTCAGCTTGCTTTTTCTTGGACAGACTTGATGACTTCAACACTTGACATTGAAACATTGTTTCTTGAAGTATTAAAAACACCTAGAACTACCCAATTACAAGCAGAGTGCGTTTTGTCAAAGGATTAGCCAATTTACATAACTAAGTGACATATGTTCTTAAACAAGTTAAAACATATATGTCCTAACAATCTCCCCCTTTGGCAATCCGTGACAAAACCACAACAAACAAATGAGCATATGAGAGAAGTCATAAATCACTCAACTCATATTCACTTGTTGAATACAATAAAATCTATCCTAACACAAACTCTTGAAAAACTTTGCAAGAAGAAAGCTTATGATAAGTAGACTTTGACAACCTATATTTCTGAAACACTTTAAACAAAACTCATCAAGGCATCTTGTGTGAAACAGAAATAAATAGATTGCATACAAGTATAAAGAACATGTGTATAAAGATAGAAAAGAAACAACACATGAAGAGAGAGGTGAAAGAAACATACATCAACATATATAAGAGAGAAGATAAGTACAATGTATGTAGAAATGGTCAAAGGACCTCATATACAAGACCAATGTATCTAAGAGATAAGAAAAAAATACATATAGCCTCACTACATCCCTCAAAAAAAATGACAACACTCCCCCTATCAAAAATGTCCTATACTAACTCTCCCCCTAAGATGACTACTCTTATAGCCCAAAACTACTCCCCCTTTTTGTCACGAGTGACAAAGGGTAGAGTGTCATGTAGACATCTCATCGGCAGAGCTAGCATCCCCATCATCATCATCATCATCATCCTCAGAATCTGACGCTGCTGGAGTAGATGGTGAAGGAGTAGCCTCTGGAGCAAATCCACCCATGATCGCCTGCCGTCGTGCAATACGACCCACACGAACATTCACCTGATACAACTCAGCAGAGAGTGTATCAAGACGAGTGTCCATGCGCTGCAGCTGCGCCATGATATCACCAAGGGATACATCGCTCGAAGAGGAAGAAGGAGCTGATGTAGATGGAGCTGATCTGGATGGCGCTGAACGGGAGGGAGGAGTGGCACCTGGCTGTCTCGACCTGAACTGCGCCTCACTACGTTTTACGGTAGCGGCATCTATGGCAGATATGTGTGTGAAGTGGTCGGACACAGGAAAGGGAACGGAAAAATGGCGTAGAATCCGCGTGATAGCAGAAGGAAAGATGAGCTTATCACGGGACGCCGAATCAAGATAAACCTCTATGATAGACCGGATGAAGTGAGAAGGGAAGTCTATGGTTATATGCTCAAGTAGAGAAAGCAAAAATCGAGCACGAGGCTCTGTGATAGAGTTATAGTGAGACAGAGGATGGAGAACAAAAGTCATCACCATGTTAATGAATCTAGGACCTTTAGCAAAAGGCCTACATGATGTGAACTGATGCTCACCCCAATCAGCAGGGCGCTCACAAAAAGCAGAAATGAGCTCATCTTTGGACACAGTCCTCAGACGCTCACAAGAGGGGTAATCTGGAAACTCTATCCTAGGTACCCTAAGCACATCCGCAACAAGCTGCAGTGTAACAGGAATGCGCATACCTCGAACGCGAGTGGAAAAATGAGGTACTGAAAGATCAATCCCGTGCATGTTGGAGTAGAACTCCTGTATCAGCACGAGAGGGCAAGTGACCGGGATGTCACACAGTGACCCCCATCCCCTACTGTGAATGACAGAGGGAAGGTCAGTATCGGCGAAGTCCGCCAGAATGACTTGGCGTTCCGAATGAACACCTCGTCGAGAAAAGTTCTCCGAAAATGCCTTATGAGCATCTCCATCACGGAACCGAATGTTAAAGGGAGTAGTATCTGAAGAAGTAGAAGCTCCAGAACGCAGAGGGTTCTGAGCGGGAGTGGATTTACGTTTGGGTGCCATAGACACAACTAACGTAAAAGAATGAGAAAGAGATAGAGAGGGAGACAATCAGAAAAGTACCAACACAGTTCAAATATATCAAATATGTTGAACAAGAAGTACGTATGCATGGGAATGCATGAGCATGTGACATGCAAGAAAAAAAAAACTTCATGGGCTCAGCCCAATCCAATCCTAGCAGCACACAAACATAAACCACACATCTAAATGCATGTAAATATCATTATAATGCAAATGAAATGCAATGTATGACATTTTGAAAGCATCTAAGTACAAACCCAACCCAAAATTTCAATAAAAACTCAACAATTTTGAAAAACCCCAAATTTTTATGAAAAATCCCAAAAACTAGGTTTTCAAAACATGAAATGCATGAAAAAGGAAGAGAATAGAGATCTTACCAAGTGATTTGAGCAAGAAATGAGCAAGATCCAAGTGGGTTGAAGGATTTGAGTGAATGGAGAGTGAAAGGGAGATGAACAGGCACGGAGAGATCGAGAGAAATCGAGTGAGAAATGAAGAAAATCGCGATCTGCACTTAAATAGGCACCTCAGTAATTCTCGACAGCTGAGGTGTCGAGAGGTATCGAGGAAGCTGTCGAGGGAGGTATCGAGGATAAAGCCTTCGACAGATGCAGGTATCGAGAGGTATCGAGATGCAAGGAGAATTTCAGATACGAGAATCTCGATCGATCCACAAGGTATCGAGAAGGTATCGAGGAGACAGAAGAAATCTCGATCGATCCACAAGGTATCGAGACAGGTGTCGAGAAAGAAGACACAAACAGCATAAGTGAATCTCGATCGATCCAACAGGTGTCGAGAATCTATCGAGAAGACAGAAGAAATCTCGATCGATCCATCAAGTGTCGAGGAGGTGTCGAGATTGCGATAAGAAACAACTTGAGAATCTCAACAGATGACCAGGTATCGAGGAGGTGTCGAGGAAGGTGTCGAGCCTGCTGAAGAAGGCAGTTTTTCGAGAAGGGAAAAACACAGACATGAATGCAATCCAACACACATCTCTACCAAGATCCACTCAACATATAAACCTCTCAAAAACATTTCTCAACAAGAAAATAAGCACAAGGATCATGCAAAACACACACACACACTAAACAAGTCTAACCAATTTTATATTTCAAAAACAAGTTATGACAGTTTAGTGAGCATACATTAGCACATGTAAAACCTTTGTGATGGCCAAATCACATTGTACCTGCACATGTATCAAAAGTAGCAAAGAATATTGCGTGTTGTGTGTGAAAAACATCGCAAGATTGCATATGTGTATAGATGTTATGACGATCTGAGATATGAGAAAATAACTTTTAACTCACACACAATCATAACTGTTTGATGGGGACTATCACCTTCAAGGTACATCCTATGACTCCCACATCTCCTAGAAAACACGCTTGCAATCATGTTTAAAGCATTTTTAATCTTTTTGCTTTTTATTTTCTTTGCATATTTTCTTTTATTTTTGCATATCATACATGGGTATATAAAAGAGAGAAAAGAAATACCCAAGATGTTAAGCATTGACATTGCACTTTTGCTATGCCGAAGCATACGGATGTCTTTGACACTGCACTTTTGCTATGCCGAAGCATACAGGTGTCTATGACACTGCACTTTTGCTATGCCGAAGCATACAGGTGTCATTACAATGATTGGCGGGCAACAGTGGTGAGATGGTCATTTATGCCTTTCTCTTAGGATTTTCTAGTCCTACCCGTCAAAAAGAGTGATATGAGTGTTAAGTTTTAAGAGATAACTTAATCTTACTCATCACAAACAAGAGCCACAAAGCTCACTTGCTTAGTTGTGCATAGAGATGCTCATCTAAGCTACAAGAGATACAAAGTTTAGAAAACTTTGTTTCATTGGCCATCCAAGGTACACAAGTACCAAAGTACACAAAACACACACTGTTTTTGTATTTTTCAATTTTTCAATTTTTTTTTATTTTTATATCAAAAACAAAATAAGCAAAACTGAAAATAAACAAACAAAAACATGTTATCAAAGCAAAGCAAAAACTAGACTGACTCAGCAGAAAAGAAAAACACACAAGCAATGCAACAAACAAGAAAAACAAGAAGGGAGAAGAAAGTGATGAAATCACTTGGAGTCCTTTTTCTTCCACTCCTTGGAAGAACCTTTCCTTTGATAGAATCCTTGAACAGGCGGTGAGGGGGAAGAATTTAAACCGTTCAAGTTCGAAAGGAACATGAGGGCTTTCAGAAGATCTCCAAGAGGAGCAAGAGAGGATTGAAGCTGATTTTGGCTTCCAGATGCTGTCATGCCATTGCTCTGTTGAGTGGCTAACCACTTATAGCAATTTGGTCGAGTGTGACCGGCAGCTCCACAATAATGACAGAGATGCTGCTTCTTTTGTTTAGGCTTTTGAGAGTTAGCCTTCTTAGCCCTAGGGTTTTTAGCATCTTTCTTATCTAGCTTAGGGGGTGCTCCTAAGATAGATTTTCCCTTGTCTAAGTTCTCACTAGCTAATTTAGTCTTAACATCAATGTTCTCAATTTCAATGTTATTAGCAGGAGGAACAAAAACAGTATTGCTAGTAGAAGCAGTATTAGAGAAAGAAATACCATACCCCAAACCAGTTCGATCCGAAGCAGGTTTCTGATTGCTAAGCATCTCATCAAGTTTTGCACTTGAAGTCCTCTCCAGTTGAGCTCTAACTTGAAACAGCTCCGCTTCAAGCTTCTTGGTCTTCTCAGCCAAAAAGTTGTTCTCAAATCTCAGTGCTCCAATAGTTTGATTCGCCTCATCAAACTTCGTGGACAGCTCTTCACGATCGAGTTCCACTTCACTGAGCTTCTTGGTGGCCAGCCTATATAATTTCTCATGCTTTTCAGAGAGCTTGTAAAGCTTCTCATAGGCTGAATGGATATCATCTTGATCATCCATCTTCTCAAATTTGGACTCCACCAATTCTTCTTCATCCACTTCTTCAACAATCCCTTCAGTAGGATTGACTGTGGCAGTGAAGGCATTTAAAATTCCGTCATCTTCGTTGTCGGAATCATCTTCAGGCTCAGTGTCACTTAGGGTTACAGCAAGGGCCTTGCTTTTCCCAATGCTCTTCAAATATGTAGGACACTCATGTTTCATGTGTCCGAACCCATGACACCCAAAGCACTTTGGTCCTGCTGGAACAGTATACTGACCGTCCTCCTTAGCATCCTTCTTCCCTTTGTCTTGGCTTTTAAACTGAGAAGAACTGAACTGCCTGCGGTCCTTGTCGAAATTCCTTCCATTGGCATTCTTCATAAACTTTTTGAACTGCCGAGTGATGTAGGACTTCATCTTGGAATCTTCATCATCAGAAGACTCATCTGTATCACTGCTCTTCGCCTTCAAGGCCATGCTTTTGCCTTTGTTGGACTTGCCAATCCTAGATAACCCTATTTCATAGGTCTGCAAGTTTCCAACCAGCTCAGTCAAAGGAATCTTATCTATATCCTTTGATTCCTCAATTGCCGTAATCTTGGCATGAAATCTCTCAGGTAGAGATCTGAGCACCTTCCTTACAATCTTGGGTTCAGGGATGGTTTCCCCAAGATTGAAGGCTGAGTTCACTATGTCCTTGAGCTTGGCATAGAACTCATCAAACGACTCATCCTCCTCCATCTTAATTTCTTCAAAGCTTGTAGTGAGCCTCTGAAGCTTTGAGTCTTTGACAGCCTTTGTGCCTTCATAGGTTGTCTGGAGGATGGTCCAAGCCTCCTTAGCAGTTTCAGTTGAGGATATCTTCTTGAACTCCTCATTGGTGACTGCGCTAAAAAGGGCATTCAGCGCTCTGCTGTTGAAGTTAGCCGCCTTGATCTTAGCATCATCCCAATCGGCCGGTTCTTCTTTTGGCTTAGTCCAGCCAATCTCTACAGCTTGCCACACCTTCTCATCTAAAGACTGCAAGAAAGCTCTCATGCGTACTTTCCAGTATGCATAGTTAGTGCCATCAAATAAAGGAGGTATGATTAAAGATTGTCCTCTATCCATGACAAACAGGGGTCAATGGATCAACACAGCAAAGATTAAACCCTAATCAGAGTGTGCCTGCTCTGATACCACTTGTTAGGTCACAATCTGAATGACCCCTTGTGATTAACCCTAATTAATTAATTTAGCCAAGTAATTAATTAATCAATTAATCATGCAATTTAATGGAAGCACAAACAAATCACCAATCAACTAAATATGCAGCGGAAAATAAATAACACGGTGATTTGTTTACGAATGGGGAAAACCCTAACGGCAAAAATCCCACCGGGTGATTTTCAGGTCACCACTCCCGAAACTCCACTATTATCAAATCAAGCGGTTACAAGTAAAGGAATCCCAAGTACCTTACCAACCTACAGTTGAACCCTTACCCCAATACCCAATTGGACTTGATCTGTAGTGACAGTCTCCACCTTTGATGCACGGCTCCCAAGTACGTGACTAACCAATGCGTGGATCCAAGTACGCGACTTCAGAACACCAACTGAGGAAGAATGGTTGGCTGCAAAGTTCTTCAGTTCATCCACATGATGAATAGCAGGAAGATGCTTGGTTACAAAACCCTATGGTGCAAATACACAGCAACTTCTTGATGGAAGATGAACTAGGTCAAGAACCTCGTCTGTTGATCACAATTTGCTTAAACAGAGATTGCTCAATGATAATGCAACTTGTGTCACCCAAAACGGCTCTTAAAATAATCCTTTTATATGTTTAGGGTTAGAAGAAAAGAAGGCCCAAAAACATATTCACGGATCCCAAGAAAATCAGATTGGAATTCTGACTTTTTAAATCTCGACAGATAGCAGGTGTCGAGGTAGCTATCGAGAGGTGTCGAGCTTTAAAAACTTTGCACTTCAGCTTGCTTTTTCTTGGACAGACTTGATGACTTCAACACTTGACCTTGAAACATTGTTTCTTGAAGTATTAAAAACACCTAGAACTACCCAATTACAAGCAGAGTGCGTTTTGTCAAAGGATTAGCCAATTTACATAACTAAGTGACATATGTTCTTAAACAAGTTAAAACATATATGTCCTAACAATATGAATCAAAGAAATTTTTTCATCATTGTTGATCTTATTCCACGTTAAGGTGTGTAGATACCGCATTTTGTATCCCTTACGACTTAGGCCCCCATTCCCCAATGATGCTAAAATTCTAAGGCCCAACGTTGGTTTCAGGCCTAATCAGATTCTAAATTGGTTTAAGAAATATTATAATGGAAAATATAATTTTTTATGAGCAAATAAATCTATTTTTGTAAAATAAAGGCCAAGGAAGCCCTCGGCTTGTGTACACATACACTCGTATGCATATGTAGCTTTGATGAATGCGTACGTGGGCACACACCTATGTATGCAGCTAGGGTTCCAGAGAGCTTTGAAAGGAAATTTTTTTGCATTAAAGCTAAGGTTTGGAATGAATCCCACATCGTCTGAGAGCCATTCCAAACCTCGATTTTTCAACTATATAAAGCCTTACATGGTATATTTCAAAAAGAAAGAGAAAATACTAAGGGAAAACACAAGATTCACTAGAAATAGTGAATCAAAGCGGGAGTTTTTCACAAAACATCTTCAAGTCAATATTTTCTGATTGAAGCCTTTTCTGGCCTTGATCTTTGAGTTTTAAGATTACTAATCACTTCCTTGTTTGATTGTGAATAGATTTGACTGAGGGAAAACGTCAAAATCAAGCCTAGGAGCTTTTATTTTAAGGCTCATTCTAAGCTTTTCTTTTCTTTTCTTCATTTTAATTCTATTTTAATCTATTTTCTTGCTTTGTTTATATCTTAATATGCTTGTTTAGCCTAGGGTTTAGTAGTTTCTATGTTTTAAAGCATGTTAGATTGTTAGTTTCTTTAAATTTTGTTCCTGCTCTATTTTCTGTCTTAAGTTTCTATGTTAGGGTTCTTGGGGCATGTTTGTGCACACATAATTCTGTATGCGCATGTAGGCTTGATGAATGCGTACGCATATAGCTAGCATGCATATGCAGGCTTATGTATGCGCACACATACTTCAGCCTAGAAACCCTAATCCAAAGTTTTTCTGCTTCAATTCCTTGTTTCTTTTACGTCATACGCCTCTGTTTTGTCTTATTTTTATGTTCTTGAGTTGTTGTTTCTCTGTTTATTTGTTTGTTTGTCCGTAACATGATTAGATTAGGGTTTTCTTATGTTTTCTTTATTTTACCATGAACATGCATATGATATGTCCATTCATTGATGCATAGGTGCTGTGATGCAATAAGGTAAGTAAGGTAAGCCATGCATTCACATGAGTATGCATTTGTTTGTTATAGAAACTTTATCTTCTTTTGATGGATATGTATATGCAAGGTTCCATGCCATGATTTGAATAGGATAATATGTTTGATTGCTGCGATGTTTGGTTTTTGCCATGATTTATTTGCCATCTTGGATGTAATGAGATAGGAATTTGCCAGGGTTTATATGATATAATGCCATGGTAAATGCATGTTAGGGTTTCAGGATGATTAATGCCATGTTGTATGCTTAGATGTATGCTAGTGTGTGTGAGTTAGACTGACAATGTTGGATATGCCTTTAATAGGATTAAGATGTAAGACACAATGACTGGAAGTCGACCCATTGGTCGGGCAGTTTTGGGTGCCTAACACCTTCCAAAAACAGTACCTAAACTTCGAACCCATACTCTAGTAGTAAGACAGTCCTTCCACGTAAGGGTGCTATTAAATGGTTCCTAGACCTAATCTAGGTGGCGACTCCAATCTTTTCTCCACCCTGATCCACTCAGCTGAGGCTTACTCACCCCTTTTTCCTAAAGGAGGAGGCCACTGCGTTCATTGTGGTGACTTCATTGGGGATAGATATTTTGATTCCAATGTGTCATATTTCTTAATTTTAATAAAGGCTTGTTCAATACTTGTTTGCACACACACTTCACTTGGTTCTTTTGTCCCTTTTACCCCGGTTGGTGATGCGTGGGAAGATAAGTACGCTCCATTCGAGCCAAAGTCTTTCGAAGTTCATCCCACCAAATCACAATCTATGCCATTGCCTATGATAGGCTTTGAGTACGTTAACGATTTGTCACCAATCCACAAAGGTCCACTTAGGCCCTTGGTTGGAATCATGACTCATCTAGTTGTAAGTGACCTACTGATCTATACTTTTAGCTTTAAAGAGCCTACCTACACTTAGAGAGATCCTAGATCTTGTCAAAAAGAGGGTACTCTTTATATTTCTTGTTTATTCAACCATATATTTTGTGTTAACCTAATTCTAAAGGACAAATAAAGATAAAAGATGTAAAATTAAAGGATGACCCAAAAGTTATGGTATACCCTAAGATATTTGGGAAGAAAGAAAAGAAGTTCTCACATATAAGAGGTTTATCCCAAAGTCCAAAGGTTTATCTTAACTTGAAAGGTTCATAAGACCATAGCCTAATTGCTATTGTAAGCCCAAATCAAAAGGCCATTTGAAAAAGAGGACCTTGGGCTTAAGGTAACAAGTATGCTATGGACTTAGCATCCAACATCCTACAAGTCAAAATGAAATTCCCTAATCTTGGGCCTCATTGTATGCGAAGGCCGAAAATGATGGGAACCTCATGGACTTTGAGGGGAATGCTACAATGTATTTTGGCTAGATGGCTACTTCCAAAAAAATGATGATAATAAAATGAAAAAAGAAGAGTCCAAAGGTGATGAATACATTGTAGGCCCATATTTGAGACAAAGGGTTGAAAATCTCTAAGTAGATTCTAATGAAAGCTCACAAGAGTAAGATGAGAGCATTATTGTAAATGGACTAAAGCCCAAATGAAACAGGGGGCAAAGTTCATGAGAGGAAAGGGAGTGATTTTGTAATTAGGATTTTGTTAGGACATATGTGATTCAATGTTAGGAACATATGTCAATATTTTATGTGATTGGCTAATCCTTTGACAAAACGCATTTTACTTGTAATTGGGTAGATCTAGGATGTGTTTAATGTTTCAAGAAACAAGGTTTCAAGTTCAAGTGTTAAAGCCATGCAAGTCTTTCCAAGAATCAAGTAATGAAGTGCTGGATTTTAAATCTCAAAGGCTAGCTTGACAGGTAGCATCTATCGATGTTTAAAAAGCTGTGAAGCTTGAAGCCTGACAGCTAGCTCGATAGATACCCTATCTGTCGAGATTTATGAAACTCAGTTTTTTAGAGTTGATTTTCATCCAATCCGTGAGTATATGTTTAGGCTTTCTTTTCTCACAACCTTAAACATATATAAGGATTGTTTTAAGGGCCGTCTTTGCTGATGCAATTTAATGCAAAAGTTTTTCACAGAGCATATTGCAAACTAGAGACATATGCCCTAGTTTATATTTCTCTTGAAGAAGCTGCTGTGTTTGTACACCTTAGGGTTTTGTGACCAAGGAGCTTCTTGATCTTCATCATGTGATGAAATAAAGAACTTTGCAGCCAACATCTTTCTCAAGTTGGTGATTAAGTCTGTACTGGGATCCACGCAATTGGTTAGTCACATACTGGGAGTCGTGCATTGAAAATGAGAGATTGTCACTACAGAACAAGTCCAATTAGGTATTGAGGTAAGGGTTCAACTGTAGGTTGGTATAAGTTACTGGGATTCCTTTACTTGTAACTGCTTGTTTTGACAATAGTGGATTCTCGAGAGTGGTGACCTTAAAATCACCCGGTGGGGGTTTTTGCCGTGTAGGTTTTCCCCATTCATAAACAAATTACCATGTCAATTTATTTTCTGCTGCATACTTAGTTTAATTGGTGATTTGTTTATGCTACCACGCATCTTGCATGTTAATTTGATTAATTAATGAATTAATTCATCACAAGGGGTCAATACATTTTTGGCCTATCAAATGGTATCAGAGTAGGCACACTCTGATTAGGGTTAATCTTTGTTGTGTGATCCATTGACCCCTGTTTGTCATGAATAGAGGAAAGTATCTTATTATACCTCATTTATTTGATGGCACTAACTATGCATACTGGAAAGTACGCATGAGAGCTTTCTTGCAGTCTTTAGATGAGAAAGTGTGGCAAGCTTTGGAGATAGGCTGGACTAAGCCTACGGAAGCGCTGACTGACTGGGATGATGCTAAGATCAAGGCGGCAAACTTTAACAGCAAGGCACTGAATGCTTTATTCGGTGTAGTCACTGATGCGAAATTCAAGAAGATATCCTCCTCTAAAACTATTAAGGAAGCATGGACCATTCTCCAGACAACCTATGAAGGAACCAAGGCTGTCAAGGATTCAAAACTTCAGAGGCTCATTATAAGATTTGAAGAGATCAAGAGGGAGGAGGATGAGTCGTTTAATGAGTTCTATGCCAAGCTCAAAGACATAGTGAACTCAACCTTTAAAATTGGGGAAACCATTCTTGAACCCAAGATTATGAGAGAGGTGCTCAAATCTCCACCCGAGAGATTCCATGCCAAGATCACTGCCATTGTGGAATCAAAGGACATCATCAAAATTCCTTTGACTGAGTTGGTTGGAAATCTGCAGACCTATGAGTTAGGTTTGACAAGGATAGGGAAATCAAGCAAGAGCAAGAGCATGGCTTTGAAAGCCAAGAGTAGTGACACTGATGAGTCTTCAGATGACGAAGATTCTAAGATGAAATCCTATATCATGAGGCAGTTCAAGAAGTTTATGAAGAATGCCAACGTGAACGGATTTGATAAGGACCAAAAGCAATCCAATTCTTCACAATTCAAGAGTTAAGACAAAGGGAAGAAGGATGCTAGGGATGACGGTCAATCCACTGTTCCCTTAAGACCTAAGTGCTTTGGGTGTCAAGGTTTCGATCATATGAAACAAGAGTGCCCCATTTGTCTCAAGACCATCGAAAAAAGCAAGGCACTTGCTGCTACCTTGAGCGACACTGAGCCTGAGTTTGACTCCGATAATGAGGATGATGGAATCCTAAATGTCTTCACTGCCACTGTAAATTCTACTGAGGGGATTGTTGAAGATGTGGATGAAGAAGAGGAATTGGTGGAGTCTAAGTTTGAAAAGATGGATGAATAAGATGACATCCACACAGCCTATGCAAAGTTATACAAGGTCTCCGAAAAGCATGAGAAGTTGTATAGGTTGGCCACCAAGAAGCTTAGTGATATGGAGCTTGAGCGAGAAGAAATCTCTACAAAGTTTGATGAAGCCAATCAGACTATTAGAGCACTGAGATTTGAGAGTAATTTCTTGGTTGAGAAGACCAAGAAGATTAAGGCAGAACTGTTCCAAGTCAGAGCTCAGCTGGAAAGGACGTCAAGTGCTAAGCTCGATAAGATGCTCAGTCTTCAGAAATCGGATTTCGATCGAACTGGTTTAGGGTATGATTTCTCTTCTCCTAGTATTGCTTTTGCTAGTACTACTGTTTTTGTTCCTCTTATTAATAATATTGAGATTGAGAACAATGATGTTAAAAATGAATTAGCTAGTGAGAACATAGACAAGGGTAAATCTATCTTAGGAGCACCCTCTAAGCTTGATAAGAAAGAGATTAAGAACCCTAGGGCTAAGAAGGGAAACTCTCAAAATCCAAAACAGAAAAAGCAGCATTTCTGTCATCACTGTGGAGTAGCAGGACATACTCAACCAAATTGCTATAAGTGGCTAGCCACTCAATAGAACAACAACATGATCGCATCGGGAAATCAGAATCAGCTTCCATCCTCTTTTGCTCCTCTTGGAGATCTTCTCAAAGCCTTCATGTTCCTTTCAAACTTGAACGGTTTTAACTCTTCCCCCTCACCACTGATCAAGGGTTTGCTAAACGGAAAAGTTCTTCCAAGGTGTGGAAGGAAAAGGGCTCTAAGTGATTCTATCACATTTTCTCTCTTTCTCTCCTTCGTGTTTTTTTTTTTTTTTTTTTTTTTTGCATTACTTGTGTGTTTTGCTTTCATGTTTTAAGTCAGTCTAGTTTTATGCATTACTTTGTCTTGTTTAACACGTTTTTGTTTGGTTACTTTTCAGTTTGTTTTATTTTGTTTTTCATATAAAAAAAAATTGAAAAATTGAAAAATACAAAAACAGTGTGTGTTTGTGTACATTGGTACTTGTGTACCTTGGATGGCCATTGAAATAAACTTTTCTAAATTTTGTATCTTTTGTAGCTTAGATGAACATCTCTATGCACAACTAAGCAAGTGAGCTTTGTGGCTCATGTTTGTGATGAGTAAGGTTAAGTGATCTCTTGTACTTAACACTCGTGTCACTCTTTTTGATGGGAAGGACTGGAAAATCCCAAGAGAAAGGCATAAATAACCATCTTATCACTGTTGCCCGCCAATCATGAAATGACATTTGTATGCTTCGGCATAGCAAAAGTGCAATGTCAAAAGCTTAACATAATTGGGTATTTCTTTTCTCTCTTTTATATGCCCATGCATGGTTTGCTTAAAAGAAAAATATGCAAAGAAAAATAAAAGCAAAAAGATCAAAATGCTTTATATATGATTGCAAGCGTGTATTCTAGGAGATGTGGGAGTTATAGTATGTACCTCGAAGGTGATAGTCCCCATCAAACAGTTATGATTGTGTGTGAGTTAAAGTGATTTTCTCGTATCTCAAATTGTCATAACATGTAGACTCTTATGCAATCTTGCGATGTTTTTCACACACAACATGCAATATTCTTTGCTAATTTTGATACATGTGCAGGTACAATGTGATTTGGCCATCACAAGGAATACATGTGTTAATGTATGCTCACTAAATTGTCTTAACTTGTTTTTGAAATATAAAATTGGTTAGACTTGTTTAGTGTGTGTGTGTGTGTGTTTTGAGATCTATGAGCTTAACATTTTTATTGTTGAGAGATGATTTTGAGAGCTTAAAATGTTGGTTGGATTTTTGGTTGAGTAGCATACTTGATTGCATTCATATTTGTGTTTTTCTCTTCCTTGAAAAATTGTTTTTAAGCAATCTCAACAGTTGCTGGACGCCTCTCGACAGCTAACTATCTATTGAGACTCTTTAGTTGCTTTTAATCGCATTCTCGATACCTCTCGATAGCTACTTTGATCCATCGAGAAACCTTCTGGTTGCTTGATAGATTCTTGACAGCTTCCTCGATCCATCGAGATTCCTGTGTTGTGGACACCTCTCGATAGATACTGGATAGCTCTTCGACAGCTAAAAAGCACCTTTTTTAATGCTCGACACCTCTAGACACATCTCGATCTGTCGCGATTTATGTTGTTTCTATATATACGATCCTCGCAAATTCTTTTCACTTCTCCTCGATCTCTCTTGACAATATCAGTCTTCTCAACTTCCCAAACTTCTCTCTTTCACTCAAATTCACTTTCCTACTCAATTTTTGGTCTTTAGATCTGCTTCTCTCTCTGGTATGACTCTTTTTCATTCCTTAATCATGCATTTTCATATTTTTTGACCTAAAATTTGAGGTTTTTGGAAAATGTTTGGGATTTTTCAAATTGTTGAGGTTGTTGAAATACTTTTGGGTTGGGTTTGTGTTCAAATGATGTTAAATCATCATA
Organism: Quercus ilex subsp. ballota; assembly: GCA_032727855.1. Classification (NCBI taxonomy): domain Eukaryota; kingdom Viridiplantae; phylum Streptophyta; class Magnoliopsida; order Fagales; family Fagaceae; genus Quercus; species Quercus ilex. Next base: position 50,357,300 of record CM064910.1, read on the forward strand.
CATTGCATTTCATGCGCATTTTAACTATATTGTCATGCATTTTAGATGTGTGCTATATATGTTGTCTTGTTGTATGCTGGTAGGTCTGGATTGGGCTGAGCTCGTGATGCATTTAACTTTGCACATCATATGCTCATGCATTTTCATGCATACGTACGTTCATTTTCTTATATTCTTATATACTATTGTGTTGGTACTTTTCTGATTGTCTCTCTCTTTCTCGCCCTCTCTCTCTCTTTCTTTCTTGCGTTAGTATGCTTCTATGGTACCTAAATGTAAATCTACTTCGTCCCCCTCTGCATTCTGGAGCATCTTCTTCCTCTGACCTTACACCATCCTCTGTATGGTTTCGTGATTAGAACGCCCGTGAGGACTTCTCTGAGAAATTTTGTAGATGAGGCATTCATTTGGAATGCCACGTCGTTTTGTCAGACTTTTCTGACACTGATCTACCCACTGTCATTTACCGTAAGGGTTAGGAGTCACTTTGTGGCATCCTGGTCACTTGTCTTTTCGTGATCATACAAGAGTTTACTCCAATATGCATGGAATCGATACTTTAGTACCTCATTTCTTCTCTCGTGTTTGAGGTACGCGCATTGTAGTTACTCTAGAGATTGTCTCCGAGGTACTACACATCCTTAGGGTAGCGCATCCAAACTACCCTGGCTGTGAACGTCTGCGGATTGTGTCCAAAGACGAACTCTTGTCTCGCTTTTGTGAGACACCTTCATCTTGGGGTGACCGTCAAAACACCTATTGCTTGGGCTTTGCAAAAGGTCCGAGGTTCCTTAACATGGTGATGACATTCGTTCTTCATCCTTTGTCTTACTATAACTCTATTATAGAGCCTCGTGCTTGATTTTTGTTATCTCTCTTAGAGGATATCTCTATTGACTTTCCTTCTCACTTCATCCTATCCCTCATAGATGTTTATAAGGATATGGCGACTCGTGATAAGCTTATTTTTCCTTCGGCTATCTCGTGGATTCTTCTCCTTTTTTTTGTTCCCTTTCCCGTTTCTCCTCATTTTTCCGTGATGGGTGCCATAGACATTGCTACTGTTCTACGGAGTGAGGCATAGCTCAGACCACGGCGGCCCGAGACACAGATGGCAGCTCCTCCCACTTCTTTTGCTCCTTCCATATCCGTCACCTTCTTCCTCAGTGGGTGGTGTGACCTTTGAGGCGGTCATGGCGCAGTTACAGCGCATGGATACTCGCCTTGACACACTCAGTGATGAGTTGTGTTAGCTGAACACCCGAGTCGGCCATAATGCCAGACGGCAGGCTCGCCTTGGTGGCTTCGTGGCATCTCCCTCTCCTTCTCCTGAGGCATCCGAGGACGATGATGATGACTCCGACGATGATGATGATGAGGATGAGGCTGCTAGCTCACCCAGTGATGACGAGATGTCTACTTGATATACTTACCATTTGTCGCTTGTGACAAAAATAGGGAGTAGTTTTGATATGAAAGTAGTCATACTCATAGGGGGAGGGTTAGTATAGGAGATTTTTGTTAGGGGGAGTGTTCATATTCTTTGAGGAATGTAGTGAGGATTCTTGTATCTTTTCTTTTCTTTCTAGTTTAAATACATTATCTCTTGTACATTGGTCTTGTGACCATTTGACATACATTGTACTTATATTTGGTTTATATATGATGTATGTTGTTCCCCTATCTCTCCATGTGTTGTTTCTTTTCTTTCTTTATATACATGTTTCTTATATCTTGTATGCAATCTTATATTTCTGTTTCACACTAAAATGCCTTGATGAGTTTTGTTTAAAGTGTTTCAAAAATATAGGTTGTCAAAGTCTTCTTGCCATAAATTCTCTTCTTGCAAAGTTTTTCAAGAGTTTGTGTTAGGATAGATTTTATTGTATTCAACAAGTGAATATGAGTTGAGTGATTTATGACTTCTCTTATATGTTCATTTGCTTGTTGTGGTTTTGTCACAGATTGCCAAAGGGGGAGATTGTTAGGACATATGTTATTCAATATTAGGAACATATGTCAATATTTTATGTGATTGGCTAATCTTTTGACAAAACACACTTTACTTGTAATTGGGTAGATCTAGGATGTGTTTAATGCTTCAAGAAACAAAGTTTCAAGTTCAAGTGTTAATGCCATGCAAATCTGTCCAAGAATCAAGTAATGAAGTGTTGGATTTTAAATCTCGACAGCTAGCTCGACAGCTAGCATCTATTGAGGTTTAAAAAGCTGTGAAGCCTGAAGCCTGATTAGATACCTTATTTGTCGAGATTTATGGAACTCAGTTTTTCAGAGCTAATTTTCATCCAATCCATGAGTATGTGTTTAGGCTTTCTTTTCTCACAACCCTAAACATATATACGGATTGTTTTAAGGGTCATCTTAGCTGATGCAACTTAATGCAAAAGTTTTTTACAAAGCGTATTGCAAACCAGAGACATATGCCCTAGTTCATCTTTCTCTTAAAGAAGCTGCTGTGTTTGTACACCTTAGGGTTTGTGACCAAGAGGCTTCTTGATCTTCATCGTGTGATGAATTGAAGAACTTTGTAGCTAACATCTTTCTCAAGTTGGTGATTAACTCGTGTACTGGGATTCGCGCAATTGGTTAGTCATATACTGGGAGCCGTACATTGAAAAGGAGAGATTGTCACTACAGAATAAGTCCAATTGGGTATTAGGATAAGGGTTCAACTGTAGGTTGGTATAAGGTACTGAGATTCCTTTACTTATAACCGCTTGTTTTGATAATAGTGGATTCTTAGGAGTGGTGACCTTAAAATCACCCAGTGGGGTTTTTGCCGTGTAGGTTTTCCCCATTCATAAACAAATCACCATGTCAATTTATTTTCCACTGCATACTTAGTTTAATTGGTGATTTGTTTGTGTTACCATGCATCTTGCATGTTAATTTGATTAATTAATAAACTTGGCTATTTAATCAATTAATTCATCACAAGGGGTTAATACAATTTTGGCCTATCAAATTTCATTAAAATGAACTTAAAGACTTTTCTAAAGAACATCTAATAAAAGGGCTTTTAATTGGGACATGGACTTAATAAAATGGGACTTCTTTTCAGGCACCATTGCACCACCAAGATCAAGAAAGTACATCCCCACTCCCATTTTGGTCCGAGAAAGACACGGAAGACGTTTGATTAAGATTGAGGACATATATTAAGAAGAGGTATTTCAAGGAGAGTCATCTCAAATGACAATAGCCGCTCCAATTAACAATCATACCACATAAAAGTTATTCAAGACAATAGAAGAGCAAAGTGATGTTCTCAAGAAGATGGAGGGGGACGTGTTTTCCATCACCGATGAAGAACCAAGAAATCCTTCTACCTTCATCATGTCGGTGGTAGGACACCTCAGTAATTGGACTTAGGTTGGGTTCTCTAACAATGTGGGAAAGAAATTTTGTCATGCAAGCTTTAATGTACTTTTCAACATTTTTAATAAGATGAATTCTGATTCGGCTTATTTTGATGTGTCCCATAATATTGATATTCTGCACTTAAATGTTTCTAATGAATTTGAAAATGAAATTAATAAACAATTGGAAAAGAAAATTGAACCTATGGAAACAACTTTTGAAACTCTTAATTTGGGCAATGATGAGAATCCACGCTTAATTAAAATTGGCTCAACCTTAGATAAAAAAGAAAGAAAAGATCTCAAAGTGCTTCTCATAGAATTTCAAGAAGTGTTTGCATGAAGATATGCTTGGTATTGATCCCAAGAAAACTCAATGCCACATTAATACCCTTGCTCACATGGTACCTGTTAAGCAAAAGTTGAGGCGTATGAGAACCAAATGGCTTCTAAAGACCAAAGAAGAGGTTACTAAGCAATTGAAAGTAAGGTTCATCAAACTTGTGCACCAAGCTGAGTGGATAGCCAATGTTGTTACCATACCTAAGAAGGATGGAAAAGTAAGAATTTGTGTGGATTTTAGGGATTTAAACAGAGCTTGCCCTAAAGATGATTTCCCTATCCCTCACATAGACGTCCTAGTGGATAACATGACAAGTAGTGCCTTGATGTCTTTCATGAATGGTTTCTCCAGATATAACCAAATCAAGATGGCTTCTAAGGATATGACTAAGACTACTAATAGGCCAAGAATGTATTGACCCCTTAGATAAATTAACCAATTAATTAGCCAGGTGAATTAATTAAGTCAATTAACATGCAATACGTGTGGTAGCACAAACAAATCACCAAATAACTAAATGCTGCAGAAATTAAATTAGACATGGGTGATTTGTTTACGAATGGGGAAAACCATTGAGGCAAAACCCCACCGGGTGAATTTAAGGTCACCACTATCGAGAATCCACTATTATCAAAACAAGCAGTTACAAGTAAAGGAATCTCAGTACCTTATACTAACCTACAGTTGAATCCTTACCCCAATACACAATTGGACTTATAATGTAGTAATAATCTCTCTTTTCAATGCACGGCTCCAAGTACGTGACTAATTAATCGATGCACGTATCCCAGTACGTGACTAACACACTAACTTGAGAAAGATGTTGGTTGCAAAGTTCTTCAGTTCATCCACACGATAAAGATCTAGAAGCTCCTTGGTTACAAAACCCTTGGTGCATAAACGCAGCAGCTTCTATGAGAGAAAGATGAACTAGGGCAATTTTTGTTTGTGGTCATAATATGAGTGCAACAACAATTGCAACAACCTCTGCATCAACTAAGACGGCCCTTAAAATAATCCTTATATATGTCTAGGGTTGTAAGAAAAGAAACCCTACACAAATACACATGGATATACATGAAATTATATTTGGAAATCTGAATTTCGTAATTCCTAATAGATACAGTTGTCGAGCTTCAAATATTAAATCTCGATAGATACATCTATCGAGCTATCTGTTGAGCTTTGTGACAACACTTCTTCACTTAATTGTTGGATAGATTTGCATTGCTTCAATACTTGGACTTGAACTCTTGTTTCTTAAAGTATTAAACACATCCTAGATCTACCCAATTACAAGTAAAGTGTGTTTTGTCAAATGATTAGCCAATTCTATATGACATATGTTCTTAACATGTTCCACATATGTCCTAACAACTACCTTCACCATGGAATGGGGGATCTACTGCTGCACAGTATTGCTAATTAGGCTCAAGAATGGCCACAGCTTTGCTACATGGCATTATGCACAATGAGGTAGAGGTATATGTTGATGACATAATCATAAAATCCAAGGATAGAGAGGGGTCACATCATTAACTTGAGGAAGTTCTTTGAGAGGATCAAAGAGTATAGACTAAGATTGAATCCGCAAAAATGCACCTTTGGGGTAACTGCTGGGAAATTGTTAGGCTTTTTACTAAGTGATAGGGGGATCGAGGTTGACCACCAAAGATCAAAGCCATATTAGAGATGCCTCCACTTAAGAGGGAGAAGGAGATAAAGGGATTCTTAGGTCGATTACAATAAATCAACCGATTCATTGCCAAACTTACCTTTACTTGTGAGCCCATTTCAAGCTTCTATAGAAGAATGAATCCTATGTATGGAATGATGAATGTTAAAAAGCTTTTAAGCTCATTAAGGAATGTCTCCTCCATCCACCTATCTTGGTATGCTCAAAGCATGGAAAGCCATTACTCCTATGCCTTTCTATCATAAGGAGATGTAGTTGGAAGTATGCTTGCATAATAAGACGATGATAAGAATGAGAAAGCCATGTACTATTTAAGCAAAAGATTCCATGATTATAAGACTAGATACACGCCCATATAAAAATCATGCTTTGCTCTCATATCGGCCGTGCAAAAAATGAGACACATCATCTTATCTTTCCAGATTTGGATTGTAGCCAGAATGGACCGTTTGAAGTATCTATTTGAGAAACCCACTTTGAGCTGAAGACTATCAAGATGGTTGATCCTGTTAGCAGAATTTGATTTCAAGTATGTGGCAAGGAAGACTATCAAAGGGAGCATTGTGTTAAATTTTTGTGCTTAGAACCCCGTAGAAGGAGAAGATGGTAGGAAGGACTTCCTAGACGAGGAAATTTTGGACATTGAACTAGGGACATGAAAAATGTACTTTGAAGGAACCATGAACCAATATGGGAATGGAATAAAAGTACTCTTGATCACGCCCAATGGATCTCACATAACTTTGGCAGTCAAGTTAAACTTTGAGGTAACTAATAACATGTCAGAATATGAAGCTTGTATCGCCAGAATGGAAACTCTCTGAGAATTAGGGGTAAAATAGGTAGAGGTATTTGGAGATTTGACCTTGGTTATAGCTCAAGCCCAAAGATTGTAGATGGTGAAGGAAGAATACTTAAAGCCTTATTAGTAATATTTAGAGGATTTGACCAAAACCTTTGATTAGATTGAGTACACGATCATCCTTAGAGCTCAGAATTAGTTTGTAAATGCCTTGGCTACTTTCACCTCCATGGTTGAAATACCGAAGGGAGTATGGACATGGTCCTTAAAGATTGAACAGAGTTATGGATTGGTACACAAGGGGAAGGGTGAGTCTTCAGTCATGGCTATAGAAGAAGAAGGGTTCCTTGGTATTATGACATTATGAAATTCTTGGAATTAGGAGTGTATCCTGATGGTGCTGATAAGAGGGAACCTCGTTTGATTAGGATGATAGCTATGTAATATATCCTATGTGGAGGATAGCTTTATGGGAGATCTTATGATGGTATACACCTTCTTTGCTTGAAGAAGGAAGAAGCTGAAAAGGTCATGAGAGAAGTTCATCAAGGGATTTGTGGTCCTCACATGAATGGGAGTGTTAGGGTCATACTTTATTGTAATTGGCTAATCCTTTGATAAAATGCACTTTACTTGTAATTGGGTAGATCTAAGGTGGGTTTAATACTTCAAGAAAAATGTTGTTTAAGTCAAGTATTAAAGACATGAAGATTAGACCAAGAAATAAGTGAAGAAAAGTTGTTCACTAAGTCTTGACAGATAGCTTGACAGAAGTATGCTATCGAGACTTAATGCAAAGCTCGATAGATATCTCGATCTATCAAGAACTACGATTTGAAAATTTTAAGATTTGAAATTTGGTCCAATCTTGTGCAATTATTTAGGGTTTCTATTCTCACAACCTTAGACATATTTAAGGCTTATTTTAAGAGCCGTCATATATGGATACAAAAACCAAGAGACCTATTTTCTTTGTGTGAAGCTACTGTGTTTGTATGCCATAGGGTTTTGTAACCATGTGCTTTCTTATCTTCATTGTTGATGAAGTGAAGAACTGTGCAGCCAACAACATCTATTCAAGTTGCTTGAGTTAGTCATGTACTGGGATCCGTGCTAAGGGTTAGTTACAAATTGGAGGTTTGTGCATCAAAGGAAATAAGGCTACTACAAGATCAAGTCCAATTGGGTATTAGAGCGAAGGTTCAATTGTAGGTTGGTATTTCAGGATAGGCAAGAGTAGTTGGTAAGATTCCTTATACTTGTAATTGCTTGATTATTGGTTAGTGAATTCTTGGGAGTGGTGACCTTAAAATAACCCGGGGGGTTTTTACCTTACAAGATTTTTCCCATTTGTCAACAAATCACTGTGTCTAATTTATTTTCCGCTGCATTTAGTATTTTTGGTGATTTGTTGGTGCCTTCACAATTTGCATGCAATTGAACCTAATTAATCAACTTGGGTAATTGAATTAATTAACTAGGGTCAAGCTATCTTAACCCAACAAGTGGTATCAGAGTGGGCACACTCTGATTAGGTTTTAATCCTTGCTGTGTGATCCACTGACCCCTGTTGTTATGGATTGTGGGAAATCCTTGATTATTCCCTCTTTATTTGATCGTACTAACTATGCATACTAGAAAGTACGCAAGAGAGCCTTTTTGCCGTCTTTAGATGAGAAAGAATGGCTTGTAGTTAAAGTAGATTAGACGAAGCCTGAAGAGCCACCAGCCACGTGGGATGATGCAAAGATCAAAGCTGCAAATTTTAACAATAGAGCATTGAATGCTCTATTTAGTGCTCTAACCAATGAAGAATTCAAGAAGATCTCTTCCATTGAAAAATGTGAAGGAAGCGTGGACTATTCTTCAGAATACCTACGAGGGCAGAAAAGCTGTTAAAAACTCCAAGCTCCAAAGGCTCACTACCAGTTTTGAGGAAATAAGGATGAATGAGGACGAGTCATTTAATGAATTCTATGCCAAGCTTAAGGACATAGTGAATTCAACCTTCAATCTTGGAGAATAGATTCCGGAGCCCAAGATTGTCAAGAAGATCCTCATATCTCTTCTAGAGAGATTTCATGCCAAGATCACAGCCATTGAAGAATCAAAGGATCTTGACTCTATTCCTTTGACAGAACTGATTGGGAACTTGTAAACCTATGAACTAGGGTTAGTAAGGGTTGGCAAAGGTGGCTAAGGCAAGAACATGACCTTAAGGACTAATAATGATGATAATGATGAGTCGTCTAATGATAAGGATACCAAGTTGAAATCATATATTACTAGAAATTCAAGAAGTTCATCAAAAATACAAATGTCAAAGCAGGTGATAAGGATCGCAAATAGTCTGCATTCTTTCCATTCAAGTCCCAAGACAAAGGTAAGAGATTATTCAAGGATGCTTGTCAAGGCAACAGTGTTCCTGTTGGACCAAAGTGCTATGGGTGTCAAGGATTTGGACACATGAGTAAGAGTGTCCCACATATCTCAAATCCATTGGCAAAAGCAAAGCCCTAATTGCCACCTTGAGCGATATGGAGCCAGAAGCAAATTCTGATGAAAGTGAGCAAGACGGAATAGTGAGTGCTTTCATTTCTACTGTTAAGTCTATTGAGGAAGTAGTAGACATAATGGATGATCAGGATGACATCCACACCGCCTACACAAAGCTGTACAAGGTCTTTGAGAAGCATGAGAAGCTTTACAAGTTGGCCACGAGAAAGCCCAGTGAAGTGGAGTTAGAACATGAGGAATTCTCCACCAAGATTGATGAAGCTAATCAGACCATTAGAGCACTGAGGTTTGAGAACAACCTTCTTGTTGAAAAGACCAAGAAATTGGATGCTGAACTGTTTTAGGTTAGAGCACAACTGGAAAGGACTTCTAGTGCCAAGTTGGATGAAATGCTAAACGTTCAGAAGTTTGTATCTAACAAAATAGGTCTCAGGTATGATCACTCTCTCTCCTTTTGTAGTACGTCTTCTAATTCTTTAAATCTTATTTTTATTCCACCTACTAATAATGAGAACTTTGAGGTAACTGATCCTAAAATTGAAAATGTGAGTGAGGATAAAAGTGATAAGGGAAAATCCATTCTAGGAGCACCATTTAAGGTTGGTAAGAAAGAGACTAAGTAGAATAATCATTGCTCTACCAATAAGAAGTCTTAACCAAAGAAGCCTCACTTCTGACACTATTGTGGAGCATTTGGGCACACTCATCCTAATTGCTATAAGTGGTTAGCCAATTAAGAAAGCAATAGTGTGTCATATCTGGGGAACCAAAATCAACTCCAACTCTTTTTAGCCCCTCTTAGAGAACTTCTTAAGGTGGTCATGCTTCTTTCGAACTTTAATGGTTTCAACTCTCCTCCTTATCCATCTGAACAAAGGTTCATGCAAAAGAAAGGATCTCCATCCAGGTCTCTCATTTGGAAGGAAAAAGATTCTAAATGATTTCTTCTCTTTTCTGATATCTTGCATGGTTCATGTTGTGGTTTGAGTCAGTCTAGTTTCGATGCTTTTTTTGTGTTAGGACATGTGTAGAACTTGTTAAGAACATATGTCATATAGATTGTCTAATCCTTTGACAAAACACACTTTACTTGTATTTGGGTAAATCTAGGATGTGTTTAATACTTCAAGGAACAAGAGTTCAAGTCTAGTATTGAAGCCATGCAAGTCTGTCCAAGAATCAAGTGAAGAAGTGCCATTCATTAAAGCTCGATAGATAGCTTGACAGATGTATCTATCGAGATTTAATATGTGATTCTCGACAGCTCTCGACAGAAGCTGTATTTATCGAGAATTATGAAATTTAGATTTTCAGATCTGTTTTTCACGCATACCCAAGCTATTTGTGTAGGGTTTCTTTTCTCACAACCCTAGACATATATAAGGATTATTTTAAGGGTCATCAAAGGTGATGCAACTTGATGCAAAGTGATTATTCAATCAAATTGTGACCGAAGACAATTTGCCCTAGTTCATCTTTCTCTTGAAGAAGCTGTTGCGTTTGTGCGCTAAGGGTTTTGTAACCAAGGAGCTTCTTGATCTTCATCGTATGGATGAACTAAAGAAATTTGTAGCCAACATCCTTCTTAAGTTGGTGTGTTAGTCACGTACTGGGATCCATGTATCGATTGGTTAGTCATGTATTGGGAGCCGTGCATTGAAAGGAGAGATTGTCACTACATCACAAGTCCAATTGTGTATTGGGGTAAGGGTTCAACTGTAGGTTGGTATTAGGTACTAGAATTCCTTTACTTGCAACCGCTTGTTTTGATAATAGTGGATTCTCGGGAATGACGACCTTAAATTCACTCGGTGGGGTTTTGCCTCAGTGAGTTTCCCCATTTGTAAACAAATCACCTGTGTCAAATTTATTTTTTGCTGCATTTAACTTAGTTGGTGATTTGTTTGTGCTACCACGCTTATTGCATGTAATTGAATCTAATTAATTTCACTTGGCTAATTAATTTGATTAAGTTACCATAGGGGTCAATACATTTTGGCCTATAAGTTTGTTTGTTTGTTTTTTCTTTGTTTTAAGTGTTTTTTTAATAAATAAAAAAAGGAAAAATCAGAAAAATACAAAAATAGTATGTGTTTGTGTATACTGCTACTTATGTACCTTAGATGGCCTTTCAAACAAAGTTTCTCAACTTTGTATCTTTTGTAGTTTAGATGACCATCTTCATGCACAACTAAGCAATGTGAGCTTTATGGCTCTTTTATGTGATTTGTATGATTTGGTTGATCTCTTATCTTTCATATCTTAAATCACTCTTTTTGACGGGACTAGAAAATCCTAAAATAAATGCATAAATAAACAACTCACTACTAAAACTCGTCAATCATAAGACATCTATGTGTAATTCATAAAAGCCGTGCTCAGTAAGGTGTAGCTCTTGCAAAGAAAAATAAGGATGTTCAAGCTTACATAATTTGGTATTTCCTTTTCTCTCTTATATGCCTATGCTTGATATGCTTAAAAGAAAAATATGCAAAGAACATGAAAATCAAAAATAATAAAAATGCTTTTAATATGGTTGCAAGCATGTTTTTGGGAGATGTGGGAGTTATATGATGTACCTTGAAGGTGATAGTCCCCATCAAACAGTTATAGTTGTGTGTGAATATTTTTTGATCCTCCTATATCATTATTGTCATATGATGAGACACTTATGCTTTCTTACAAAAATTTCACAGACAACACGCATACCTTTTGCTACTTTTGATACTATTGTATAGGTACAATGTGATTTGGCCGTCATAAGGAATACATGTGGTAGTATATGCTCTCTAAACTGTCTAAACTTGTTTTGAAATAAAATTTGGTTAGACTTTTTTAGTGTGTTTTGATCTAGGAGTGCTTTGCATCTAGAGTTGAGGTTGTGTTTTTGTGCTTAACATGCTCTTTGAGTGCTTGCTTTGATGGTTATCTTGGTTGCATTCATCTTGTGTTGTTTCTCGTTCTTGAAAACTCTTCTTTAGGCTCCTCAATAGATAGCTTGATGCCTTCTCAATACCTGCTCGACACCTCCTCGATACAAGTCTCTTCTATCGAGATTTTTGGGTTTCTTCTTGATACCTTTCGATAGATGGCCCGATCCATTGAGTGAAATTCTTTGTCTCTGTCTACTAAATAGCTTCTCAATACCTTCCTCAATCTATCGAGAATTTTTGTCGTCGATACCTCTCAATCTATCAAGATTTTGTTCTTGATAGCAACTCAAAACCTTCTTGATCTATCGAGTTGCATTTTCTATATATACTTCTGAGGTTCGACCCGATTTTGCATCTTTTCAAATATCTCGATCTCTCTCACTTCTCTCTTGACCCAAAAACCTAATTCTCACCAAAATCCCTCCTCCCATCAAGTTTTCGGCCTATTCCTTATTTAAATCTCTTAGTAAATGCTGTAAATCTCTTCTTTTTACCTTTCTTCATGAATTTCATGCATTTTTGTGACCTAGGTTTTAGTTTTGGGAAAAATTTTGGGGGTTTTTGGTTTTTGTCAAAATTTATGGGTTGCGTTTTGTTAAAATGATCTCACATGCTCATGCATTGCATTCTATATTCATTATAACAATGTTTCATGCATTCAGGATTGTGTGATTGTTTATACCTTGTGAGTGCTGTTAGGTTGGATTGGATTTCTGCCCTTGATGCAATTTACTTTAGCACGTAACATATTCATGCATTATCATGCATTGCATGTTCCTTTTTCTTCTTTCCTTTGCCTTATCTTCTGTTGTGACTTAGTGTCTTTCTTCTTTCTTTCTTTCTTTCTTTCTTTCTCTCTCTTTCTCTCTCTCTCTCTCTTGTTTAGTCTCCTTATCATGGCATTTAAAAAATCTGTTTCATTGAAAAACCCAATTTGTTGTAGTTCTTCTTCTTCTTCTTTTCCCTTTGATTTTTTTCAGTTCCATGATGACAAGGCACGAGATGACTTCTTTGAGAACTTCTCTAACCGGGTGATTCATTCGGAATGCCGGGTCATTCCGGCTGACTTCTTAGAAACTTTTCTACCCGGTGCATTTAGCTCTCGGGGATTGGCTTCTCTATGTAAGAAACCCCTAAGGTGTCCTGACATGTTCATACAGGAGTTTTACTCCAACATGCACGTCATCGATACCACTGTACCTCGGTTTACTATGGTATTCAATGGTACATGTATCGTAGTCACCCTAGAGCTCATTTTCTAGGTACTACATGTCCCTAGGGTGGATCGTCCAGATTATCCTAGTCATCGTCGCCTTTCTTCGATTTCTATAGACAAGTTGGCCTCACTCTTTTGTGGGAAGGCCATGTTGTGAGGAGGTACTCTAAATTTCTCCACAATGGAGTTTGCTAAGTGTCCACGGATCTTTAATATGGTGATAACCTTTGTACTCACTCTACGGTCTCACTGTAACGCTATCATTGAGCCTCGTGCTCCTTTCCTTCTTTCCCTCATTGAGGGTCTTTCTATAGACTTTCCATCACACACGATAGAATCTATTATAGATTGCTATCGAGACCTAGCCACACCTGATAAGCTCATCTTTCCTTCGGCTATCATGTGCATCCTCACACACTTGCATGTCACCATTCCTTCTTCTCCTTTCTTCTATGTCATGGGTGCCATTAGCAAGGAGTCTATTCGGAGGAGTGCAGCGCAGCTTGCTACGAAGTGGCCTTGTATGGAGCCTTCGGATGTAGCCCCCGCAGATCCTGTAGCCCCTTCCTTTCAACCCTCTTCCTCATCTGCCCCCACTTCTTCATCTAGGGTAGCTGTCTCCCTTGCTGACATCATGGAGCAACTTCAGTACATGTGTGCTGATTTTGGTAGTTGTCTTGACCATCTATCCAATGAGATGTGTCAGAAAAACACCAGAATCGGTCGCATCACTTGCTGCCAGTCTTGCCTTGGTGGTTTTGCGCCTTCACCTTCACCTAAGCTTGCTGATGAGTCCTCTTTTGGTGGAGATGATGATGATGATGATGATGCTTCTGGCTCTGAGTATGATGATGAGATGACGACCTCTCATTGATTCACCCTTTGTCACTTTTAACAAAAATGGGGAGTAGTTTTGTAGATGTGACTTGAGAGTAGTCTTTTTGTTAGGGGTGAGCTAGCATAGGATATACTAGATAGGGGGAGAGTGTTTTGAGTGTTTTGAGGGATATAGTGAGGTTTTGTTGTACTATTTTCTCATTACATGTACCATGTTCTTGTGACCATTTTTTTATATACATTGTATTCTTTGATATATATATGAGATGATGTAGGCTTTCATCACCTTTGTCTCACATGTGTTGTTTCTTTTCTATCTTTATGCATATGTTTCTTCTTGTATACAACTTATCTATGTTTCATTGTTGATGCGTTGATGAATCTTGTTTAGGTGTTTCAGATAAGACAAGTTGCAAGTCTATCATGCCATGATCTCTCTTTTTGTAAAGTTTTCAAGAGTTCGTTGTAGTATTAGACTTATGTACTTTTGTAAATTATGGGATAGTTGTGTTAAGACTTCTCTCATAATTGGTTTTTGTGGTTCTATCTCGAATTGCCAAAAGGGGAGATTGTTAGGGTCATACTTTATTGTAATTGGCTAATCTTTTGACAAAATGCACTTTACTTGTAATTAGGTAGATCTAAGGCGGGTTTAGTACTTCAAGAAACATGTTGTTCAAGTCAAGTATTAAATACATGAAGATCGTTCCAAGAAATAAGTGAAGAAAAGCTATTCACTAAGTCTCGACAGATAGCTCGACAGAAGCTTGCTATCGAGACTTAATGTGAAGCTCGATAGATAGCTTGACAGCAGCTCGATCTATTAAGAACTATGATTTCAAAATTTCCAGATTTAAAATTCGATCTAGTCTTGTGCAATTGTTTAGGGTTTCATTTCTCACAACCCTAGACATATTTAAGGCTTATTTTAAGAGCCATCACACACCGATATAGACACTAAGAGACTTATTTTCTCAGTGTGAAGCTACTGCGTTTGTACGCCATAGAGTTTTGTAACCAAGTGCTTCCTAATCTTCATTGTTGATGAAGTGAAGAATTTTGCAACCAACAACATCTATTCAAGTTGTTAGAGTTAGTCATGTATTGGGATCCGTGCAAATGATTAGTCACAAATTGGAGGTTTGTGCATCAAAGGAAAGTAGACTACTATAAGATCGAGTCCAATTGGGCATTGGAGCGAAGGTTCAACTGTAGGTTGTTATTTCGGGATAGGATAGGGTAGTTGGTAAGATTCTTTATACTTGTAATTGCTTGATTGTTGATTAGTGGATTCTTGGGAGTGGTGACCTTAAAATCACCCGGTGGGGTTTTTGCCTTGCAAGGCTTTCCCATTTGTCAACAAATCATCGTATCTAATTTATTTTCCACTGCACCTAGTATTTTTGGTGATTTGTTGGTGCCTTCACGATTTGCATGCAATTGAACCTTATTAATCAACTTAGGTAACAAGGAAAACTTTTTCTAAAAACATCAGATCTGTATTTAATGAAAATATAGATCAATTTTTGAACTAAAAAAAATCAGATCTAAAAAATACAGATAAGTTTTTGAACTAAAATAATCTAACCTAAAAAATACAGATCAATTTTTGAACTAAAAAAAATTTAGATCTGAAAAATACAGATTAGTTTTTGAGCTAAAAAAATAAGATCTGAAAAATACAAATAAGTTTTTGAACTAAAAAAAAAAAAGCAGATCTGAAAACTATAGATTAGTTTTTGTGTTTAGAGAAAATCCGATTTGAAAATACAGATCAATTTTGAGCTAAAAAATCATATCTGAAAAATACAGATCAGTTTCTGGTTTTCATAAAAGAATTTTTGTTAGCCATTGCTGATTTTGAAACTTACGAAAAAGAGTTACAATAAACAATCACTTAAGCACATGTTAAAGAAAATTCTAACAACGTATTTAAGCATGGTAACCATATCAAGAACATAACATAATAAAAATATGCTAAACATATTCATGCATCAAACAATAACCAAAATTAATGAAAGAAGAAAAGAAAGAAGAAAAACAGAATATCTCTTGCTTGAGCGTGCTCTTCTAATTAAAGAATATTTTAAGATTCAAAGAAATTTGTACAACTCTTTGAAACCTAAAATACTTTACTTACAAAAATGAATTTCCTAAAGCAAAAGCCTCTAGAATGTCTTTAGAGTAAGGGGAATTAAAAAGTCAGAAGAAAGAGCCCCTAATTCTGGTTTGTTTCCTCTATTTATAGAGGTTGGGATGCTTCAATGAGATCATATATGAATTGGGATGCGTCCTTGTTTCTAAAAATCGTAAAAGATAGGCCTTATCTCAATTAGGGAGTCCCCAGGCCGTGCCAACAATTTGGGCTAATCGGCACTTGGGGAATGCTGATCGACACTCCAAGAGTACCGAATGGCCCTCTTGGGTGTCGAGTCTGCGTTTGAGTTTTGGTCCAATTTGGACTCCTTTTTGAGGAGTTTTGAGTCAGGAATTGTACTTTGACGTATTTTTAATCCGTATTTTAAAAATTAATCCCTTTTTCTGGATATTCAGGTCTTTAAAGTGATAATTATCTTGTAGATAAATATTCCAAAAAGTCTTGATTATTCACAGCTTCTTTGTTATCTGATTATCCACTTTATTCCCATGCAAATAAGTCTATTTTTGACATTGACAAACAACCAATCACAAAATTATGTAATTAATTTTAACTGTTTAGCTAATCAAAATTAATTCAAATTAATCATGCGTGGTTGGTTCCACCCAAACAAAATACATGCAGATCATGCAAACTTGATCATGTGATATATTTCAATCTGATGGTCTAATTTGGAAATCGGACACACCGTCGCGACTGTTAGAACCTCAAGATCGTTTTTATGATATGCAATGAATGAATTAATGCATGTAATGCAACTCTAAATGTTGGGTATATGAATGGTCAATCTAGTCATCTTCTTCCTTAATTAAATTATGGGTGAAAAATTGAGTATCTACAATATCATTGCACTATAAGAAAAATCAATTGGTGTTTTGAATTGATGATAAGAGAAATCATCAAGAGCAGCGTTGAAATTTAATAAGAAAAAATTACATCCATGCTTTAATTTTTATTTTCTAAATAATGATATATGTAATGTGTATATAATGATTATTATATTACAGGCCAACATTTTATTGAATTTTTAAAAAGAAATCAACCCAAGGTTTACAATCAGTACCTTATGTGGTGGCATTATTCAGTTCCATACTTTGGTTGTACTACGTGATGCTAAAAAAAAAAAAAAAAAATGCTGTGCTTCTCATCACAATCAACTTATTTGGATGTGTGATAGAGATGATATATATCATCTTGTATATTACTTATGCGCCAAGGGCTCCAAGGGTTAGTGTTAAAAGCGTATTAGTTGAGAAACTATATGATATTATTCACCCAATAATATATATGCTCTAACTTAAATAATGTTGAATTTTGACTACAGAACTCAACTCTCAAAGTATTCATTTCTATGAACATAGGTTTGTTCTCCTTAATCCTTCTTGTCATGCATTTTGCAGTGAAAGAAAAATTCCATGTCGAATTTCTAGGATGGATTTGTGTTGCCTTTTTTGTTAGTGTTTTTGCAACTCCTTATTGAGGGCCAAAATATTACAAGTATTGAAATCCAAAACTAATGAGCCTTCAAGGATAGGAAAGGCCCAATCTATGAGCCAAGGCCCATTTAAAATGGTTAAAAGGAAGCCCAAGCTCATGAATGGGTAAGCTTTGGGCCTTAGAGAAGGAAGCAAAAGTAGAGGATGCTTGGCCCAGCCTTTGTGAGAAGAACCCCTAAGGAGCCCAGAAAGAGACTGGACCAGGATACCGAGGAGCTACTAGAACCAGGGAGCGGATGCTCGGGAAGTGTAGGAAACAATTAGTTGGGAGTTGGATAGCTCAGGGAAGCATGCTCGGCACAAGGAACGAAGAAAGATATGTCCCATCAGTCGTCTGTAACTCAGAAGAAATGAATTTGGAAACAACTGATGACTTAGGAACCAACACCTATGAAGGGAAGCTTGGTACCTCGGGAAGAGCAGCAAGGTGAACCATAAAGGAAGGTGGTTAGGGATCTTTTAGCCTAACATAGGGGAATTTGCCTATTTATAGAAAAAAGACAGAGGATGAGGATGCCAAAAGGGGGATTCTAAAAAGCCTATCTAGAAGACTTGGAAAAACAGATTAAAAAGCAGCCCCTAGGACCCCCTAAAAAGAGGAAGGTTAGCTAGGGACTTTTTGGAGGAAACCTCAAAAGAAGAATATAGTGAGAAAATGAGGAAAGGACTAGTCACCATTGTTGCTGACACAACATTGGTTCTGGTACCCAGAGCAGTAAATGGAGGGAATCAATGGTACACCAAAAACCATATGAAGGTACTATAAAAGAGGATCAAGCCATCAGCAAAATTTATTCAGCAATAAGGAATTAGAGCAAAAAGATCCTTTGAAAAACTTCTTTAAATCTCAAAAAAATAGAAAAAGGGAAAAACACTGTGATGGATCCTAAGATAGGCATTATAGGATACACTTGGATTCGAGGGTATTCAAACCTTATAAGTCTTGGAAGCCTACAAAGAGTTGTGACTTTTGAACTTATTTGAACCTTGTGACACATCCCAGTGAAAAGAAGGGTCCAATGTACTAAAACTTAATATAATGAAATATCATTCTATTTTCGGAGGATCCCTACCGTCCATACCTACTTTTTCTTTATTTCCTTACTGTTCTTTAGCCATTTATTTTACAATGTTTATATGTTTGCATGTATGGATATGTATGTATTGTAGGGCCCATGTTTTGTGCACAACTTGGTTCGTAATCATCCAACAGAGCTGTAGTGAACCAAGCCCAGTCCACTAAACAACAGGTATAAGGCCCAGGATATTTGTTTCTACTTAGGCCTGGGTACTGTCCAAAATAAGAACCTACACACCTTTAACCCCTAGGGAAAAGCAACTACGTTGTTTACACATTAGATCATACCCAAACCTTAAGGGTTTCCAACACTATAAGGGCATGCATGGATACATTAATGGCTCTATCATGTAAATGTGTAGAGATAAAATTTGTGGCTAGTAGCTCGAACTCTGCATTAAGGATGACATTGCCAAGAGTTCAAAATCTTAACTGAGAAGTCGAGGCCCATCTAGAATGAAGCCTCTGCATTTTGTAAATTTGAACTTCCTTGTATTGTAAAAGGCCCAGTGTTGGAGCCATTGTATATAGCCCAGTTTTAGGGGCATTGTAAAAAGCCAAAGTTTTGTAAAAGCATTGTTTTCTTTGTAATGAAAAGAGAGGGGTCCATCCTGCAATTTCAAGCATGATGTGAAAGTTCCAGTTACTTGCCAAGCTTATGCATTAATTCTGCATCACTATAGAAACTCACCTTGATAAAAACCTGCTCAAGGTTTTAAGCCAAATTTTGGAAAATGATAAGGGCATGTCCTTGAGCATTTCGTTTGCAGGGGAACAATTCTCAAATGAACATATGAGCTTTTCCTGTTTGCATAACATTGAGAAACTCTAGGAGAGATGGTCTTAAAACCGCTTGTGCATTAGTATCCACCTGAGCCCTAAGGGTCCCCAACCTTACAAGGGCATGCATGCACTTGTTGATACCTTTCACCTTGATAGGCCAAAAACGTATTGACCCCGTTGTGATGAAGTAATTGATTAATTAGCCAAGTTTAATAATTAATCAAATTAACATGCAAACACATGGTAGCATAAACAAATCACCAATTAAACTAAGTATGTAGTGGAAAATAAATTGACACGGTGATTGGTTTACAAATGGGGAAAACCAACACGGCAAAAACCCCACCGGGTGATTTTAAGGTCACCACTCCTGAGAATCCACTATTAACACAACAAGCAGTTACAAGTAAAAGAATCCCAGTACCTTATACCTGTCAAAAAATTTGGTTTTGTATCTCATACAAAACACACAGCAGAAGCAACAATCACGGATCTACTTCATTCATGAGAGATAACATGTAACCTTGAATTCTAGAACAAAGAATAGAAAGCGTACCTTGGTGCAGTGAAATTCAAAACCAAACTTGAGAATTACTTGGGAACACTTTCAATCTTCACTCCAATTCCACTTGATGCCCAAGAAGTGTGGTCTCTCAATCAGTTTCCAAGGAGAGAATAAAAGAGTGTCTAACACTCACATACACCATTTCATTCCTTATGTGGTCTAAATGAAAACCACACACTCACATAGTTGTGTATGTTTCTCTCCTTATATATAACTGATTATCTAATTAGGCTAGTCTTTTGGGCCATTCCAATTGGGCTATAATGTATGGCTTGGAGTGGGACTAAAAGGGACCAATAAGACATTAGCTTCAATGGGCCTTGGGCTTTTCTATCAACTCTTGACAAGTCCAAAGTTACCATTAACTATATTTAATACCATTATATAAATATAGTTGCACTCTAGGCCTTATCTATGAATTATATCCTAAGACTTTATTATACATGCAACCCCTTCATTAAAATATTTGTAGTAATACAAAGTCATGAATGTAGACTGTCACTTTGAAGATTACTACATCTTAATCCTTGAGTACCCAGTTTAATCCTTTATGTTATTCATCATATATTTATGAAATCCAATTGCATAAATACATACTTTAGTAACTCCTTACTAAAATGGTTGGGCCCAACACTCTGAATAACCAAACCCATTAAACTTATTTCAAGGGAATATTTTATATCTCCGTTAAGAGATTATGAATTCCATCTCGAGAATATATATTCCATCAACACTAAATGCGGCTGCCCAACATACTGAGGTTTTGACCGTAACTTATAGATCTCACTCTTGATATATCAAAGCAGCCTACATCTTATGATTAGGTCCATTATTCTCTCAGAATTTAGAGTTGATGTAAATTGAAGTCGTGAGATTTATTATTCATTTGACAGTTGTTAGAAGAATAATAAATCGCACAGCAGTCCAGTTCAATATGTCTTAAATCTTAAAACATATCAACATATCAACTAGAAGTCTCCACTTCCATGATCAAGACAAATCATCTTAGTTGATATGTTATAGTCTTCGCAGATGAAATGCCCAATTTCATCATTGACAACTAAAATTCTGAGTTTACAAAGAACTTGTGATTTATATCTTTTTGTGACTTTTCACATAAATCACATACTATGAATCTCATGGACTAAGATAATGTCCCATTAGTTCATTTATAGATAGTCTCATATAATTAAACAATTTAATTATTTATGGCATGCCAATAAATTGGACTTTATGGCATAAACCGCAACAATACCAACCTACAGTTGAACCCTTACCCCAATGCCCAATTGGACTTGTTCTGTAGTGACAATCTCTCATTGTAATGCACGACTTCCAGTACATGACTAACCAATTGTGCGGACTTTAGTACGCGACTTCAATCACCAACTAGAGAAGGTTGTTGGCTGTAAAGTTCTTCAATTCATCAACACGATGAAGATCCAGAAGATGCTTGGTTATAAAACCCTACGGTGCACAAACACAGCAACTTTTTCACAAGAATGATAAACTAGGGCAAATTTTGTCTCCGGTCACAATTTGCTTGAACAAACTTTGCTCAACATTTGTGCAACTTGTGTCTTCTTTGATGGCCCTTAAAATAATCTTTTTATACGTCTGGGGTTGTGAGAAAAGAAAGCCCAAACACATAATCACGGATTAGAGTCAAAATAGAACTGAAAATTTGTTTTTCATAAACCTTGACATATGCCTAGCTGTCGAGCTGCTGTCGAGCCATGGGGCAAATCAGCTCTTTAAACCTCGACAAATAGCTAGCTGTCGAGCTTTAATGATAGGCACTTTCTTGGCTTGAAACTTGGACAGACTTGCATGGCTTCAACACTTGATCTTGAAACAAAGTTTCTTGAAGTATTAAACACATCCTAGATCTACCCAAATACAAATAAAGTGCGTTTTGTCAAAGGATTAGCCAATTACATAAAATAGTGACATATGTTCCTAACAAGTGTATCACATATGTCCTAACAATTTCCCTATTTGGCAATCCATGACAAAACCACAACAAACAAATGAACGTATGAGAGAAGTCATAAATCACTCAACTCATATTCACTTGTTGAATATAATAAAATCTATCCTAACACAAACTCTTGAAAAACTTTGTAAGAAGAGAGTTTATGGCAAGTAAACTTTGACAACCTGTATTTCTGAAACACATTAAACAAAACTCATCAAGGCATCTTTGTGTAAAACAAAAATAATATATTACATACACGTAATAAGAAGCATGTGCATAAAGGGAGAAAAGAAACAACACATATAAGGGTAAGTGAAAGAAACATACATCAACATATAAAGAAAATAAGTACAATATATGTCAAAAATGGTCACAAGACCTAAGGTACAAGAATAAATGTATCTGAAGTAGAGAAAAGAAAAAGATACAAGTAATCCTTACTACACCCCTCAAAATATCAACACTCTCCCTATCAAAATGGTCCTATACTAACTCTCCCTTTAAGTATGACTACTTTTTTATACAAAACTACTCCCATTTTTTGTCAAGAATGACAAAGGGTAAGAATGTCAAGTAGACGTCTTATTTGTATCGAAAGAGCAAGCATCTCCATCACCATCATCATCATCCTCAACATTAAAATCCTCTGGAGTACATGGAGGAGAATCAATGAAGCCACCCCTGACCGCCTACCGTCGTGCAATATGGGCAACACGAACGTTCACCTGATACAGCTCAGTAGAGCGTGTCTCAAGGCGAACATCCATGCACTGAAGCTACGTCATGATGTCTTCTAGAGTCACATCGCTCGAAGAAGAGGAGGGAGCGGATGTGGATGGAGCAGATTGGGATGGAGCCGAATGGGAGGGAGGAGCTACTGACCTAGAATGTCGTGACCTAAACTATGCCTCGCTACGTTTAACGGTAGTAGCATCTATGGCATAAATATGGGTAAAGTGGTCAAACATTGGAAAGGGAACAAAAAAATGACGTAAGATCCTCGTGATAGAAAGATGAGCTTATCACGGGATGCCGTATCCCTATAGACATCTAAGATAGAAAGAATAAAGGGAGAAGGAAAATCTATGGTAAGATGCTCAAGAAGGGACAACAAAAATCGAGCACAAGGCTCTGTAATAGAGTTATAGTGAGAGAGAGACAATCAGAAAAGTCCCAACACAGTTCAAATATAACAAGTATATTGATAAAAGAGTACGTATGCATCGGAAATGCATGAACATGTGACATGCAATATAAAAAGCATCATGGGCTCAACCCAATCCAATCTTACCAGCACATAATCAATTTGCACACATCTAAATGCATGATAATACTATTATAATGTTGATGTGATGCTATGTATGAGGTTTTAAACTCATTTAAACAAAAACCCATCCCAAAATTTCAACAAAAACTCATCAATTTTGAAAAACCAAAATTTTTCAAAAACCCCAAAACCTAGATTTCAAAACATGAAATGCATGAAGAATGAAAAGAAAAGAGAGCATACCAAGTGATTTAAAGCAAGGAGAGTTTGAAAATCACGTGGGTTGAAGGTTTGGAGAGAGAAAAGAGTGTTTGGGAGGAGAAAAGACAAGTTTGTCGAGAGAGAGATTGAGAAAAATGAGAAGGAAATCACAATTCACGCTTAAATAGGAGCCCAGTAAATCTCGACAGATAGAGGTGTCGAGACAGGTGTTGAGAGAAAAGGCGTCAACAGATGAAGCTGTCGAGGAACAAATCAATTGAATAGATAAAAGAAGTTTGATCGATCCACCAGCTGTCGAAAAGCTATCGAGGAGACAAAAGTTTTCTTGATCGATCCACCTAGCTATTGAGAAGCTATCGAGATTGCGATAAGAAGAAGTTGAAAAGCTCGATAGATAGTCAGGTGTCGAGGAGGTGTCGAGATTGCTTAAAAATAGTTTTTCGAGAAGGGAAAAACACAGACATGAATGCAATCAATCATGCAACTCAACCAATGATCCAATTAACATTTTAGACTCTCAAAATCATCTCTTAACAATAATTTTAAGCACATGGATCCAAAACACACACACACACACACACACACACACACACAAAACAAGTCTAACCAATTTTATATTTCAAAAATAAGCCAAGACAGTTTAGTGACCATACATTAACACATGTAAAACCTTGTGATGGCCAAATCACATTGTACCTGCACATGTATCAAGAGTAGCAAAGAATATTGTGTGTTGCGTGTGAAAAACATCGCAAGACTGCATAAGTGTCAACTGGTTATGATGATTTGAGATATGAGAAAATCACTTTAACTCACACACAATCATAACTATTTGATGGAGACTATCACCTTTGAGGTACATCCTATAACTCCCACATCTCCTAGAATACACGATTGCAATCATATATAAAAGAATTTTGATCTTTTTGCTTTTTATTTTTCT
Source organism: Quercus ilex subsp. ballota (assembly GCA_032727855.1). NCBI lineage: Eukaryota > Viridiplantae > Streptophyta > Magnoliopsida > Fagales > Fagaceae > Quercus > Quercus ilex. The sequence continues at coordinate 50,381,514 of CM064910.1, forward strand.
TTGCATATTTTTCTTTTTAAGCAAATCATGCATGGGCATATAAGAGAAAGAGAAGAAATACCCAATGATGTTAAACTTTTGACATTCCACTTTTGCTATGCTGAAGCACACAAATGTCATTGACATTGCACTTTTGCTATATCGAAGCATACATATGTCATTTCATGATTGGCGGGCAACAATGGTGAGATGGTTATTTATGTCTTTCTCTTAGGATTTTATAGTCCTTCTTGACAAAAAGAGTGATACAAGTGTTAATTACAAGAGATTACTTAATCTTACTCATCACAAACACGAGCCACAAAGCTCACATGCTTAGTTGTGCATAGAGATGCTCATCTAAGCTACAAAAGATGCAAAGTTTAGAAAAATTTGTTTCAATGGCCATCCAAGGTACACAAGTACCAATGTACACAAAACACACACTGTTTTTGTATTTTTCTGATTTTTCAATTTTTATATTTATTTTTATATCAAAAACAAAATAAACAGAATTAAAGACAAACAACAAAAAAATGTTAAACAAAGAAAAGCATAAAACTAGACTGACTCAAAATAAAAGCAAAACACACAAGTTATGCAAAAACAAAAACATGAAAAGAGAGAAGAAAGTGATAGAATCACTTAGAGTCCTTTTCCTTCCACACCTTGGAAGAACCTTTTCGTCTAGCAAATCCTTGATTCGGTGGTGAGGGAGAAGAATTGAAACCATTCAAGTTCGAAGGAACATGAGGGCTTTGAGAAGATCTCTGAGGGGAGCAAGAGAGGATTGAAGCTGATTCTGGCTTCCGGATGATATCATGCCATTGCTCTGTTAAGTGGCTAACCACTTATAGCAATTTGGTCGAGTATGACCGGCAACTCTACAATGATGACAGAGATGCTGCTTCTTTTGTTTAGGCTTTTGAGAGATAGCCTTCTTACGCCTAGGGTTTTTAGCTTCTTTCTTATCTTGCTTAGGGGGTGCTCCTAAGATAGATTTGCCCTTGTCTATGTTATCACTAGCTAAATCATTTTTAACATTAGTGTTCTCAATTTCAACATTATTAGCAGGAGGAACAAAAACAGTAGAACTAGTAGAAGCAATACTAGGAGAAGAGAAATCATATCCTAAACCGGTTTGATTTGAAGCAGATTTCTGAATGCTAAGCATCTCGTCAAGCTTTGCACTTGAAGTCCTTTCCAGCTAAGCTCTGACTTGGAGCAGTTCTGCCTCAAGCTTCTTAATCTTTTTAGCCAAAAAGTTGTTCTCAAACCTTGGTGCTCCAATAGTCTGATTAGATTCATCAAACTTTATGGAAAGCTCTTCACACTCAAGCTCTATATCACTGAGCATCTTGGTGGTCAACCTATACAACTTCTCATGCTTTTCTGAGACACTGTACAACTTTGCATAGGCTGTGTGGATGTCATCTTGTTCATCCATCTTCTTAAACTTGGACTCTACCAATTCCTCTTCTTCGTCCACATCTTCAACAATCCCCTTGGTAGGATTGACAGTGGCAGTGAAGGCATTTAAGATTCCATTATCCTCATTGTCAGAATCATCCTGTTAGGTTCTAAAGATTTAGGAATTTATGTATTTAGAACTCTAATTTGTATTATAGACAAACCATGATCAAAACAGATTGTTTAGTCTTGTTTAGGCTTGCTCAAAGTTGTGTCTTTCATGTAAAGTTGGAATCGAGTGGCTGCAGATGCATTGGTGCATTTCGGCCTGGCTCGATCGATCGAAAGAAAGACTCGATCGATCGAATCTCGGCCAGAATGCTTTTCTGCAGAATTTTCCAACTCAGCCCTAACTCATTAAACGTTTTGGGTTTTCTGTTTTTACCCTAGGTATATAAAGAAAAACCCTAGCCACGTTTTTAGAGTTGCTCCTGTTGTATTGTTGCTCATACTTTTCTGTTTTGTGTAAATCTCTTGTGAGATCTAGAGGAGCTTTCCTTTACACAAAGCTTAGGGTTTTCAAGGTGGAGATAGTATCAACATCTTGATGATCAACTCGGTTGCTGCCATTGGAGTTTAAAGAATAACAAGCGTGGGTGCTTGTAGCTGATTGGAGAATCCAAGAAAGAAAGAAGGAGTCCGTGGATTCAGAGCTTGCACGTGGTCGTGTCAGTAAGTTCTACTGGTAGGTAGCATTAGGAAGTCGAGCGGGGAGCTTGTAAGTCCTTTTGTATGAACTTCGATTCTTTCAGCATAGTGGATTCAGTTTACCTTGAGGATAGCTAGGTCAAATCCTCCCCAGGTTTTTACCGTGTGGTTTCCTGGGTGATCATATCATTGTGTTCTTTATTATTACGCTGCTTTATATTCTTGATATGATTGTTTGTTTGTGATAACCTAGAATTGCATAATTTGACTAAGTTAATCACTTGGCTAATTAACTAGGTTAATCTGGTTGGTTTAAGGGGTCTAAAACCGTTCAAGTGGTATCAGAGCAGGTAGCTCTTTTCTTGTAGATCTTTTGATCTCTGAGCTGATCCTTGACCCCTGTTGTCATGGAACACGGTCACTCTCTTGTTGTTCCTCCTCACTTTGATGGGAATAACTATGCTTATTGGAAAGTAAGGATGAAAGCATTCCTGAAATCCATTGATGAGAGAGTTTGGAATTCCGTTGAGTACGGATGGGAGAAGCCCACTACTCCTGTGAGTGAGTGGCAAACTTCTCAAAAAGAAGCAGCTGGGTTCAATAGCAAAGCTATGAATGCCATTTTTAATGCTGTTTCCATGGAGGAATTTAAGAGAATCTCTAATGTTGAGGTTGCTCATACTGCTTGGAAAATCCTCCAAACTGTGCATGAAGGAACAAAGGCAGTTAAGATAAACAAACTGCAGCAATTAACTTCTAGGTTTGAGAGCATTAGGATGTCTGATGATGAATCCTTTGATGAATTTTATGCCAAACTTAATGACATTGTTAATTCTGCTTTTAATTTGGGTGAAATCTATGATCAACCTAAAATTGTTAGGAAGATTCTTAGATCTTTAACTGAAGACTTTAGACCCAAAGTTACTGCCATTACTGAGAGCAAGGATGTGGACTCCATCCCTGTTGATGAGCTTGTAGGATCTCTTCAGTCCTATGAGTCTGACCTACCCAAAGCAAACAAATCCAAATCAATGGCTCTTAAGTCTGTTGATGATGTTGATGTAGGTGGATTTGATGATGAGCTCTCTGCTACAGAGATAGCTTACCTTGCCAAGAATTTTAGAAACTTTCTGAGGAACACTAACAGAAGGGCAAGAAATACAAACACTGCTGAACCTAGAAACTTTAGGAAGAATGATCCCACTAAGGTTAATAACTTTGAAAAACCTAGAGAAAAAGTTGGTCAATCTTCAAATAATACTTTGGGTGCTCAGTGTTTTGGTTGTCAAGGGTATGGTCATGTTAAATCTGAATGTCCTACATTCTTGAAGTCTAAGGGTAAAGCTATGGCTATAACTCTTAGTGATAATGAGGTTTCTGATGATGAGTCTGGTTGTGACGAGGATGGAAACTTCATTGCTTTCACTGCTACTGCTGTAGTAAATGAAAGCGTATCTGCTGAAGAGAACCCTTCTGATGGGGAACTCTCTGAGGATGCAGATCTTCAAGAGGCCTATAATAAACTTTGCAAAGTTGCTGCAAAGGATGCTATGAATGTTGAACTTGGCCTGAAGAAAATTGATTCTCTTGAGCTTGAAAAGAAAAATTTGCTTGTTAAATTATTTGATGCTAATGATCTTTTGAACCATGTGAAATCTGAGAACATGCTCTTACTTGATAAAGTTAAAACTTTGGAACATGATTTATCTATTGCTAGATCTGCTAGTTCTAAACTTGATCAAATGCTGAATGTTCAAAAGTATCCTTCTGATAAATCTGGGTTAGGATATGTTGAAAGCATCTCTGTGTCTGCTCCTAATTCCACAAACTTTGTTCCTTCATCTTCTTCTGAACCTTCTGTGAGTGAGGTTGTGAGTGAAACTGTCAAACCACCTGTGAGTGAGGTTGTCAAACCTATAGAAGTTTCACCACCTAGGAAGATTAGGGTTGATCTAGGAGAGTCTAAACCTAAGGAAACTACCCTTTCTAAGGACAAGATGCATGGTAAACCTGCTTGGGTTTGTCATTATTGTGGAAAGTCTGGACACATTCATCTTAAATGTTACAAGCTTCAAGCTGCTAAGAGAGCAAACAAACCAAAAGTGTCTGTGCCTCAAGCACAAGATCCTATGGCACTTATTGGTGAATTGGTAAAGGCTTTGAACCTTTATTCCAATCCTGGAGTTGGAAATCACTCGAATGTGAATAGGAACTCCAATGCTCGTGGTGCATCTAAAAGGTTTTGGATGCAAAAGACTCGATCTAATTGAGTCTTTCTGACATGGTCCTTGTGCTTCACTGCTCATTCCTTTGTGACCATTGTTCTTTGGTTTTTGTTGATTTTGTTTGTTTCTAGGATTTGCATTGCATTACATTCATGCATTTCATTCTAGGATTTATTTGTTTTCTCTTTAAAAAAAAAAAAAAAAAAAAAAAAAAAAAGGGAAAAGCAAATTGTTTTTGGCGCTATTATTCTTGGTCTTTGAAAACAAGGTTGGTCAATTTATTTACACATAACATGTCTTGTGTACCTTGTTTAGCTTTGATGAGCTTATTTATTGCACTTTACTAGTTGAAACTTTGTAGTGCATGTTGTGTGGGAAAGATGTTTATGGTGTTTATCACTTTGTCTTTATCTTGAAGTCACATGTTATTTGACTATCGGACTTGATCCTTTTGAGAAAGGCATAAATAACCATCTCACCACTGTTCACTAGCCAATCATGAACACCTTAGTGCATATCATAAGATTTTGTGCTCGAGAAAGTGTAGCACATGCACAAAAAGAACATAAGGTGTAGCCTCGGTTAATTGCTTAATGATTAAAACTGGTGTGTACTATTAGGCTTGATGCCAATTCACTTGATTAAAACTGGTGTGTACTATTGGGCTTGATGCCAAATTTCATCTAATTATGGGGCAAAATTCAAGAAACTTACATGATTGCAAGCTTATGTTCTAGGAGATGTGGGAGTTATATGATGTAACTCTTTAGGTGATAGTCTCTTTTGAATTCTATGTGATGGATTTTGTAGACTTTGTGATTTATTGCTATTCACATATCACCTCACATGTATCTCAAGCTTTTGCTAGTTGCACACACTACACAAGTTACTCTTTGTTAAACATTGTACATGTTATTGTGTGTGTTTTTGGTCTGACCAACCAAGTTTGAAAATACATTGAGTTTTATGCAAAATTCTTTTTGCTTGAGAATGTAAAGGGAGACTGGCTGAAATCTTTCTTTGGAGAAACTGGGATTAAAATTTGGGTTTTTGAAAAATCATTCCATATCATCTCATACTCATGCATTTTGTTTTGTCTATTTTAATGCTTTGAGGAGTTATTTTCAAAAACTGGTTTGAATTTTTCAAAACTGTGATTTTTCTCAAAATACTGTGAGCTGCTGCTTGTTTCGATCGATCCAATCTGTTTTTCGATCGATCGAAAATACTTAAAATTCTTTTAAAAATCTCGGATTGATTCGATCGATCGAATGTGATTTTCGATCAATCGAAAGTCGCGAATCAGGTTTTTTAAAACAATGTTCTTGACTGATTCAAACATTTTTTAAAAAAGTTTTTCAAACTTTTCTTCTCTCTCCGACTAGGCAAGGTTCTACAGTCAATTTTTTGTCGTTTTCCTCCAAATTTTTCGCAAAGATTCTCTTTCCTCAAGCCGGTAAGACTCTTTTGCCCTTCCTTTTGAGTTTATTTTCATATTTTCATGCATTTTTCACTCAAATTTTCGGACCTTTTCTATTTGGGATTTTTGTTGATTCAAGACCTATTTTGTGAAATTGATCAATGGGTTTTTGTTGGGACATGATATAAACTTGTTCTTGGTGGTTTAATTTGATCAATTTTGGGTTTTGTGAAAAATTGAAATTTCTAGGGTTTGCATTGAATCCGAATTGGGGATTTTGTTCAATTAGGTTGAAATTGATGAAATTGGCTTGTTGTTTTGATGTAATTAGGCATTATAATCTGTGTGTTGTGTTATGTAATGCTCAATTCATCAATTTGTTTCAAAATTATCAAGTGGTTTTTCAAAATTTTTGGGGTTTTTTGTTAGAAACTCTATGCTCGAGCCAATTTTGTGAAATTGAACTTAAAATTGAACTTTGTTAACTGCATTAGTACATGCATCATGACATTATAACTGTTCATGCATCATATAGATTTTTGCTCTATATTTTTTTTGTGCTAACTTGCAGTCTGCCCTTGGTTTTTGTTTTTTGTTTTGTTGGTTTTCTCTTTGTGTCTCTGTCCTTTCCTTAGCACTATGCCTAGGAAGACTAGGGCTCGTAGGTCTATTCCCTCACCTACTCCTTCCCCTCCTCCCTTTGACCGAGAGAGGTTTCCTAGTGAGAAAAACCAAGTGATTTTTGATACACTGAACCTTAAGAGGAAGATATGGTCTGAGCGTTCTGTCATCTTAGATGAGCTTGATCCTGCCATTAGGGCAAACTTTGAGCGTAGGGGCTGGTTACCCTTGGTGGATATTTCTGATCCTCCTCCACCTGCTACCTTGATTAGAGAGTTCTTTTCGAACATCTCTATCCGCGTCTATGATTCCAACACTTTGGTAAAGAGTTGGATACGAGGCGTAGAGTACACCATTACTCCTAAGGTAGTGGCTGATGCTCTAGGGGTACCTTTGGTACAACATCCTGTCTACCCATTTGATGAGTCTCCTGTTTTGAGTGATGTCATGTCTTACATCACTGGGTTTTCTATCTAGTGGGGTTCTGATCCTAGGATCACCATTACTGAGCTTTCTGAGTTACACTATCTCTTCTTTAGGATAGCGTGTCACTCTTTCTGGCCCATTTCTCATCTTCACACCATTCCTCTCGAGCGGTGTGTATTTTTGTATGCTCTTGTCACTGATGCTCCTATCAGTTTTCCCCATTTGTTTCTTCGTTCTTTGAACGACGTTTATAGGAGTTCATCTACTTCTCATGCCCTTGTTCATCCTATTTTCATTCATAGGATTTTGCTTTATCTTGATCTTGGTGGCTTTCCTTCCTCTGAGCCCGTTCATGTGATTGCTCCTATAGGTGCGTCTTTTCTTAGACAGAGGGCTGCTCACCTTAGAGTTGGCTCTAAACACCCTAGGTCTGCACCTTCTGGTTCCGCACCTCCTCCCTCTTCTTCTACAGGTCCTGCTGGTAAGGCTGTTCCTGATCCTGATGCTACTGCTGCTGCTACTGCTATTCCTCCACCTCCATCGGATGACTTTGATATACGTCGCACTTTGGAGACTATCATGACCGTTCAGGCAGCTCATAGTCAGCTTTTGGTGGACTTATTTGACGAGATCCGTGCTTTGCGTGCTGATCTGGCGCATCTGCGTTTGCCCTCACCACCTCCTTTTGATGATGGCTTGTGATTGCTATTTGGCATTCCGTCACAAAAAGGGGGAGTAGAGTTTTGACTTGTAGAGGAGTTTTTGTAGTTAGGGGGAGTATACTTTTTGTTTTTGAGGAGTTAGTGGAGATGTTAGATTGTATCTAGGCGCTTCACTTTGTATATCGTTTTTGGGGCTATTCATGTTAGGGGGAGTAACATTTTTTTTGATATACATGATATATTCTTGATTCTTGTTTTCTTTGGATTCACTGTTTATTGATTTATATTTCTGAGTTGTTCATTGATATATATCTTTATTATGTGTTGTGTGAATCATACAAGAATGTTATACCTGTCTATTTACTATTTTCTGCCACACATGCGTTTATGCTTTTGTTGAGTGTTTCAGGAATATACAGGTTGATTCAATTGAGCTACTGTCTACACTTGCAACTGATGGATAGTAGTTAGGATTGAATTTTAGTTTTTATGAGCATTATTTTTGTAAAGGGCTTGCACTTGTAAACTTTGAGTTTTGTGTTTGTGTTTTGTCACGGATTGCCAAAGGGGGAGTTTGTTAGGTTCTAAAGATTTAGGAATTTATGTATTTAGAACTCTAATTTGTATTATTGGCAAACCATGATCAAAACAGGTTGTTTAGTCTTGTTTAGGCTTGCTCAAAGTTGTGTCTTTCATGTAAAGTTGGAATCGAGTGGCTGCAGATGCATTGGTGCATTTCGGCCTGGCTCGATCGATCGAAAGAAAGACTCGATCGATCGAATCTCGGCCAGAATGCTTTTCTGCAGAATTTTCCAACTCAGCCCTAACTCATTAAACGTTTTGGGTTTTCTGTTTTTACCCTAGGTATATAAAGAAAAACCCTAGCCACGTTTTTAGTGTTGCTCCTGTTGTATTGTTGCTCATACTTTTCTGTTTTGTGTAAATCTCTTGTGAGATCTAGAGGAGCTTTTCTTTACACAAAGCTTAGGGTTTTCAAGGTGGAGATAGTATCAACATCTTGATGATCAACTTGGTTGTTGCCATTGGAGCTTAAAGAATAACAAGCGTGGGTGCTTGTAGCTGATTGGAGAATCCAAGAAAGAAAGAAGGAGTCCGTGGATTCAGAGCTTGTACGTGGTCGTGTCAGTAAGTTCTACTGGTAGGTAGCATTAGGAAGTCGAGCGGGGAGCTTGTAAGTCCTTTTGTATGAACTTTGATTCTTTCAGCATAGTGGATTCAGGTTACCTTGAGGATAGCTAGGTCAAATCCTCCCCAGGTTTTTACCGTGTGGTTTCCTAGGTGATCATATCATTGTGTTCTTTATTATTCCGCTGCTTTATATTCTTGATATGATTGTTTGTTTGTGATAACCTAGAATTGCATAATTTGACTAAGTTAATCACTTGGCTAATTAACTAGGTTAATCTGGTTGGTTTAAGGGGTCTAAAACCGTTCACATCCTCAGGCTCGGTGTTGCTCAAGGTAGCAGCAAGTGCCTTGCTCTTCCCAATGCTCTTGAGATATTTGGACACTCCTGTTTCATGTGACCAAAACCTTGACACCCAAAGCACTTAGGTCCTGTAGGAACAGTATACTGACTGCCATCTCTAGCATCCTTCTTTCCTTTATCTTGGCTCTTGAATTGTGAGGAGCTAGATTGCCTACGGTCCTTGTCGAAACCCTTCCCATTGGCATTCTTCATGAACTTCTTGAATTGCCTAGTGATGTAGGATTTCATCTTAAAATCTTCATCGTCTGAAGACTCATCATTATCATTGCTCTTGGCCTTTAATGCCATGCTCTTACCCTTACCCGACTTACCAATCCTCGTTAACCCTAGCTTGTAGGTCTGCAGATTACCAACTAGCTCTGTCAAAGGGATCTTGTCAATATCCTTTGATTCTTTGATCACCGTAATCTTGACATGGAATCTCTCGGGTAGAGATTTGAGCACCTTTCTCACAATATTGGGTTCAGGAATGGTTTCCCTAAGATTGAAAACTGAGTTCACTATGTCCTTGAGCTTGGCATAGAACTCATCAAATGACTCATCCTCCTCCATCTTAATCTCTTCAAAGCTTGTAGTGAGCCTTTGAAGCTTTGAATCTTTGACAACCTTGGTTCCCTCATAGGTTGTTTGGAGAATGGTCCATGCCTTCTTTGCAGTTTTAGTAAAGGTTATTTTCTTGAACTCCTCATTAGTGACCGCATTAAATAGAGCATTCATTGCCCTGTTGTTGAAGTTTGCCGCCTTGACCTTGGCATCAATTCAATCTGCCAGTGCTTCCTTCGGCTTGGTCCAGCCTATCTCAAGAGTTTGCCACACTTTCTCATCTAAAGATTGCAAGAAAGCTCTCATGTGTACTTTCCAGTATGCATAGTTAGTGCCATCAAATGAAGGAGGTATAATCAAAGACTGTCCTCTATCTATGACAAACAGGGTCAATGGATCAACACAACACAGATTAACCATAATCAGAGTGTGCCTGCTCCGATACCACTTGATAGGCCAAAAACGTATTGACCCCTTGTGATGAATTAATTGATTAATTTACCAAGTTTATTAATTAATCAAATTAACATGCAAACGCGTGGTAGCACAAACAAATCACCAATTAAACTAAGTATGCAGTGAAAAATAAATTGACACGGTGATTTGTTTATAAATGGGGAAAACCAACACAGCAAAAACCCCATCGGGTGATTTTAAAGTCACCACTCCCGAGAATCTAGTATTATCATAACAAGTGGTTACAAGTAAAGGAATCCCAATATCTTATACCTACAGTTGAACCCTTATCCCAATACCCAATTGGACTTGTTCTGTAGTTACAATCTCTCCTTGTAATGCACAACTCCCAGTACGTGACTAACCAATTGCGTGGATCCCAGTGTACGCGACTTCAATCACCAACTAGAAAAGGTTGTTGGCTGCAAAGTTCTTCAATTCATCCACACGATGAAGATCTAGAAGATGCTAGGTTACAAAACCCTACGGCGCATAAACACAGCAACTTCTTCACAAGAATGATGAACTAGGGCAAATTTTGTCTCCGGTCACAATTTGCTTAAACAAACTTTGCTCAACACTTGGGCAACTTGTGTCTTCTTTGACAGCCCTTAAAATAATCCTTTTATATGTCTAGGGTTGTGAGAAAAGAAAGCCCAAACACATAATCACGGATTAGAGTCAAAACAGAATTGAAAATCTGTTTTTCATAAACCTCGACAGATGGCTATCTGTCGAGTTTTAGTGACAGGCACTTTCTTGGCTTGAAACTTGGACAAACTTGCATGGCTTCAACACTTGATCTCGAAACAAAGTTTCTTGAAGTATTGAACACATCCTAGATCTACCCAAATACAAATAAAGTGCGTTTTGTCAAAGGATTAGCCAATTACATAAAATAGTGACATATGTTCCTAACAAGTGAATCACATATGTCCTAACACAACTAATTGTATAGGTAAAAATTGGGTGACAAGCAACTGGATCTTTCCATAGAGACAGGCAAGAAGCCAAGTTTTTCTTCAAAAATTGCCAAAGGGATCTAACTTTGCTTTCTTTATATCAAACATGCCTTTGTACCAAAATTGATTTCTTCGTCCAAGGATCATTGTGAATATTGTATCAGAAAAAGTGCTTTATATTTGCTTTAACTATTGCAAAAACCATTGCTGTACAAACTGCCAAATTTTTCCTAAAAAAGGACAAGGTGTTGTACCTTAAAATTTTCATTGTGAAAATGGGGTTCATCCCAAGATTTTTTAAAACCTATGCAAATGTTTAGTTGCTTGCCATAAAGAGGTTATGTTAAGTTAAGTTTTGCATCACTTTAGAAACGCGTTCAATAACAAGAGGTCCAAATCATGGAACTTCTCCCTTTTAATTGCAAATTGAAATAAGGGCATGCTTAAAGCATTTGGACATAAAACTAACATGGGCTTTGGTTTTTTGTTTCTACCATGGAAATATCTCACTTATAATCCTGATTCCTTGCTATCCCATTCCTTCTAGAGTTGTGAGACAAAATGTGGGAAGTTCAAGATCCTTGCATCTCGAAGCTTGTACAAAAGGATATATGGGAAGAATGAAGAGCGACTCAAATACTAAACAAAAGCAATGGACCATTTAGTTGAAAGCTAGTGTGCTGTCGTAGGCAACCAAAAATAAAACCTATACTCCTGAAAATAGATGTAGTGGTGTAAGTAAGGATCGTTCCCACGGAGAGTGTCTAGCCTTGTTTTATGCTACGTGAACAAGGAAGGGGGGGGGGGGGGTGTTTGAGTATAACAAAACAATTTTAAGAAAAACAACTAAGGAACAATTCAAATTAAAATATCAAAATTAATCAAAAGAACAAACCTTGGTCCAAGTCGACATCCACCATTAGAATATTATAACTGATCATCGATGTAAGCATATATCAATTCACACTTTGAATATTCACCATTGGAACTATTTTCCTATTTCTCCTT
>CM064910.1:50403443-50408443 GCA_032727855.1 Quercus ilex subsp. ballota
TTTAACCATGTAAAATTGAATTTTAACACTTTAACATCAATGAAATTCAAGTTTTAATCTTAATCTCATCATTTTTGATCATTAAGAATGTGTTTTGATCATTAGAAACATCAAAAACGGTTAAACAGAAAAAACGACTATTTCTGGGTTTTTTCGCGATTGGCGAGTTGTGAGATAAGTCGCCAGTGAGTCGCCAGAGCTTTTGGATGAACTCGTGACTGGGGTCTCGAGACTAGGCGAGTTGCCAAAACAAGTCACCAAAACTCGCGATTGGAACGAGTCGCCAAAAATTCTGGCACTTGTTTTTCACATAAATAAAAGTAAGGCTATGTGATTAATTTTATAGTCCTTAAAATTTAAGGACATTTATTAATCATTATTTAACTAAAAGACCTAATGAGATCAAAGATGTTAGTTAAATAGAACTCTTAGTACTAAATTATTTAATGATTGAAATTCCTTAATTTATTTTAATTAGAGGTTTTTAATGAGATTAAAATTCTAATTAAAGTTATATAGTTTCTAATGAGATTAGAATACTTTATCGAGTATATTAAGGATAGAGTTCTATATAACTAACTTTTGATTCATTAGTGTTTAAGGAATCCTAAATAGTTTAGGACTTCCATTTTAGTTAGAGATTCTAATGAGATTAGTCTTTATCAAGTGCAAGGTTATTCGTTGTGATGAGATCACAATTATTTAAAGAAAAACCCAAATAATGAGTGGGAGTGCTGAAATAACTCTTTTGTTAAGTTTATTGTAATGTGAATAGATACCTTGTCTTGACTTCGAGTCTTGCATTCCATGTGGAGGGTATTTACTTCACGGATTACAAGGTTAAACTTCTTTGTGATTGTGCGAATTTTCATTACGCTATTGTGAGGTGACTTAGTAACATCACATTGAATTTAAACAATTAAACACATTTAATGTGTAGGGTTAAAATTGTGATTAGATCATAATAATTTCAGGACAATCCACTTGTTTTAAAATTTCTAGTGGGAGAGAGATACAAGGGTTGGATCTCATGACCTCCATTATCGGTTCATAGTAGTGTGGGTAGGCACCTCGTCTTGGCGTATATGCCTCGCGATCCCAAAGGAGGGTGTTTACTTCATGGTACTACAAGATTGAACTTACCTGTTTAAAGTAGTGTGAACAAGCACCTCGTCTTGGCGTATATGCCTCACGATCCAAAAGGAGGGTGTTTTGTTTTATGGTACTACAAGTTTAAACACTATAAAGGGAGATGAAATGTGGCTACACATGATTCTCGATAATGGTGTACACTAGACTAAGTGTAATGTTAACCTCCCAAAGGAGCTATGTCATTATTACTTAGAGGCTAAAGTTAATATGGCATATTATTAGTGTATGATAAGAGTTATCATGATAGCATTAATAATGAGAATAATTCTCAACCAATTAATGTGTTTATAATAAACTTGCTACCAAGGAATTATAGACATGGATTGGGTTGTCGTTGCACCTAGTATAGTATGTTTTTTGGGTTCCATACTATATGGTTATGGATGCAAAATATAATGTCCCTGTAATTATGTTCATAGTCTCGAAATAAAGTTGTCATAAATTTTGTCCTCTAGCTACTATTTTAATTGAATCACATTAACTAAGAAATAGTTATAGACATGGTACTTAAAGGAGCTGAAGTACATAAATATATTTGATTCAGCATTGTCATAATCTCCTATACATGATGCATTTAATGGAAGATAGATTATGATATGATCATAGTCTCCATTGAAATGCTAATATGCTACATTGGCTTCTATCTCAATTGTGCTACAACATGATATGCAAGAGATAGTACATGACTTAGACTTTATATTAAGTCTAAATGAGATGTTTTGGTATGAATCATATTGAATGCTATGAAAGGCTTAAGGAGTTCCAATTCTAAATCATTTTATGAAAATATTTTATTTTTAAAAATGAATTGGAATTCTTGGATGTAGAGATTAAATGCTAATCTCACTTGGATATGATCCACAAGTCTTTGTTAGAATCATTTGATCAATTCAGATTGTTTTGAAACTAAATTCCTTTTATGTTATCTAAATTGATGAGTGAGTTCTACGCAACGGAAGACATCATGAAAGCTAAGGCTAGAATCAATATGATTTAATTCAAATTCTTAGCATAAACCGAAAGGTAAGGATGGTAAGAAGAAGAATTATAATACCAAACAGTTGGGCAAGCTACTTGCCCTTATAGTTGCCAAAAGGAAATTAGACTCAAAAGCATGGCCAAAAAGAAAGTATTTCTATTATGGTAATGCTAAGCTTTGTCCATGATTGTTTTCCAGATAGAAATTTACATGTTTTACTTTTTAAAGAGAAAGTTTCTGTCCTTTGGTATTGTATGTTTTGGCACTTATGTCTAGATCTTATTAATCTAAATGATATTGAAGATTGGTGAAAGATGGGGTTTTAGAACCATTATTTTATTATATTCCCAGTTTATGAATTCTATTTAGAGGATAATAAGATCTAGAGCTCCTTTATTGTAAAGGAATATAGTGTCAATGACTTCTTTAAGTTAGTGCATACATGAAGGAGGAATATGGCTGTTTTAGAAATAGTAAAGTACATGATAAGTATTTCTATTTGCTTATTTCTTTTGGATATATACTCCAATAATTACTATACTTTCTAAAGTTGATTTCAAAAGTTTGTTCCTAGGACATCTGTCAAATCATGGATTAGGTGAAAACCTAGTATATGATACTTCCATTTTTGGAGATTTGCAACACTTGTGCTAGAAAAGGAAGTCTAACAAATTGAAATCAAAAGATAGAAAAATGTGTGTTTTATGATGGGTATCCAAAAGGAATTGCAAAAGATTGTTTTGGTAGTCATAAAGAATACAAGATGTTTGTAAAGTACAAATACAAAGTTCTTGATGATGACTATGTGAATATTCTTAAAGCAAATCGTAGATTGATCTAGAAGGAAAATATCAGAATTTGTCATAGGACAACTATAAAATACATTTAGAAATGAGATGGTTGTATTAGATACACCACAAGACATTATTCTATAGATAACTATTACACTAGTACAACATCCTAGTGGGAGAATTACCAAATAAATTCACACTTTTGGAATAAACTTTGAAGTCATTCCAAAAGGATATGAATTTGATCCTCGGTCCTACGTAAAGGCAATAGATGATATGAATATGAATTACTGGATCAAGGTTATATGAATAGAATTAGATTCTATTTAAAGTCTAGAACTTTTAGAGGCGCCTAATGGCATTAAGTCTATTATTTTCAAATAGGTCTACAAGTAAATGGGATTGATAGATTTGAAGGTGCAAACCTTCAAAGTCAAGACTAGTGGCGAAAAAATTTTTTCAGAAAGAAATTGTTCGATTATGAAAAGATTTTTTTCACCAATAGTCAAGTTTGACTCTATCTAGTTTCTCTTATTCATTATATTTCATTTGGATGAAATATGGTAATGGGTATCAAGAAAGTTTCTTCTAGTAGCAATCTTGAAGAAGACATCTATATGATGTAACTAGACTTGTTCATAGTAAAGAACCAGTAATGTTTAGTATGCAAGTTGCTTAAATTTCATTTATGAACTAAAGCAAGCATCTAAATCATAAAATATCATAATTTGATCAAGAAATCAAATTGTTTGATTTTGATAAAGTATTAAAAGGCCTTATGTGTATAAAATTTATATAGAATAATAAATTTCTTAATGTATGTTGATGACATTCTAATCATTTAGAATGATGTAGAGTTGTTGTCATCAATAGAATTTTTTTTGTCTAGTCCAATTTGATATAAAGTACTTGGGAAAGACTAGTCACATCCTAAGAATTAAACTTTGTTAAAATTCAGGAATTAGGATGTTGGGTCTATCTCAAACTAATTAAATAGATTAGATTCTAGCAAAGTATAGCATGTATTACTTCAAGAAATGATTCTTTCCTTTTAAGTTTGAAGTTCCTTTATATAGGACTATAGTCCTAAGACATATAAAAGGAAGAGCATATTAAGACGGTTTCTTATACTAAATCAATAGGAAGTCTTTTATGCTATACTATATACTAAGCTAAATATCTATTTTGTGGTGGACATAGTAAGTAAATATCAATTGAATCAAAGATCACTTAATTTAGTGGGAGTAAAGCATATACTCAAATATCTTAGGAGAATGAGGGATTATATGCTTGTCCACTAAAGTGAGGTTTTGATGGTTATTGGATGTACAAATACTGACTTGTAGTTTGATTGTGATTCATAAAGTAGGACTTCAAGATATATGTTCATCCTAGGTGGTGAAGATACAAATTAAACGTAAGTATTATCTCATTAGAGAGATATGAGTACGTGAGAAGTAGTAGTAGTAGAAAAGATAATTTATGTAATAAATCTAGCTGAAACTTGTTTCCAAACCTTGCCTTAGAGTGACTATGAATTACTCTAAAAGGAGATAAGTGTCGGATATATTGTAAATTGTCTTCGAGGGCAAGTGGGAGATTGTTAGGGTTTGTGCCCTAAAATCCAATTTATTGGCATGTCATAAATAATTAAATTATTTAATTATATGAGACTATTTATAAATGAACTAATGGGACATTATCTTAGTCCATGAGATGCATAGTATGTGATTTATGTGATTTAGTCACAGAAGATATAAATCACAAGTTCTTTGTAAACTCAGAATTTTAGTTCGTAGTCGGTGATGAAATTGGGCATTTCATCTGCGAAGACTATAATATATCAACTAAGATGATTTGTCTTGATCATGGAAGTGGAGACTTCTAGTTGATATGTTGATATGTTTTAAGAGTTAAGACATATTGAACTGGATTGCTGTGAGATTGATTATTCTCCTAATGACTGTCAAATGAATAATATATCTCACGACTTCTATTTACGTCAACTCTAAATCCTGAGAGAATAATGGGCATGATCACGAGGTGTAGGTTGCTTTGATATATTAGGAGTGAGATCT